>OY744519.1:138989289-139014289 GCA_963556195.1 Sepiola atlantica
GTGTAATGTGAGTGTTAAAGACAAGCTTAGTTCTGATGACTTCAGAGGAAGATTAAATCTGGACAGTATAGGAAGATGTGTGCAGAACAGGAGTATTTAGTGGTATGCCCATGTTGAAAGAATGGATGATAGTTCTGGGGTTAATAGATGTAGAACAGTTGCGGTAGCAGGATCAGCGAACAAGGGAAGACCAATAAAAACATGGGAGGAAGTTATAAGGGTGGATTTGAGAGAAAGGGGGATAAATAAAGATCTAGCCAGAGATAGGTTAATTTTGAAGACAATTTCTAAAAGCCATCTAACACATGCCAGCATGTAAAATGGACGTTAAACCAGATATGATAATTCACATGGTAATGTTACATGGCATTAATAAACCATTCATAACGTTCGATGGAGGAATCCTTTCGACCCTACCAGATGGCCCAAAATCTTCTCGTCGACAGAAAACAGCAGTCGTCTCTCGTTGATACGCTGTAAGTAATTGGCTCAATGGGTAGTGATGTCCAGTTGTAAAAGTGGCTATAGTGGCAGCAGGAGTTTCTGTGTTTTTCGTCTTTTTGGGTTTGTAAAAATGTAACAAATATATACATTTATTTAAACGGCCAACAACATATGTGCACAATGGCAGCATCTCTCAACAGTGGTGGTAGTGGTGGTCATACTTGCTAAATGGCTTATTCACTTTGATGTTTTATTTTTTTACAGCACTACAAAGTCACATTACATAAGCTTTTCCGTGCTCTTTCTCCGAAGGGGCGAGCACAATGAAGACAGAGCTTTGACAATGACGTCCTAATCCAATCAGCTTGTCTGCTAAAAAGAAAGACTTTTCTGTCTTCATCACTACGTGTCACTTTATACTTCCTGCCGATGACGTCATATCCTGACATGTAGCCCTAATTCTAATCTTTTAATTTCTAATGGAATTTTCCACTGTTTTGCTTAACCTAACTTTATATGGAAAATTAAAAATTAAAAAAAAGAACATCAACAACATACTTGTTCAATGGCGTTATGTGCTTTGACGTTTTATTATTTTACAACACTGCAAAGTTACACGTTAAGTTTCTCCGCGCTTCCTTCCCAAAAGGGCGGACGAAGAAAGACGGAGCTTCAAAAACATCTGAAACTAACAGCTCATCTGACACTTGGGACTTCCTGTCTATGATCTCATATTCTGACACATAGCTCTAATTCTACTCCTTTAACTTCTCATGGAATTTTCCACTCTTTTGCTTACACTAGCCTTATATAGAAAATTCCGATTTTAACATTATTTCTACATAGACAAATCCAACATTTTTTAACTACTTTCTTAACTCCTTTTTAGAGGAGAAGGGTCAGTTTGTGTTGACTTCACAACTCCTGATCTGAGGATTTTGAAAACTGTCTCCCTCCACACTCTATTTCTGATATTGGTGTTGTAGAGAGCTGACAAGACCTATCTGGGTGTTAATTTTTTGCAGGGGATCAAAAGAGGCAATTATAGGGCAGCGAGTATGCCTCTTGTGTCTCTTGCTCCATTCACACTTGTACCTCCCCATCTTGCTGCTGCTGCTGCTGTTGTTGTTGATGTTGTTGAATGCATCGGACTTCTGCACAGAACCCACGAAGATCGTGCCTCAAAATTGTCTGGTCTACATCAAGTCCGCATCGTTGGCCATAGCTACTTGTTATACCTGCAATATTGCAGGTTTTTACCCCAGACACCCAGAGAAGCAAATGTCGGGTAAGGTTTTGCCCAGGCGGTTTCACATGTGCAGAAGCAACATTGTTATCCTCACTCCATGGATTTGTGGTTCCGGGCCTGAAATGTCCTTGTTTGCCACACGCAGAGACAGGAGCGAGTATGACAGATCTTGATGTTGATTCTTCTTGTATTTTCACCAGAGCCCTATTAACAGGGTTGAGGCCCTAATATCGCTGGGTGCCAGACTTGTCCATGAGATGGAATAGCTTGGACACTACCATGTTGCCACCACCCCTACTAAAGTGAGGGAGGGTGGGATTTTCGAGGGATCCTGCTACTATATTATCCAATGTGCACGGTAACAAACAATGCCCACACTTTTATAAGAATCTATTATTATACTAAATATGAGTTAATCAACGTTTTTTTTCCCCGAATGCTTTTTTCTCTATATACTTTAATAACACAAAGTACATAAAATATATCTTAATTCTGGGATTGAGTTATGTTTGAAAGAAAAAAAGTCTGTTTGAATTGTTCTGATTTATATGTATGTGCATGGGTAATCATCCAAAGATTAGCGGACACGATGCATCCAGCACTGCATTGAACTGTTTGAACATCTGTAGGATGACCATGGCTTCCGGGAGTTTGTTCTATGGTCCAGCCACTCTACCCCCCCCCCCCCCCCCCCAAAAAAAACCTTCCGACAATTCAGCCCAAATAGTCTCAGGTATAGCTAGTTTCCATGAAGCTCTCTCTGTGGATTTGAATCGTCATAGTCGGTTTAATGTTCGTTTTGCATGCTGGCATGCATAAGATAGCTTTAAGAAATTGATTTCCAAAGTAACCCATCTCTGGCCAGATACCTCTTTCTCTGAGGTCTATTTTTATCACTTCCTCCCATGTTTTTCTTGGCCTTCCCCTGGGAAGTGAACCTGCTACCTCAACTGTTTTACGTCTACTAGCTTAACAACTCTCATCGTTTTTTTGTTTTTTTTTCAATACCATCAAAGTCTATTCTTCGGCACACATCTCCCTATACTGTCCAGATTTAATATTCCTCTGAGGTCATCAGAACTAAGTCTGTCTTTAAGACTCACATTACATATCCATCGTATCATTCTCAATAATAACATTAATAATAATAGTAGCAAGATTTTTCTTTTTTTCTCTTTTTTTTCTCTTTTTTTTCTCTTTTTTTTTTCTCTTTTTTTTTCTCTTTTTTTTTTTCTTTTTTTTTTATACTTAAGAGTCACCACTTATCAAGGCCCAAAGGCCACTCGAGAATGCAGGTTAATGAGTTCGTCAGGTGAACGGTGAAATAACACTGATGATTAGTAACAATGGTTGAAATTGTGCAGAATTTCATTATTTAAGGGGACGACTCAACAAGAATTTGTTTACATTGGACTTGAAAACGACGATGTTGTAGTCAGCTGGGAAGCAGTCCCACGGTATTGTGTTCCACAGACGGGTAGTTCTAGGAAAGAAACTCTGTTCATATATTATAGAAATGAGAAGACTTATTTTTAGTTGTACAAGAAGAATATCTTAATAGATATATCAGTTTATAAATTTTAAAATAAAATCCAAGTGGTAGTGGTTGCGAACTAACGAGTCGTAACAGGTACGTTTAGTAAGGAATCGAGTCATTTAAAATAAAAGAATTTTACCATCTCTTTACAAGATTTTACCCATGTTGAAATGGCATTAACAAAACTCTTCATTTGCTTCGATCCATGTTAAAGATCGCACAAATCGGTCAGCTACTTCACTAATCCCTATGCAAAGCCTTTTGAACCTAATGAACTGTAATTTTATTCCAACCAATAATTTTTTTTTTTTTTATTCGGGCGTGTAAATGCTGAGTCACCATGTGAGATTCTAATTTATTTCGTAATTGCATCAATCGTAATTTCTTGATGTCTTTTTTCCCTTCTTTAAAAACGTTTCATCCAATCGT
Source organism: Sepiola atlantica (assembly GCA_963556195.1). Taxonomy (NCBI): domain Eukaryota; kingdom Metazoa; phylum Mollusca; class Cephalopoda; order Sepiida; family Sepiolidae; genus Sepiola; species Sepiola atlantica. The sequence goes on from OY744519.1 coordinate 138,992,949, forward strand.
AAACAATCGTTTTACATAATCTTAGTTCTTCAATTTTCAAAGATTAAATCATGTTTTTTTCTTATTTCCATTTAAAATTTGTTCAAAAAATTAATGTTGGCTCTCATTTTGAAATTTCTCATTTTTAAGATATGAAGAAAAAAAAATGACTTTTTTTTTTAAACACACTTTAATAAATGCTGCCATACAAACCAGCTGGTCATCGTCAGTGATAGAGAAATCCTTCTCGATTGAGGGAATTGAAATTTTTGTCCCAATCCAGAGTGCCCCTTTTTGGGGAACTGGATTTTCCCTGTATTAAAAACTGACCATGTGTCTAACTCTGCCCTTGTGAGGAGGCAAATAAATAGGGACTGATTTATAAACTAGATTTAGTGATTTTTTAGATGAGGATTATTCCAACTATTATTCTTATCAAAATGAAAAAGAAAAAAAAAGTAATTCTATATTAATAAGTAATAATATTCCACATCTAGACAAGATTAAATTTAAGGCTCCCAGAATTTATACTAGAATCGTCCACATGGGCCTATGGCATAACAGTGAAAAGCGTTGCTTAACAATCAGTTCTAAATGATTGTCTTTTGCAGGTTGAAGGTTCAATCCTTACTACAGGTGATAATAACTAAGAATAACAAATTAATTCTTCTATCCAGCGATGACTGACCTGATGCTATTAGATCAGGTTGTCTGAAAATATTAGCCTCCTGATCTAAAATGCACCAAACATTGATGTTATTGTTTATTTCCTTTCACTTTGCAAAACTCAATCATGTTCTGCAAAGCCAAAAACAACAATTTTCCTCTACAAAACAACCAAACCCAAATACCATGAATAAATATTTGAAGACATAAAGAACTTGAAGCAAAAAGACTTTCACCAAAATGACTGAATTCGGCATTAAATAACTCGAAAAGGGTTGATATGACGTAAAACAGAACAACCAACTGGTCATGATTGAAGGAATGAGAACAATCTACCCCAGTGGATTAAATAAAGGGTTAAGAAATTCTGTCCAGGTTCTCTGGTTTAATATAAAGATTTCCAAGTTTGACTAGAAGATTACCAAGTTCAAAAAGATATGCCTGAAAAAGGTTTAAGCTTACATCGGCCAAAACATTGTGAACACAACTACCAAAATGAGAATAGTAGTTCAAATAATGGTTTAAACTAGTTTAGGTCTATTTAACTCTGTTCACTTAAATCTGGTGGGTGGTGCCATGGTACGGTTTCTAAATATTAGAAACCAGAGATTTGCACGTCAGAAAGAAAACCGCATGGAAAATTTCCCATCAAGATATAATTTCCCTATCATATAGTTTCCAAGAGAATTTTTTTAAAATGTCCACCAAAGGCCAAAAGCTATTCAAGGATATAGGTTAATGAAATGAATGAATTGTCAGTTGACTTATAAACAATATTATAAAAATGTCCTTAACATATAGTTTCCAGGACAATTTCTTTCCCATTTTATTTTTAATATAACTTTTGTTAAAACTTCCAGTCAGGACAAATCTGGTTAAATTGGGCCAAAATTTAAGTTCGCAATAACATTTTTTCCAGAAATTATGATAGAAAATTTATACTGATGTGAAAATTTCTTAGACAAGTTTTTTTTTGATAGGTACTTTTTCAGTTTAGTTCTTTAGTGATAACACTAAATGTCAATTAAAAATTCTAAACTGATTTAAAAAATTTAAACAACATTCTCTTGAGTTTTTTAAACTCGGTTTTAGTCATAAGAAATGTAAATTACTGAAAAAATACAACAAATAAGATTAATTTTTTACATGTTGAAGAAAACGTGTGAGATTTAAACATCCCTTTACTTTTTTTTCTTTTATTTATTTTTAATATGATGAAAAAGGTTGGAATCTCCAATATCTATTTTGAAAAGTAATCTTGGGGGAAAAGATAAGAAATATTTCACCGAGGCCACTATTTCTGCTATCATTTTCTTTTTCATGGATCTTCCGAAGCTTTTGATAAAAAAAAGATACATGACTAATTTTAAAAAAGGGGGGGGGGGCTAAAAAAAAGGTTGTGTTATCATTTTCATATGAGAAAATTTATTCTATTGGCAGTATGAATTCCTTCATTCTAACCTGGATGGTTTATCACATCCAAAATAGCGATGTTGAGTAATTCACGATTCACACCTGGGATTCAATAACTTGTTGGTCAGAGGATATGTAATCTATATGATATCAAGACAGTATTCTAGAGCCACTCAACTCTTCTAAAACATCTAGTCCAAGTTGAGCCTCTACAGAAAACATTATGACCAAGAACTGTGTGTATGCCATAAAATGTAAATGTGGAAAAATATACAAACTTTGGATATTTCGCCCACTAAAGTAAGGCTAGAAGAACATCGGAAATCTGAATATTGATAGATCCTAAATAGACCTAGTATAGAATTAAACACAATATTGAAAACAATAATTATGAATAGAAGAAAAAAAAACACCAGTGTGTGCGTGTGTATATATATATATATATATATATATATATATATATGTAGCCTGAAGATTCCCCCAGGGGATGAAACGCGGAAGCCTCTGTGTAGCTTAATTGCCATAAATATATTTTCATAGCTTACTACCTAGCTCTACTTAAGTATCGAGCACTGTTGAAGTAAATACTGAAAATTGATACATAAAAAATTATATTTCCTTATAAAATTTTATGTGGATACATGAAATACTAATATATATATATATATATATATATACTTTGTAATATAGCAGGAAAAATCACAGCAGAGTGCTCGATTAACCATTATTTGGAAAGAAAATGCTTTAATTTCAGTGTATTCCTTTCATTCAGCATTTTCTATTAAAATTATTTAACGTTTCTTAAGCTTCTCTTCAGAGTGGGGAGGCAAGAAACTTGGAAAAGGTAGTTTTAGTAGTGCTTTGGGGGCATCCTTAATTTTATTTGGGTGGTTTCAGTAGCGCTCTAAACAGGAGCAATAAATGTAAGATTACAGTTTTACATTTGGTGAGGTGTATAGTGCTCAACATCTTAGATAGTGTTTGAACGTAGCATTGCCCAGGAGAAGAACTTCTATGTCTTTTGTTAACTCGGTGTTGTCCAGGAGCCATAATAGTAATAATACAGTATTATATTTAGTAAGTGGTATAAGTTAATCCAAAGATAGATTAGGTGTGTTTACTCAGTGTTGCCTGGCAGTCATCAATATCTTAGATAGAGCAATCTTACATAGAGCAGTTGTTTTTAAACACTGCGTTGCCCAGGAGAAAGATTTTCACTGTATTTTGTTATACTATTGTATATCAGAAAAGGTATTCTGCGTTGCTTTGGAGTCAGTGTTCAATATTCTAGATAGAGCAGATGATGCAATAATACAGTAGTACATTTTCAATGTGGTGCATGCTTGATGGAGAAGGGGAAGACAAGAAACTCAGCATTGCCCGGGAATACACTAAAATAAATATAGGTTTCATTATATTAAGGGAGAGATGGAAGATAAGAAACTCGGCATTGCCAGGGAATACATTCTAACAAATATATATTTCAATATATTTTTGAGGAAGTAAGCAGGGAAGAAATTCGATGCTGCCCGGGAGCAATAACTTCAAAACTGAAAGATTAGGTGAATACTTTACATTATTATTATTATTATTTTCAATACATTAAAACAAGAGAGAGAAATGGGCTGGGCGGATGAAAGAGGGGTGGGGGAGAGAGATGTGAAAAAAGGGGGAAAGAAAGATAGTGATACAGATTGAGATAGGTAGAGAGAGGAGTTTTAATATTAAGATGTTACACACGCTTTTTAACCTCTTCTATTTTTTTTTTATGGCCCTGGGCAACGCTGGGTAGTCCTGCTAGTTTAATATAATTAAGATTTTCATTTTGTCTTAAATATATATATATATATTTATATATAAGATATAATATTATATTGATTTAAAACTTAGATTAATAGTATATTCTATCAATAAGATGTTTTTTGATTTACGACTAAAATATGCGTCTAGAGGGAGCCTATATTTGCTAAATATAATGATTGATTTAGATATTAGTCTAAATGCATTTGTTTGAACGGGTTTTTAAGAGGTGAACTGAAGGTTAAGTTAGCCCCAAACCACAACTTGAAGTATAGGAGATGCATGGGACAGGCGCATCCTATTGACGGTCGTCCCCACAAAGAGATGACAATACCCCGGTGCAGGTGGTGAATGTGAACTCGATAAATCATTCTCAATCTTTTCATATTCATTTGAAAGATTTAGTGATTCGCAAAACTTTTTTAATCTATCTTTGACAACCATTCGATTTGCCGCTAAATCAAAATTCACACTTGGATATAATACAAAATGGTAGTTTATTCAAAATCGTGAAAATAAACCTCAACTTTTCTTGCATTTTTGTTATTTTATTTTTTTTTTTTATTTTAAAAATTTTTTCTTAGGGGTTCATCTACCATAAAACAGATGATATATTTTTTATACTATTACACCATTTAATATAAAAATTGCTGCTAATGAAAATGAATCAGTTTTACTTTCAAACTCGTCAGAATTACTTCAAAATTTGTTTATATATTATAGTTTCATTTTTAAGTGACAGGTGCAGTCTTGTGTTTAAATCTCTATAATAATAATTATAATAATAATATGTATATATAGTAATCCAGGTAAGATTTGTATCGACAGGGTAAAAAATCCGGAGAATCTTTACTGTGTTTGTATAATAGTGCTCAATAATAAATAGAGCTATTTATTTATACAAACGTAGCAGAGCAGACTTTTTGGCCTGAGGATGTCTAGTTTATTAAAGCTACAATTGAAACATGTTTTGAGTGTGCAGCCATGCTATGTTTTGGAAATGAAACCATATTTTAAGTATATATATATGGGAAAATGAAAAAGGAAAACCAAAAAATGGATGTTTTTTATGTGTACATCAACGTTTCGTCTGTATTTATAAGACTTCATCAGGATGATAAAATAGAGAAAAAATGTCATGCAAGCACATATACATGTAGGGTAGACATATTGGGGAAAAATAGAATGAAATAGTGGCCAACTGCTGGGTGGACGTCCGTATTTGTTGGAGAAATAGAAATTAATGTAGAAAAGAATGAGTGGGGAAAAAATGGAAGGATGGGGTGAGCCAGGACTACTGTGGCTGGTGGTAAGAGAAAGAGGTGGGGGATGAGCAGGGGTAAAGTGGATGGCAGAGAGGGAGGTGAGGAAGAGGGGGGTGTTTGACCAGATGGCTGCGGTTCAAGATTGAAGGGGAAAAGTAAGTTGGAATGTTTGTGTATGGGGGGTGTATGCAGGGAAAGGAGGATGGGTAGAGAGGAAGGGGGGCTGTGATTTTGGTGGATGGGCGAAAGTTATGGTCTTGGAGAGCGTTTTGAGAAAATGAGGGAATTTAAGAAGGGGTATGGGAGAAAATAGTTGAGTGGGGGAGAGGGAGGATTTGTTGTGATAGGGTGTGAAATATTTGAAATATTTGGAAAATGATAGCAATGAGTGAGGGATTGGGGGGGGGTGATTGAAAGGGTGGGTATGGAATATTTGAGATATTTGGAACATGAGAAAGTTTATTTGGACTGCAGTATTAAAAGTGTGAGGAAAAAGTAAGGAGAAAATGAAGATTCAAGGAGAAAAAGAAAGGGAAAAGTAAATGGGAGAGTGTTATAGAGGTTGGAGATGAAAAAAGTTTAACCATGATCAGGCAAGAGTCTTTGTTCTGTGAGGATGATCTTGCTTATTAAGGGTGATAGGTTAAAGAAACCATTATGTTGCTTGATGGTGGTGGAGGCGGTGATGAGGGCAGTTTCTAATAATCTTCGCCGAGATTTGTTGTGGATATATTTAGTGATTTTGGCTTGTTCAAATTTGAACGCATGACCATGTTCTAGTGCATGGGAGAAAAGTGCACTAAGAGGGTTGTTGTTTTTTATGTCCCTTTTGTGTTCATTTAATCGTTTCTTTAATTCACGTTGTGTTTCTCCCACGTAAAATTGATGGCAGTCATTGCAAGGGACAGTATATAAGCCGGCATGGGATGTGGGTGTTTTTTGGAAATGTCTGGATGTGTTTAAAGTTTGTTTTATGGATTGAGATGTGGTTTGTACTGTAGGAATGCCTAGTTTGTTAAGCGTGTTGCATATGGATGTGTTATTGGAGTGCGTGGGTAGGAGAAGGGGTCTGTCTATTAGAGAGGTGTTAGGAGTTTGATTTTTTTGTGTGGTGTTTCTGGAGAATATTTGGAAGGCTTTTTTCTCTCTACCCATCCTCCTTTCCCTGCATACACCCCCCATACACAAACATTCCAACTTACTTTTTCCCCTTCAATCTTGAACCGCAGCCATCTGGTCAAACACCCCCCTCCCCCCCTCTTCCTCACCTCCGTCTCTGCCATCCACTTTACCCCTGCTCATCCCCCACCTCTTTCTCTTACCACCAGCCACAGTAGTCCTGGCTCACCCCATCCTTCCATTTTTTCCCCACTCATTCTTTTCTACATTAATTTCTATTTCTCCAACAAATACGGACGTCCACCCAGCAGTTGGCCACTATTTCATTTTATTTTTCCCAATATGTCTACCCTACATGTATATGTGCTTGCGTGACATTTTTTCTCTATTTTATCATCCTGATGAAGTCTTATAAATAAAGACGAAACGTTGATGTACACATAAAAAACATCCATTTTTTGGTTTTCCTTTTTCATTTTCCCATCACGTCGGATTACTTTCATCCTTCTCTTCCCATATATATATATATATATATATATATATATATATATATATAAAAATTGACTTACATGAGTGATTTTCTACTGAACGACTTGGGACTAAAATGTTTTTTTTTTGTTTGTTTTTTCCCCCCGTATATAGTTTTAATGGTTGAGAAACTTCCGAGACTATATATATATATATATATATATATATATATATATATATAAATTCTTTATGTACTAAATTATTAATTATTTTTTTAATATACTAAATTAAATGCTTGATACTTAACTTAATGGATGTTTTTTCTATATTACAGGGATACATCGGGACAAGGACGTTTCTGTACAATTTTCCGTTCATATTCTCGGGGAGCACAGGTAAATTACATATATTTATTTATTTTAAATTAGCTGTACCGACCCGCTGTTGCACGAGTCTTTTTATTTTGACCCCTTTGTTTTGTTTTTTTAAACAATATGATTTTTTCTTTTAACTAAATTATTATTATTTTTTAAATAGAATTTTAAAAGTTCAATTCAAAATATCATTAGGCTGTTAAATTATTAATTGCACCAAAGTGTTATAAAACTAGAACTAATTGTTGTTAAGGTAATGTTTTAATCTCTATTTATAAAATTATTGGACGTAAATAACTTCAAAAAATTTTAATGGTAAGGAAGTAATTCATTCTATTTTTTTCTCTATTTACAAAAGATTAAGATGTCTGATTTGTTTTTTAAAAAGAAAATGTATTCTGGTGGATTTAATTTTGTAATTAAAATATTTTTAATCAGATTTTCAAAGTTTTAGTATTTTACGCAATTGCAATTTTCAATGAATAATCAAGTAATCTTCAACTTCAGACCTAAATAGCTGTCATCCTAAAATATCAATATTTAATTATGACTTGCCATTTCCTTTCCTTTAGTGTTGGTCCATGTTGTTAAAAAGAAAGAAAAAAAATTGTAATTTGCTTTAATTTCTTTTGCAAATACAATTATTCCTGTTCAGAATATTTTTCACAGTGAAGACATTTCTTTTCTGCAACAAATGTCAATTAAAGATGGAAGCCATTTTTTCTATAGCAGCAAATTTTGCTGATACATTCATTCTTAATGATATAAATAAATGTTAAAAAATTCATATTTTTATTCAGATAGAGATTGCGGTGGAAAGAAATAGGTAATATCTGAAAACTTTAAAATTTTGTTGTTGAAAAAAGATCAATTAACACGTTCATAAACGGTGTCCTCATTCCTAAGCATAACGCAGATATTGTAAGGGGGATAACTGATATTTCAAATTTAAGAATATAATAAGTTATCTACCTTACAACTAAAATTTTATTTTTTTTCTATATAATTTAAAAATGTGCAAACAAAAATTAAAAACTAAAATGACTTTACTGCATCCCTGGCAACGTTGGGTAGATACATCTAGTGTTAGATAGTGGGGGTGCAGAGAGTAGGAGGACACCCTGAAAGGTGGTAGGAGTAGCAACGGAAATCAGAAGTGATGTCACGTCTGTTAAAGGTTGTTTCACTATCTTGGTCATGACCACCAAGAAAGAAAGACGCGTGAAGTGAGGGTCCCTGCAGTAGCAGGATTCAGCGTGCAGTGTAGGCCAAAATGGCCTAGCTGTTGATGATAAATCTGCCCCAAATAATTCCTCTGTCCTCTCTCTCATGTACAAAACCACTCAATCTGTGTCATCTGTTTGATGTTTAAATAAAACTTCTAAAACTAGACCAACGTCCAGTGTTATCGTTCAGAGCTCGAGACACACCGAACAACAAGACGAAATCTGGGTACCCACGGCGAAGGTAAGCAGCACTGCCCCACTAGGTAGTGTAAAAGAAATGTGTAAGTCACATAGAGGCGATAAAAACAGACACGAGAAGTGGTCACACAATTTTATTAATATCAAAATGATGAAAATAATGCTGTACATATTTTCAAAATATCTATTTCATCATATCACCCCTTCCTTCTGAAGAAACGGTCATACAGTTCGAATAAGTGTGTGTCAAATTATTTAATTGCCAATGCAAAAAAATGTGTGGAATTTGTAAAAGTTAAGAATGTCAAGTTGAAATAAGATCATATTGTTTGTCAATCTTAATATTTACACACTTGTTTCTATTTAGCAGACCAAAAACTAATTGACTTAATTTATCTAAATATTCGAAAACTTCAGACACTTCCAAGCAAGTGGAATCCATAAATTCTTTTCTTAATAATTTCTCATCATATCATCATCGTTCGGCTTAACATCCTTTTTACATGCTGACATGTGTTGGACAGTTTTAAGAAATTGACTTCCAAACGAACCTATCTCTGGCCAGGTCTTTATTTATCCCCCTTTCCTTCAGGTTCATTTTTATCACTTTCTCCCATGTTTTCCTTGGCCTTTCCCTGTTAACTGAACCTGCTACCTCAACTGTTCGACATCTACTAACCCAAGAACTTGCATCGATTCTTTCACCATGACCATACAATCAAAGTCTACTCTTCTGCACACGTCTCCCTATACTGTTCAGATTTAATCTTCCTCTGAGGTCATCAGAACTAAGCCTATCTTAAAGACTTACATTACACATCAATCATATCATTCTCATATCATTTCTCTCCATACAACGCATGTCCTCAACTCTCACTGGCCAGATTTCACTTCCATACATCATCACACTGCGCACGCATGCCTAATAGACTCTTCCCTTGGTTGACAGTGGTAACTCTCTGCTGGTTAGTAATGGCAGAAGTACCCTGAACTTCATCCATTCCTAATTCTTGCAATCTCACTAGTAGTTTTTCTTCCTCACTCTATATTATTTTGAAAGTTAGAAACAGATTTTTCTTTTTATTATTTATTAGCGGTGTTCACCCAGCGTTACCTGTGTGGAAATATATTTCTGGTCAGAAATAATTTCGAAGGAGGAGGTAATGCTTAGGAGAATGTCCTCATGACAACAGAACAGATACTACACAACCCCCCAAAGTGTAGTGCTACCAGTAAATCCTCTAACTTTATGTAATGTTTGGTCAGATTTCACATTGCGGATCCATCTAATCATGGATCTATCATTGCAATGCAATCTGGCGAGAGAGGACTGAGTAAGGGCCAAACGTTCACTACCATGTAACATGATGCTCCTGACACAGCTGCTATACAACTTACCCCAGATGTAGAGAGGAATAACTTGCGATGCTATCAGAGCAAACAGCTCACAAACTTTCGCCCATGCTACCTTCACCCTTGTAGTTGTACTGAGTTCACCTGCACTCAGCATATCTCCTAGGTAGTAGAAAGAATCTACTACCTGTAGGGTATTGTCATCTAGTACCATTTCTTTGTGAGGACGATTGTCAGTATGCTCATTTTTTGTCCCATGCATCTCCTACACTTGAAGTTGGGATTCAGGGCTTACTTACCCTTCATATCACTGCATGTTTTGCGGACCCACAATAGGCACAGATTACATTGTATCATATTGCATCCTAGACCTTTCCAGCACACAGAACAAGGAAACCGACCAGAATCATTTAATGATTGTAGACCAGAGCCACACATCATCTCTTTGGTTTTAGGTATATTCACCCTCAAACCCTTGACCTCCATATTTTTAGTTTATCTATTAGCTGTTCTAAGGACTCTGCAATAATAATTGTCATCAGTGTAGAGTAATTCCCATGGACAGCATCACCGAAACTCTCTTGACAGTGCCTCTAAGACTATGATGAAAAGTTGGTGGCTAAGGACAGATCCCTAGTGAACTCCAACTTTGACATTGAAGCTGCCACTGTAAGCGTGATCCACTATTAGCGTCCATATATGTACGTTGTATGAAACGGACACACCACTTACACATTGCTTTCAATAGCACTAGGGACTCTGTAGATGGCTTTCTTCAGGTCCACGAATGCCATGTAGAGTCTCCTGCTTGCACATACATATCTCTTTTGTAGTTGGATACAATGAATATGGCGTTAGTTGTGCTCCTGACAGGTACAAAGCCAAACTGCATCTGATCTATATCATCCTGCTATCTGATGATGTAGTCTGCTGCAATGTTCAATCACTCTCATTCCTCTTTCTAGCAGCTTCAGCCCTCTATAATTATCACGTGACACAATTGTGTTAGAAATTTTTTTATGATGCTAGTCAATAGACAATGAACAAACTAGTTTATTAGGATTTAGTAAACAAATGAAATTTCAAAGCAGATTGATGCACAACCACCTGAATTCCGACCAATATTTGTACGTGTTTTCTTTTGTGTCTTGTATGTAATTAACAAAAACGACTAACTCAGAATTACAACAGTGACAAACACAGCATATGAAACAGATTTATCGATAATGCTACAACAGTCTATTTGGTTTTGACCCCCCCCCCCCCTCTCTGTTCTAAGTTAAGGGGCTATGTTACAAAACAACTTAGATTTTGTTGTCTATTTTCATTTCTCCAAATTTAAGATAATCTTAAGAATTGTATTCGCTCTCGTCTCCTTTAGCTTTTGTTATAAGTTCAATTTTTGAAATGATCCCCCGAAAAATAAAAGCATTTTTTTTTATTCACATTAGTTTAGTGTGACATAGGTAGGTAGGTAGGTAGTGACAACAGTATTAAGTGTTTTTTAATACTTTATTATTCATTCAGATCCTTGTTTTGCCCCAGTCGAAATGAATGGCCCTCTCCTTGAAGAAGCCCCTTGTTTTGATAAGCTCCTAGGACTGACTTTCACTCCAGATCTAAAATGAAAGATTTATATCGAATCTGTTTCGGAATTTTTGAGATAAGGATTGATTATTTGTATTATTTGATACCTATTCTCATCTTGGATGTTATTCTCACAACGTTTCGGACGATGTAACCTCTGACCTTCTTCAGGTGCATCTTGTCGAACTCGAGAAATCTATACGTAATTTCGAGCTGAATCCTTTATTTAATCCATGAGTGTAAATTGGTCTCATTCCGTTAGCCACTATAGTCGATACTAATTAAGAATAAACTAAAAATTACTTAAAATTCTACCCAGACATGACTGACGAAACAAGAACAATCTATCCCGGTGTGTTTGATAAAGAGTTCTGTTCTAAATTCCATATAGAATTCTCAGTTCGACATAAAGATTATATCCACTCTGTTGCTAAGCTTGTTGGAAAAGTAGTTGGATCATTCTTCCGCTCCAGAAAGTACCAGACTCCTGATGCAATCCTCTACCTGTATAAGAGACTTCAAAATGTAGTGGAGGATGATCTCTTCTGTTCTCTGCAGCCTCTTTCTCACAGAAGAGACATTTCTCTATTCTATCGTTATTTTAATAGAAGGTGCTCAACTGACTTCCAATCTCTGGTTCCGCTTTGTAAGATATTCACAGCAACTGCCAAGGACTTTCCTTCCTTCCTTCCGCTGTGTGCCTAATATCAAACAGAATTTCTTTCCAAGAACTTCCCATCTCTGGAACACATTAGCACAGGACTGCTTCCCTACAGACTACAGCATGGTCGCTTTCAAATCTAATATCAATAAATACTTGTCATAAACCATCCCCATAAGTAATCAAACTTTGTTCATCACACTGATCATTTTCAATGCTTTTATAATATTCTTCATCATTCAACTGTCAATCTATCCTCGAGTGGTTTTTAGCCTTGATAAGTAGTGACTCGTTAGGAAATTAATTTTTTTTTTTAAACCTCCAGAAAACTATGAAGAGTAAATCATTTACAAAATAAAATAGTCGTAAAGTAAAATAGAAAAAACTTTAGAAGACAAATATTCTTTTTTCTTTGAAAGGAATTGTCTCGGTGCATGAATGAAGATTTAGAAACAAAAAAGAATGCAAAAGCCAATTAAGCGCTTTTAACAGTGCAACTAACAATGAATACTTTAAGAAGATCGTCAAATTAAAGAAGACTTTTAAAAACGTTCCCGCCCAAAAATCTTAGAATTTATCAATGAGAAAGATAAACCACCCACCAAAATAAGAAGCATTTGTTTATCAAGGTCAAGTTCTTAGGAATATAAGAATATTTCTTATTATTTCATGCGGACAGGAAAGTTGGAAGTGGACCATCTATAATTTCAGAAGTCAGAGTCAAGAGTTTTCAGCTACCAACGCCTCAGTTTCATCACAATAAGGGGTTGTGGGTGTTACAAAACATGTATTTTTGGCCTTCACAAAATATAAATGGAAAACATCGAAAGTGATTAAAAATTAATATTTTGTTAACTAACAAGATTTCGTGGAAATTCCATTGTACTTTCTACATAAATTTGTCTAATTTATTATTAATAATAATATTCCTTTTGAAATAATAGATGTCTGTCAAGGTCAATACAATTAAGAAAAATAATGACTCTTCTAACGTAAAAACAGTTGTTATGCTGTCTCCGGGATGCGTATTCCTCGTAGAAACGTGTGCAAATCCTCGGACAGCTAGCATAAACTTTTATCGACTAGCAAGACTCTAAGGCATAGTATATTTTAGACACAGGTTTATTATTCATCAACAAAGGTAAAACTGAAAAGGAATAAAAACGTTGCATCAGAAACACATAAATACAAAATGAAGAAAAGACAGAGACGAGGAGTTGACTAAAATCTAATGGAGCCATAAACTTAAAATTACAGAATAGAAAATATTTTGAGCATAAGAGGTAATATTGGAAAAGAAAAAATACAATTATGTTAGATAGGCATGTTACAAGCGGTTAAATGGAGATTCACACATGAAAAAGGTAAACAAAGTTCGTTTAGATAAAAGAAATCATACAAAAAATAATGTTAGCATTGCTAAATTCTATTTTGAGGGAGAAGAAAGGCAATAATTCTTACCGATGATGCTTAAAATGTCGGGATATTTAAAGAGATAGAAAAACTCTCCATGAAACTTTGTGAAAAAAGCGGCTAAATAGATAAGGAACAATGTACCGTGACGGCTAGAGGAAATTCCCTCATAAAAAAGAGCCAGCAAAGGCAGATAAATGCTAGGGGATTTATTTTACGCTAGACAGAACAATTGTCATTGTTAGCAAAATATTCTTTAAATAAAAAAACGAATGTCTCTTTATTTGAAATTGTAGCAATTTAATTCTTTTTAAAACAATAAATATTGTCTTCTTATCGTAAAAATAATTGTACGCTAAATATTCTTCAAATCAATAAAATGAATGTCACTTTTTAAAATGTATTTATTTAAAATTGTATTGTTTTATGATGGACGACAGAAATTAATTTTTAAACAATTCATTTGAAAATGGGTAATGTCAGAATTTTTTACCTTAGCGACATCAGATTAATTCCCCCTCCCCCTCTCTTCCTCCTCCCTCTCCCCTCCGTCTCCCTCCCTCTCTCTCTCTCCCTCCCTCTCCCCTCTCTCCCTCCCCCTCCGTCTCCGCTCCCTCCCCCTCTCCCCCTATCCCCCTCTCTCCCTCTCTTTCTCTCTCTTCCTCTCCCCACTCCTCTCCCCCCACTCCTCCTCCTCTCTTCTCCCCCTCCCCCACTCCCCTCTCTTCCGGTCCCCCTCTCTTCCACCCCCCTCTCTCTCCATCTCTCTCTCCATTTCTCTCTTCCTCTCCATTTCTCTCTTCCTCTCCATTTCTCTCTTCCTCTCCATTTCTCTCTTCCTCTCCATTTCTCTCTTCCTCTCCATTTCTCTCTTCCTCTCCATTTCTCTCTTCCTCTCCATTTCTCTCTTCCTCTCCATTTCTCTCTTCCTCTCCATTTCTCTCTTCCTCTCCATCTCTCTCTTCCTCTCCATCTCTCTCTCTCCATCTCCATCTCTCTCTCTCTCCATCTTCCTCTCCCTCTCTCCATCTCTCCATCTTTCTCCATCTCTCTCTCTTCCTCTCCCTCTCTCTCTCGTTTCTGAAAGAGACCAGTCTGGTTGTAATAAATTGTCTAATCCATGTTAAGTTTTTTAAAAAATTTTATTGCAGGAAGCGGACGGAAATTCTATTTTTTTAAATTTTTTTTTAAGACATTTTGTATTCGGATACGTTAACAAATAAGAAATAAAAATTAAAAAAAATATAACTATTTATTATGTAAACATTTGTGTTGCTTACACACCTGCAGCCGTGTTTTGGTGATACACAACTCTTCAGAGCCAAATATTATGATGAAAACAAATTTGGACAATGGGTAAATAAGAAAAACAACCAAAAAATTAAAAAAAAAAACTTTTTTTGATGGCTTGTTTTGAAAAACGACTGCAAGTGTGTAAGCTACACAAATATTTATGTAATAAATATTTATTGAGCACATGAAGTTAGGTATATATATATATAGTGCTCTATCCCCAATATTGAGCATATTTTTATCATATTAGGAATTAATAAAAAAATAATTCTTTTATAATACTTGAAAATATATATTATATGTACGGTGTAATCTCTTAAACTAATGAACAGACTATTATGAATTTTGGAATATATATTCTCAAAAATATGGTTAGTAACATCAGCACATCATTTTGTTTAAAACTTTATCATTTAAGGAGGGGGGGGGGGCATCCAAACTTGCACCCACCCCAAAAAACTTTTAAAATAAGTTAGATACAAAAAAAATTTAATAGAGAAAAAAATTGCTCTACATCAAATTTTTAAGTAATACATTTTTAAAAGGATCGGTACGTGCACGTAAGCGTCAATAATATGTATGTGCTTGGTAAAATACTAAACTATTAAACTTATGGAATATGTATTCTTGGCAATAGGGTATGTAATGTGGGCACATTATTTTTTTTAACAGTTTATTGCTCATACCCATTCTTGGACGGCTATTCTACTAGTGTATCTCTCTATCTCTCACATACATACACACATACATACATACATATTAGACTTATTTTAGGATTATCCTTGAAAGAATCAAGAAGCTTTGGTGAGCTGATCAATATCTACTCCACATAGTACGAAGTGAGAAGTTTTTGATTACAACCAGGTTATAAATGGATTCCCCTCGTATTTGATTCCAGTACATTTCATCTTAGACATTTCTTCGAATCCATATTTAATCGATAAACAGCACAAGACTGATGTCGATATTTTTTTTTTTCAATTTATAGATGTGCATCAAATTTCTAAGAAGTTTGTAAACAGGATTATTTTGGCTAAAAATTTGTCGAAAAATCAAATAGGATGACCATTTTATGTTAAATTTACATAGAAAACTAACATCCCTTGCTGAAAACTGAACCAGTTATTTTTCTTTTACATATTAAAATTTGCTGCTTAATCGATAGTAATATTGATTATCAAAAATTTATGGTATTTTTATAGAGTCACTCCCGTCTCCAAATCAGAAACTTTTTTTTTTCTTACATATTTTTTGTTGTTAATAACTTTAGTTATTAGGGTTAGATTAGAGACGGAAGTGATTCTATAAAATTACCAAAACTATTGGCTGTCATGTTTTTGTATGACAGTATATTGTCCAGATTTTGTAGTTAATTCTGTAAAATATTGAATTGCCATGTGCCAGATTTGGCGGGGTTTTTTGGGGTTTTTTTTTTCTCTTTGCTAATGAATCACCACTTATCAAGGCTAAAAACTAATTGAGGATAAGGGTTAATCAAATCAAATTCATTGACAAAAAATAGCCATGTGCAACAATCCATATAAAAAGACAATTAAAAGATATTTACACATATATAGTCGTAATGTTTGTCCAAAGCCACTTAAAACTTGGATATGGTAGGCATCATCAGAATTTCTACTGGCAGACTATTTTACAGAACAGAAACATGGACGGAGAATGCTGCATTTCTCCTATTGAGATGAAAGCAATGATGGTACATCTTTTGTGGGTGCCCGTGGAGACTGCGACTTGGCACTGAGGTGAAAAACTCCTTGAAAGGTAGATTTAAATTCCAGTTGATGATGCTGTATGTCAAAATCAAGTCCTTTCGCATCCTCCACTGTTCAAGTGAGAAGAAATTTAGTCTTTGAACCCACTCTTTGTCGCTAAGCGTTAAGTTTCGTCATTATTCTGGTTGCCAGTTGTTGAAAACGCTCCAGCTGTACAATATCTTTTTGAAGATGTGAATTTGTTGCTTGGATAGCATACTCTAGAATTGGCCGTACCAGAGCTATGTATGGGAAACCGAAAATGTCTTCCATTAGGTTGAGAAAAGATAGCTTGTCAATTGAATGATGATGAATATTATGAGAGGATAGAATGGAATGAACAAAATTTGATGACTTATGATAACGGTTTATGATGGCCAATTGAGGGAAGCAATCCTGTGGTAATGTGTTTCACATGGAAAGTTCTTGGAAAGAAACAGAAATTTAATTTGATGTTAGGCACACGGGGTAGAAAGGAAAGTTTGTTGCAGTTCTGGTAGAAAGAAGAGTTCTTGCTGTGTCTTACAAGAAGGAATGCCTTACAAGGATGGAAGCTCAGTCGAGCACTTTTTGTGGAAATAACAATAGAGTAGTGAAATACAAGCAACGTCTCTTCTGTGAGAAAGAGGATGTAGAAAAGAGATCATCCCACACTAGATTACGAAGTCGAATTTGTACTCTGTCAAAGCAACAAAGAAAACTTTGAGCAGCATCTCCCCAGATGTGGCAGCAGTACTCCATCTTAAAATGTATCTGACTCTTATATAGATAGAGGATTGTATCAAGTGTCAAGTACTTTATGAAGCCGTAGAATGATTCATTTTTCTAGGGACTCGGGGAAATGTGTTCTCTCTGTCATGAAGAAGAAAACTATTCTAATCTAATATATAAAGTAAAGTCAGTCTCTTTCTGAATTTTTGAGATGAGGATTGATAACTTGGATTATTCGGACTACTGTTCTCATCTTCAGTGTTATTCTCACAACATTTCGTCCACTGTATCTTTTCGAACTCCGGAATATTTCTGTCGAACTCCGGAATCTTTATTTAATCCATGGAGGTAGCATGCTCTCGTTCCGTCAGCAATTTTTCGTATCTCTTGCACCGAGGTATGAACTTTCAACCTTCAGATGAGTATCACTTAGAACTGAATTTTACTTAGCACTATATCCACTTGCGGACAGTACTAGCGTACATTTTGGGAGCCTTAAACCTATTCTTGTTTTAAGGTGCAATCTAACTACTTATCACTACTTTTATTACTACATATATATCTATGTGTGTGTATATATATATATGAGTGCCGAATGCATGAAACGACGTTGTCTTTAGGTAAAAATATTTTTAAAAAAATATAATTTAATATATATATATATATATATATATATATATTATTTATAATTAATGGTTCCCATATTGTATGAAATTCTATACTAGGTCTGCTTAGTAAGTCATTGTCGCCCAACATGTGGGCTGCTTCCCGAGTTCGACAGAAATATTCCTGAGTTCGAAAAGATACATTTGAAGAAGGCCGGAGGTTACAGCGGCCAAAACGTTGTGATAACACTCAAGATGAGAACAGTAGTCTGAATAATCCGAATTATATAAAGTCAGTCTTTTCATCGTTTCTTTGCCATCGATAGCTTTCTTCCTACAATATCAATATTTGATTCTGGTTCATCAGTTTTTTTGTTTTTTTTTGTCGATCGTTGCAGCATGTTCTTAAGAACAATAAAATGTAATTCGATTTAATTTTTTCCAGAAAATACTTTCTCCTGACTGGAATTATTTTCAAATAGTCAGCATCTTTTTAAAATGTGTTGAGGTGAGGTGATTGTAACTCTATATTCATCCACACAGTTTCTTCCCTTTGATAGGAACAGAAAATGACTCCCTCCCCCAACCTACATAGTTTTAAAAAAAGCAACAAAAAAAAACAAACAAATTCCAAGTTAATATACAACTGAGCAACGCCGGGTCGGGACTGCTAATATTTTGTATGTTTAAATGGCCACTATCGTAATAAAAAAGAGGGTGTTTTTTTACGTTAGGACCCACACTAAAAGTGCCCTGGTGTCGGTACTTTCTTGATGTTTATGTAAAACGCCGGACAGTGCTGCATGAAAAATTTGTTGATTTACCTGCATCCAAAAAAGCACAAACTAGGCTGGATTTACAAGTGGGGTGGGTGGGTGGGGGGGGGGGAAACAAGCAAAATATTACAGCAAAAGATTTTGTATGAAATAAATATTTATATTTTTAATGAAGAAATAAGTGTTTAAATTAAAAAGGTAATCAAATGTTTTTTTGTTTTTTTTGTTTTTTAATTTTACGAAAAGTATTTTTTTATTTATTTATTTATTTTACTGATTATTAATGTTGCTTTCGCTAGGGTTTGGGGTTAGGGTTTGGGCAGGTTAGGAATTAAGGTTAGGGTTTGGGCAGGCTCGTTTGCAGACGTCACAAATTCAATTATCAAGTTCAGATGTCGCCTGCTTAATCATTTCAATCAGTTATTCATTTTCTCGCAGTTTCACTGACTAACCACTTTGGTGCTTTCTGGCATTTTACGTAAAACGTCGGAAAGCACCGAAGCCAATAGACTTTTAGTATGGGTCCCAATCTAACAAAGTCTCAAGAAGAGACACAACACTGTATTTGTCCATACAGAATTACTTACCTTTGATTGGGACAAAAAATATTTTGGAAAATAAAAGGCATAATTTAAAAACAAAAAAGCAAAACAAATTACAAATAAATACACTACCAAGCAAAATCAGCTAGGTATAGCCAATATAAAATAAAAAAGATGTTGTCATTTGTTTTCATCGGCAAAAATGTTCCAAATGTTTCAAAAATGAACCAAATGTTCAGAGAGGTTGAATCGACCACCCGAACATCATAGCCCACTCCTTCTCAATAAACCCCCTAGCAAGATTGGATAGAATTCCCGAACTATGATTGATCCCACATAGTCTTTAGATAGATAGTATTCTCGTCTGCATTTACAAGTACTACAGAAATGGTGTTATTTTTTAGTTTTCCTTCTCCAGTGACCTTTTTGTTTCTTTTTTTGTTTCTTTGTTTCTTTATATTGAACCAGTTTCAAAAGAGAGGCAGAGAAATAAGTTTTAAAGGAAAAATGTTACACACACTTTTACTTTCCTTTTTTTTCTTTTTTTCTTTTTTCTTTTTTTTTTTTCTTTTTTTAAAAAAATTTTTTTTTATTAATGCCCCCCCCCCTCCCCATTCCAGGCACCACCGGGTATACCTACTAGTATATAATAATGTTACTGCTTTATTAGGCTTAAAATATTCATGCTTTTCAAATTAATGACCTTGTATTTTTTTCTTCTTCTTTTGAACACTAATGGCAATGGCTGAACAGTCTTGACATTTTCAAGTGAGATTAAAGAGATTTTATTCTGCTTTCCAACAATGTCGTCTGTCCCTAAACACTTTGAGATGGGTCAGATGTAAATACATTTCTTTTCATTCCCTTCCAAAATGGAGTGTTTTTTCTTTTATTTTTGGGGTTGTATTTTATGTCAGACAGTGCAGCCTGTGTAACCAGACAAGCTATTCGTCATTAGTGACATTGATTTTTTTAATGTAAAATCTCGATTCGTAACTCGTTATTGACATTGGATATCGAACTGAAGCTACTCTTCTCTTTATTATTCCACACTGCTTATATGCGTGCATGTAGGGGAGGGCGCCACTCCTTTCCCAGGATTACTCCACTTACCCATGATCCTCACCTTTAGCAAGGGAGAATCAAATACTATTTTTCAAGTCTTTGGTATGACTTGACCGAGGATTGAACCCTGATCTCCCGGTCCATTAGCAAACACTCGTACCATTATGCCAAATAAACATGTGTAATGCTTCATGTTTAGTGGGGTGCATATTTGCAATCCATGAGAGAAATATTTAGCTCAGGAAAGAGAGACCACCCCAAAAATGGCTGATGTCTTTGAAATAGTAATGTCCTCTTGGGTACGAGGTTCTAGGCTGTGATTATGACTCACTTGATACTTTTCCAAAAGTAATGTTCATATCAGATGGTGGACCTGATTGTCAGTCAGTTTTTATGTCCATGGATTAGCAGCTTATAATCTCCAGTGGTCTCGCAGTGTCGTACAAGTAATGTCTTGCAGCAGATGAACAGTTGGGTTTCTGTGGTTCTCAGAGACAGATGGCCCTTTGAGCCCTAGGCTAATAGACTGTTTGTGTTCCGGTCGGACTTATGCTTTGATTCGGTCAGTTTACAAAGTTCTAAACAAGTAACGATGTCCTATTATTAAAAGTTACAATAATACTTCTCCACCGAACGACAGACTTACAAAGTTCTATCGCAAGTCTATCGTTCGGTGGAGAAGTATTATTGTAACTTTTAATAATAGGACATCGTTACTTGTTTTAAACTGGATTTGTAATTTTGTTTCGGCGGGAGAATCCTTCTGTTGCTGCACTGACCGAAATAACACGATTGACACTGCGGCCACTGTTGGAATCGAGCAGCGACTTCTGCTGACGAAGACAACGAGTAGACGATCACAACCTGTGCAGCGAACGCACACAGACGCACATTCACACTCCCGGCAATCGGTACTTTAGTTATAATCGGTAGTAGCCCTAAATGGCCTGATGATATCTTTCTCAAGTCCTTCTTTCTCTCTCTCCCGTACAAACCACTCAATCTCTGTCTCTTGTTTATGTTTAAATAAAACTTCTAAAACCAGCCAGAATCCCTGC
>OY744519.1:139019289-139546789 GCA_963556195.1 Sepiola atlantica
TTCTAACAAGGGTTATATTAAAAAAAACAACTTTTTCTTTCCTTAATCTATGAATTTTCAAAGATATGATCTTATCATCAGATGAAATTCGACAGATAAGCCAGTAAAATTTACTGTAATGCAAACATTTGAAAATATAAAGATACAAACGATTTAAAAAGTTTCAAATATGCAAAGAAAATCATCACCAATTGAAGAAGCATAGAAAGTTTGTGTCATCAAATCTGAGGATTAAAGGTGTGAAGCAAGTGTAGGCAATCACACCTACACTTGCAGATAATCCGAAGTAGTGAAAGGTTTCAGTCTGGTAGGTTGAGGTATTCAAATCCAAGTGAAATTTGTTGGCAGTGAAGCGAATCACTTAAAAAAATATTCAAGTATAAGTTCTGAAGAAATTGGTAAAAAAAGTGATAAAAAATAAGAAAACAGACATATCAAAAGCCATGATTTTTACTTCCTGGGATGAATAAAAAAAATTTTTTTTTAAAAGTGTGTGGTAGTATTTGTTCAAACTGGGAGCGAATAAGAATGTGGTAATTCAACTAAATATTAAGCCATAATGAAATATATATATATATATATTATATATATTACTAGACGAACTGTTTAGACCCGGAGAGTCTAGTATAATACTAATAGTCTTTGGACATGTATGTTTGTTTGAAAGCAGCAGCAGGCGTAACTTGAAATTTCCAAATGTGAAAGCATTTTGGAATTTCCAAATATTTAATTATATATATATATATATATATAGCAACTATTTAATAATATATATAGCAACTAATAACCCGGGGGGGGGGGGGGGGTCTAGTTATCTTATAAACTTTATTTGAATAATTTTTCTTTCTTTTTGTTTCTCTTATTTTAGGGTATCCTTTTGGTATACGATATCACCAATCGGTGGTCATTTGATGGTATTGATCGATGGTTAAGAGAGGTGCACGAGGTAGGTATTCTTCTTTCTATTTTCTTTTTACATATATCCGCCCGTCTATATGTCACGCTTAAGTTTGAAATAGCATTTTTATCAGTAAAATTGAATGGATGCATCTTAAGAATTTTTTTTTCTTGTACTGTATGTTGGAAGGGTGGGTCCACAATAAGTGTCATAACTTGAAGGGTAAGTTGGTTCCAAACCCAAACTTCAAGTGTAGGTGATGTCTGGGACAAGCACGCCCTATTGACAGATGTCCTAACAAAAAGATGGTACTAGATGATAACACCCTGGAGATATAAAACTCTTTATGCTACCTAGGAGGTATGCTAAGCACAGGAAGTGGTAGATGTGAATTCTGTACAACCACAAGGGTTAAGGCAGAATGGGTGAAATTTCATAATGTCACAAGTTCCCCCCCTTACATCTAAGGTAAGTTGTGTAGCAGCTGTGTCAGGAGCATCATGTTATATGGCAGCAAATGCTGGGCCCTCACCCAGCCCTTTCTTGCTCTACTTTAGCACAATGACAAATCCATGATTAGATGGATCTGCAATGTGAAATCTGATCAAACCCAACACATTATCTCTGAGGATTTTCTGAAAGCACTTCATTTGCGCAGTGCAAAAGTTATCTTAAGGATGAATCGGTTACGTTGGTACAGTCATGTGTAGCGATCGACTTCCTATATAAATTGTTGCTGAAGCATGGATGTCTTGAATCACAGGAAGGTTGACCGGCCAAGGAAAACTTGGAAGCAAGCGATTGGACATGACCATACAGAGTGGTGTTTGAAACAGTTGACCTGCTTAACTGTGAAGACTAAAGAGTGAGCTTATGAAATATCAAAAGAGAAAAGTGACTTTAAATAAAAATAGAGAGATTTATTCCTCATGTTGTAGACAAAGTGAGAAGAGGTCATGAGAAATAGAACCTCTCCATTTCAATTTGGCTTTTTTCCAAATCTGAAATCATGCATGAAGAAATTTGATGGCTGGTATTATTTTCATATTTCAATATTTAGGAGAAGAAAAAAAAAAAAATTTGGAACGCATAATAAATATATCCAATTAAAATATATTGAGGGGAGAACACAAAACTTCAATGGTATGGCCACGATGAAAGAATGGATAAATTTTCTTCGGTTAGTAGATGTAGAATAGTTGAGGTAGCAGGATCAGTTCACAGAGGAACGCCAAGGAAACCTCGGAGGATGTGATAAGGATGAACTTGAGAGAAAATAGGATCAATAAAAACCATCCAACACATGTCAACACGTAAAACGAACGTTAAACCTAACATGATGATGATGCTTATATTCTAGCGGTTATTGTCATAAATAGGCAAAGTATTCTAAAATATATTTTGTGTACTATACATCTCTTTCTCTCCAACTGTCCTTCTTCTTCCTCTTAACTATAGTCAATCTTACTAAAAGTAAAACATGGTCGCGTCACTCGTCTCTTTCCCTGGGTTTTATACCCTCTTCTCCTTCCCATAATTTGTCACTTCCCCAAGCCACTTCTGCTTATTTTAATAGATTCTTAATAAAAGAAGGCTGTTTTCATCATAACCGTTTCTTACACAAGGTTAGGTAAGTCCTAGTCCATGTTCTTTTCATTCATTTAAACCTCCGTATTATCACACGCAGTCCTCCTCAGGATTCCAGTACTCTCTGTGTTCTTCTAGTCGAGATCTGGATGGTGCTATCCCTTCTCAGTCTTTCCATTCCTGCAGACCCTCCAGTCATTTTCTGTGGTACCACCGTTTATTTTGTGTGTAGGGGGGGGGGGGACAGGAAAAGAGAATAATTCTTATATATATATATATATATATATGTATATATATATGTATATATATATATATATAATCGTAGCAGTCTCAGTTCTCTTGGGTTCATTTTAGTATATTTTATGTATATTTCTAGTTGTATTTATGAAGTGTTCAACTTATCCATAGTTGATCAGTGTCGTCTGGCTATGTAGTTTTGTTTCTACACTAGGGGATCTTTCTTAATATTTTGCCTGTTTTCATCAGTGCTGGAGTTTGTTATAATAATTAGCAAATATATGCTCCCTCCGGTCGCATATTTTGTCTAGTTGTTTTATTTAATTGCTCAGTAAAATGTGTTTGTTTTTTTTGGTTTTTTTTATCAAAAAAAAAGAAAGAAAATCACCCCATCCTTTATTTTAATAAATAAAATACGGAATAATAAAAACATAGTTTTTAGACAATTTCCTCTTTACGGCGTAAAATGTAAAACAAAAAAATTCTAAACTCACTTAAGGTCGTAAAAAGATAATATTTAAAGTTTTTCAAATCGTAAAAAAAAGGTGTACCTAAAATAAAATCGACAATTAAAAAAATAAAATACAGTGAATACGATTATAAATTCACTTAAAAAAAAAAACACATTTTACCGGGTAATTAGATAATTGCTTAGTAAAATGTGTTTGTTTTTTGTTTTTTTTACAAAAAAAATAGTAATTTTTAAATCAATTATTTTTTAAATTAAACAATTTGATTCAATAAATTTGTGCTTTGAAACATAATTTTTAATAAGATTTAAAAAAACCCCAAAAAACACAAAAGTTTTAATAAAAAAATCAAAGTAAATATATCATTTTTGAGCGACTCGTACGATAAATCTCAGAGAATGTGTTATTTACATGTTATTAATCAAATAACACGCCCCTATCATGTGTCTCTTTCTCTCTTTTTCTTGAAATAAAATTTTCTGTGCGTTCGAAATAGAACATTATACTTAATAATAAGAGGGCGGGTAACCAAATGTTGGAGTGGACGCCGGCTGTTCCATCATATTCCATTACAATCTAATTTAATTACGTAACTCAATTATATAGATTTACAATGTCTTTAATTAATTCTATTTATAATTTTTATTAAAGTTATTATCCAGGAAAATATTTTAAATACATCTGGAAATCTGAAAAAAAAACAATCATGGGTGTATATTTGCGAATATTAATTTATTAGAAGCTTTAAAATTAATTATGTAAATTTGAAAGACGCATGATGTTTGGGGAAGTTTTGAAATGGGTATATATAGAAGCTGATAAGTAGATATAAAAAGAGAGCGATCAAAACTAATAATATAGTTTCGGCTTCATACAGACAGATACATAATCTCCATTATTAATAGATGATAATGAGTCCTACTTTTATCTCCTGATTTGTTTTTCCTTAAATATTGGACTGATTTGATGTTTTTCTTATTTTCTTTTCAGCATGCTCCGGGTGTGCCTAAAATCTTGATAGGCAATCGTCTTCATTTGGCTTTTAAGCGACAAGTGAGTGAGTTAACTGCTGAAACTTATGCCATAAAGAATGATTTGGCTTTCTTTGAGGTCAGCCCACTTTGTGACTTCAATGTTCAGGAATCCTTGGCTGAATTATCAAGGCTTGCTCTCAAAAGGAATGGAATGAGTCGGACGTGGGGTCCGAACAAAGGTAAACACATTCAAGTTGTTGTTTTTTTTTTTTATTGGATTGGTTATTGCTCCTCCACCTCTTTCTCTTTGTCCCTATTGCCCTCATCTTCCTCCTCCTCAGGTCCCTAGTGCCCTCATCTCCCTCCTCCTTAAGTTCCTATCGCCTTCCCTGCCTCCTCCTCTTGGTCCCTATCGTCCTCTGTCTTCCTCTTGGTCTCTATACTGTATGCTGATGATTTTGTATTTGCCTGTGAAACAATGGAAGGTCTATTTGTTAAGTTAAAAACTTTGAGGAATGTTAGTGAAAATAAAGGTCTGACAGTGAATGTTACCAATCCCAAAGATATGATCAGTGGTTGTAGTGTTGGAAATCCCCAGAAAGAGGAAGGTTCCCTTTTCAGTTTGTGGAAAGTGAGTTTGGTGCAACTCAATTTTTCATGATACTTGCAAGCATTGGATACACAATAAGTGCAGTGGAATTACTGTTAGATTGAGAGAGGATAACCAGTTTGAGTGCAAGAAGTATAAGACAATGGAGATGGGTGAGATCTCTGATATGGAGAAAGTATATTTGGATGGGTGGGAAAAGGCTATTGAGGTTGTTCAGAAGTTGTATTACTTTGATGATACCCTTGGAGCACAGGGAAGAGCAGGATGTGCTAGTGTGATTGCAAGAATTATGAGTGGATGGAGTAAGTTCAGGGAACTACTGTCACTACTAAACAGCAGAGCGTTACCACTGTCGACCAAGGAGAGTCTATCGGTCATGTGTACGCAATTTGATGATATATGGAAGTGAAGCCTGGCCAGTAAGAGTTGAGGACATGCGTTGCATGGATAGAAATGATATGAAAATGATATGATAGTTATGTAATGTTAGTGTTAAAGACAGACTTAGATCTGATGACCTCAGAGGAAGATTAAATCTGAACAGTATAGAGAGATGTGTGCAGAACAGAAGACGTCGATGTTATGACCATGTTGAAAGAAGGAATAAAAGTTTTTGGGTTAGTAGATGTAGAAGAATTGAGGTAGCTAAGTTAGTTCACAGGGGAAGGCCAAGGAAAACATGGGAGGAAGTGATAAGAATGGACTTGTGAGATAAAGACCAGGACAGAGATAGGCTAGTTTGGAAATCAATTTCTAAAAGCTGTCTAACGCATGCCAGCATGTAAAACATGTTGAATCGAATAGGATTATAAAAATGTATTTAAAAATGCGCATAAGACGGAAGGGAGGGGGGGGGGCTTACTCCTATTCTACAGCCCTTGCTGACGGTGTGAAAAACAAAAGTATAACGTATATTTCATGTTGATATATTTTTGAAAAATAATAATAGTTTTATTAATAAAAAAAGTAATAATTAAAAAAAATTATAATTAAATTAGTGATTTTTATTTGTAATTATGAGTAAAAATCGTATAGGGATGCATTAATGATATTTGAAGAAAAAACTGATGTTTAATAAATTCTACGATCAATATAATTTTTTTTTAACTGTTTTGAAAAATGATATAAACTACACTAGAAATATTGATTAATTATAAATCGAGAATCATAAATAAAATCTTTTTAAAAAATATGATAATCTAAACATTACTGGAAGTGATAATTGAATAAATATTAAATTATGCAATTTTATTTGTATTTTTTTACATTATAATTATGGATCACTTAATAGAATGATAGTTAATTAGTGATTTAATCAAATTACTATAGAAGGAAAATGATATATATGTATTGAAATTATAATACAAGAATTGTCTTGCAAAGTAAGTGTGTTTGCGACTTAATTAAAAAAACACATGTAAAAAAGGTTTCCTTCAAAAGTCTAGATGGAACGGCTCTGAAATATGTCGGATATGAGCAAATGCTAATTGAAAGAAAATGAGAAAAGTCTTTTAGTCTTATCCCACCAAAATTAAGTTCCTCATGATTGGTCAAAGAGAATTCTCTTACCCAATCAAAATGTGGCTCTTTTAGACAACAAATGAGATATTATATTAACCTAATAGACTCTGTCTGTATGTGTGTCTTTCTTTCTTCCTCCCTCTCTCTCTCGGCCCTCCCTCTCTCTCTCCCCCCCTCTCTCTCTCTCTTTGGATGACCTGGTAACCAGTTTTATCCAGCTTTCACAATAGACAAGGGGAGATAACCTATTATATAAACGGCACTCCAGAAAAACATTTGACTCGGAGTCAGTGTGCCGCTATTCCGAATTTCACAACAGCAAGCCGCAATCAATAGATTGTCTCTCCAGTCATAATTTTAAAAAAATCAAACTCTTTTTCATGTAAACCTTTATAATTAAAACTTGCTGAAAGGAAAAGTTTTGTATTTTTATTTTAAATAATTTCTTTTAGAAAAATAAGTAATCAAATAGGTGGTTTTTTTTTTTGGTTTTTTTTTCTTCAGGAGAGTGCTGTCGGATCGCAGATATTTAAAAAGATTCATTTTTACTTTATATTTAATTTTCATTAAAAAAAATTACCAGCAAGTTTTAATTAAAAAGTTTTACATGAAAAAGATTTTGACTTAAAAAAAATTATGACCAAAGAGATATTGGTTGTGGCTTGCTGTTGTGAATTCGGAATAGTGGCATGCTGACTCAGTCGGATGTTTTTCTGGAGTGCCTTATAAACACAAAGTACAAAGGGAGGTAATCTTTTATATAGTGCCTTTTTTAATTTATTTTAAAAGATATGCGTTTTAAATTAAGTTTTTAATCAAATTCCTTCTTTACAATAAACTTATTAAAATAATATTTTTTTAAAATCTAATTATCAAGAAATGCTATTAAATCTCTTTACTGTAACAGCTACTGAAAGGAATCTAGCAGGACCCTGTGAAAATTCCACGGTTACTTACCTATTTTCTCTTTTTTCTTACCCTAAAAATATTAGCTACATATTTTTAAAATAAATAAAACAAGCGTTTTAATTAATCTTTTTATTATAATTATCTGAATCTTTTTATTGTAATTATCTGAATCTTTTTAACAGTCTCTTTCTACCATAAAAAATAAGTGTCAGCTAACTATTCTTTAAATAAATGAAATGAATGTCACTTTCTAAGGTGACGGCGATAACAGAATTCTATTTATGACCTCTCGTTCTATTTGGGAACATTTAAAAATGAATTGTTCCAAATTTAAATTTCTGCCTTACAGTGACACCAGTTTCTCAATTAATTTTGTGCATTTTATCCTTAGCGATCAGACAATCTCATTTTATTAAAATGGGTGTGGAAGGTAATAATGCGCGTACTAGCATATACATATTATACAGACTACCAGTCGCAAATCTTTGCTAGTATATATATAATGTAAGCATCGAGTTTGCTAATGACAGCTAATTGTAAAAATTTCTTGTTGACATATGCTACCCACCCCAAAGGAGGAGGTAATGCCTGGGAGGATGGTCTCATGACAAAACAGATACTACACTTTGTCTCCTTCCCCAGGAGGTTGGTATCATGACGAATGAACATATATTATGCTAACCCCTATTCCAAGGAGTAGGTAATGCCTGGGAAGATTGTCTTGTGACTATAGAACAGATACTACACCCCCCCCCCCCCCCCCACACACACACACCTGAATTGCGCATTAAAAGATAGTACAATGCTACAATAGAAGTAATAGTATATTTTTGGCTTATTTGTTAATTTGGTGATGCCATTGGAGCGCAGGGTGGAACAGGTGCTAGTGTGTTGTAACAGTTAGTAGTGAGTTCATGGAAATTCTGCCATTACTAACCAGCATAGCATTACCACTGTTGACCAAGGGAAGAGTCTATCAGGCATGTGTACATCGTGATGTATGGAAGTGAAATCTGGCCAGTAAGGGTTGAAGACATGCATTGCATGAAAAGAAATGATTATAGAATAATACGATGGATGTGTAATGCGAGTCTTAAAGACAGGCTTAGATCTGATGATCCCAGAGGGAGATTAAATCTAGACAGTATAGGGAGATGTGTGCAGAACAGGAGACTTTGATGGTATGCCCACATTGAAAGAATGCATGAGAGTTCTTGGGTTAGTAGATGTAGAACAGTTAAGTAGCAGGTCCAGTTCATAGGGGAAGGAAAACATTAGAGGAAGTGATGAGAATGGATTTGAAAAAAAAAAGAGGGATAAATAATGACCTGCCAGAGATAGGTGAGTTTAGAAGTTGATTCCTTCAAGCCGTCCAATGCATATCAGCATGTAAAACGGACATTAAACCGAATATGACGATGATTCAAACCGATACAAAATTGATTATTCTTTGCCATAAAATCAAATCATAGGCAGCATTTATTTTCTGTTATCAAGGCGACCGACTTTTAATTTTTTAAACGTTTGTACAAGCGTCTGCATCTTGATTGATGTAAGAAAATATAGTCAAATTGGTTAAAGAGTCGCATCTAGCATGCTCCAACAAATTAACTGGAAGTTATTAGCTTAATAAATCGGACCCGTACGACAAGTGTTGAATTTTTCCCCGTACTCCAACCCTCTGCATGCCACGATCCAATAAATGACTGTTACCGAATGCAAAGCAACATGACATAAACAGTCCAATTGAATCCTACCTCGTGTCTTTAACGCTCAACCACAGCGGCCCTCCGAGACTGAGGACACTCCATTTAAAATCGTCCCTTGGTCTTCTGTCATTCTTCAATGATCCCGTACCTTGCAGGGATCTTAATGACTGGAGACACACTCGTTCTCAAATCAGAGCCGACTCAACAAACACGAAAGCAAAAGAATTTGGTCTCAAATGAGAAGCTCATTTTATTTAGTCATCAATGCATCTTTTGCTGATGGCGAGAAGAAAGATTATTTAAGGAGAGTAGAAAGTGGACCGTGGGTTTACTTTCAGCAGCCTCGTAACTCTCGCTTCCCTTATTTTGTTCTCTAGTCCTCACATTCCATGAGCGATGTTTCTGACAAAAGGGAAAGAATTGCTGTTTTCTGGGTCGGAATTTATCCACCTAACAGTTATAGTTGGCTAGTTTTTGACTTTGAAGTAGTATTTTTTAGCTTCATACCTTGTCTGGAGTGATTTCCATAAAAAAAGTTTTTAAAATTCATTAACGCACAAAACCCCAAAAATCTGGGGCAATCTTCTAGCAATAAACCGTCATTCTTGACGCTCTCCCGTTCATTCTTTTTTCATTCTCAACTCCTTTCTTTCTAGCAGTTCACCTGGACACTATGCAAATTTCCCTTCCAAGCTTTCATGCATGACGACACAGACTATATTTTGTCGTTTATGTCGAGGGGATTGGCTCTGTCCATTACACTTACTTTTCATTTATCATAGATTCTTAAGTCATTTTGTTTGTGTCTAATCATGTTAGCGTCCCAAGTCGAACTCTTAGCTTTTCACTCTTGTCCCTATCTTGCCTAACGTCATTTGCTCTAGCTATTGTTCTCATAGAAAATCATGGCCCCCTAAAGGCCAGCTACCTGACGCCTGTCTGACCTAACATCCTACCTTCATGCTAACATTTCTTCTGCAAATTTAAATCTCTAAATGAGTACAAGCTGACATACCCTTTATATTTAACACTAGAACAATCGGTACTTATCCAGAATACAACCCAATCTCCAGCAACTGTGCATCGGCAGCTTACGTAAGCAGCCGGAACGAAGACTGCCAGACGATAAATTCAAAACGCGTCAATGATATGAAACAATTTGTTTTTTGTTTGTTTCTTTCAAGAAAAGTTTCAAATAACAACAAATTTTTAGACAAAGAAAATAAAACTAAACAACTCGTCAAAGTTTGTTCTTATATAAAACGAACAAAACATAGGTAAACAACTGTTATTAATCAATTTTTTTTCAATAAGTTTCAAATAAATAATCTTTTGTTTTTCTCTTGTCGAATAAAATAAAACTAGTCAAACAAAAATCTGTTGTTTTTTTTTGTGTGTGTGTGTGGGGGGGGGGGCTTTTTTTCTTATCTTATTTTATTTAATGAATTTCAGGATTTTTTGGAAACTAGTTGGCTTCTGACAGCTGATTAGCTAATTGCTTCGGCATCTTCCGGCTGCTTACATAACCTGCCCGAACCGAAAGCTGCCGACACAAAGTTTCCGAAGATTAGGTCCTATTCTGGATAAGTACTAAGCAATCTATAATCATTACGTTCTACATGTCCGGTCGAGACTCCAAACATTGGAAGACTTAGTTGGCACATGCAACAGAAATAGACATAATTCTGTGTGTAACAACGCAACAATCTTTCAGTGACCAATCAAATAACATCAAGGAATCAACAGAGCTCTGTTAAGTCCAACCTTTGCTCATCGTTGTGACAGCATGATAGTATCAGATCTATCTGGCTAACTCGGCTCTGGTGAAAATCTTGGAGTCAACATCAGGATCTGTCAACAGACTACTGTTGTAAGACCATATGCCCGTCTCCTCCAACAATCGCCACCCCAACACTTGTGCACCGTGGTTTTCTTCTCCTTTATGTTATGTTCTGGCCGTGTCTGGCATAATAGTAGATGAGTCACGTGACTTTTTATAACTTCGTCTTTTTTCCTTATGAACTACTTTTTGTAGAAGAATATGATAGTTTTAATTCTGAGGCATGTGCTCACGCTATTGGTTCATAGATATAGGATTTAAAGATATGTTAATTCTATAATCTGCTAAGAAACCATTTCTACGTGATATAGCTGTACATGCCATGATGTAATCTGTTACTAATGGAGATTTTGTTCTTGTCTGTCTGAAGCCAAAACTATACTATTACTATCTTTTAAATTCAGTTTACTATGTACTATTTCAGAATTATGTATTTTATTTCAATGCTCAATTCAGGAGGTGGAGGTAGTGTAGTATCTGTTCTGTTGTCATGAGGCCGTCCTCCTAGATATTATCTCCTCCTCCTTGGAGGGGGGATAGTATATGTTCGTTTATCATGATACTATCCTCCTAGGGATTACCATCTCCTTTTTGGGGAAAGTAGTATAGTATTTGTTTTGTTGTCAGCATACCATGCATTACCGCCCCCTTTAGAGTGTGTGTGGGGGTGCTTCAGTGTATTATGTTAAATTGTCATGTATACCAACAAAAGTATGTGACCAGAGAGATCATATTTTTGCTAATATTTATAATTACTGCTTTTGTTTATTATTTTTCCTAACATAAAATTAATATTTACATTTTTTTTCTGTTTTCTTTATCTTTTAGTTCTGAGTTTACAAGAATTAGCCTGTCGGACAATCGTTTCTCGAACCACGATCTACGGCATCGACCAGCTTCCGTTGCCGCCACCTCTGAAGTCACACCTAAAGTCGTACGCAATGACTAACAAAACGCGTAACACACGTATGCACAGCTTTATACACAGGGACAAACTAAAGAAGCTCAAGTACCTAAACCCTACTGAGTCACCGCCAACCAACTGTCGTAAGAGTTGTTGCATTAGCTAACATTGAAGGGGAGGACACGCTACCATACTATTATCATCCTCCAGCCTACCTCCACTTTTTCTGTGAAGGAGCTCGCCAACCCCCCTAATTCTACCCCATTTCCTTTGTTAAATCCTAACAAAGACTTAAAAGGATCTCGTTTTTCGATTCAAATTTCTTGTATAAGAAAATGGCAACCATATTGGAACTCTCTCTTGGCCATTTCTAAAAAAATGGGCATGGCTATTGGACTTTTGTTTGTTTGTTTTTTCCTTAACAAAACAATTGAAATCCTGCTTGCCATTAATTATTTGTATATTTTGACAGTAGATATCATCCCTTCAACATCTTTCAAAAAAAAAAACACAATTTATATATATATATATATATATATATATATATATATATATATAGCGCATGTATCACAAGTTAGTAAAAAAAAAAACATCAAAGTGCTCTATCGTAGTTATTACAATAGCTAATATTAATTGTTTAATGTAAATATTCTACATTACTGTGTCTACTGGAGTTTGGTCTGTTTGGGTATCCTGAATTTAAGAGAAAATCTGGCTTGTTATTATTCCAGTAACATTCATCAGCCCTGTTCGAAGTGAAGAGTCTAAAATGTAAAGTTTGAATTTTAGAGTCTTTGTTCCGAACGAGACTGGTGAATCTTTTTGGAATAAAAACAAGCTTTATTTTTTCCTAAATCCAGGATAACCAGATAGACGAAACTCGGGTATCCCCAGCGGACATAATATAGAGTATTTAAATAAAATAATATATATATATATATATATATAATATTTTCCGATAAAGGCAAGGTTTTGTATCAATCAAAGTTGGTCTTTATTTTTAAAATAACAGCTGTTTCTTCATAGCCAATACAATTGGAACATTAGTAATAACAAAGTTCGAATCTTATAGACAAATGAATCTTCAGATTTACAGACAAAAAAATATAATGGATTATAAAATATTTTTTATTACAATGATACGTTCTTAAAGTATATACGGGTATTTCCATGATTTAAGCTGCAAGTATGGTACAGAATCATTATATAAAGAATTCAAACAATGATCCGGCTGCCTATTAAAAATGCCAGTTTCAACTTTAAGAGTGATTCATTGTAATTATATGTATAGTATGAAACACATCACTTTGATATCTACATATGCTCCTTAAATTTTATTAGAATAAGATGACAATATTTTTTAGTTGACAGGAAGCACAAAGTAATTTTTCTTTAAAAAGAGAGGAATTGACATTTTTTTTTTTAATGGCTCACATTATTTCTTGTCAACCGAATATAAAAAAAAAATATTTGATCTTATTTTTTATATCTAAATACCTCGTTCGTCTTGAAAATAGATGTATTTTCTAATGAATTCAGTATTTCCAGCTTTTTGTTCCTCATTTCTTCAAACGATCGATTCTTTTTGACTGAAGAAGATTTTCTTTTATTTCTTGGGGATGAAGATATGAATATACAAATACGTCATTCCCCCGTCCCACTTTTCCTTGTTCACTTCATCAAGTTTTTTCATGTCTGCTTCTAAGGGACTCAATAAAATAATGAGAAAATGGTTCAATTTTACAATAGGGACCATTTTTGAAATCTCACCTATTTCACTCGGTTTTATAAATACATTTTGAATAAAATTTATCATCAGTCTTAGACTGTATTTTTAATCCTTTCACCCATTAGTATCCATGGTCCCCCTTTTTTTAGGACCAAAAGAACAATTAACCATATTTCAGCAACATCTTTATTTTTCAGACATATCTATAATTAGTCATAAAGATTGGAGTGTCTTTCAAATATTACACCTACTGTCTGATGATGTATATTGGCAACACTGATGTCTTGGTTTTCAGTATACTGTAAACAATCTAGAGTGGAAGGATACAATTAGTTTTATCTATTATTTAATAAAATACTTTTGGTAAGTAGTCATTATATTAACCAACTCGTATTTTTTATATATAGTATAAATGAATGCTCTAACTATTCTATAAAATCAAGTAAATCTTTAAAAGTAATTTTAGTATCAAATAATATTGTATTCACAAAAGATTTTTGGAAATAAATTAAAGAAAAAGAATTTGGGTAATGGGTTTATAAAATTGTATTTTACTTTTGAAATTATAAAATTGCTTGCAGCCATTTTATTTTATGCCAAAAATATTTTAACTTTTTTTTTTTACACTAAACACAAAAACACTTTATTGCAGAAATAAACTTTAAAAATTCTTTTTAAACGATAAGTTTTTATTTTGTTTCTAAATTTAAAAAAATAAATGAAAAAGCTTAAAACATAGCTAAACAATAATTTAATAATCAACAAGAAATATCGATAAAACATGGCTGCCAGCGATTAAAATTTTGAATTATAAAGCTACAACATCAATTTTCCGGCACCCTTTGTTGTAGAGCCTTGCCAGTTTTGTCGGACCATCTGATTTCACCTTAATAATAATTCATCAAGACACTCCTAACCAACTAATTATACACCTATCATGTCTCTAAACCACTAGAGATCGCTAGAAACTTAAACAAGCATCAAATATAAGTGAATAAATGAAATGAAATTATTATATAAATGATTAAGTATAAAAATTAAATATAATTTTTTTTTTTACTAATGAGTCACCACTTATCAAGGCCAAAAGTCACTCAAGGATAAGGATTATTACTGAACATAAGCTTACCACCACGACTGCCACTTCAATTTGCCTAAGCCATAACTAGGGTTAAATTTAAGCAACATCATATATAATCTCAAAATAAAGGGAGACTATCACCAGCAGGTGCAGTATAAACAAATTGATGGCACGCTACACATTGAGTCATCCTCGTGCTACCAGATCAGGCTGTCTGAAGATACCAGCTTCCTGACTTAAAATGCACCAAACATTGATGTTATTGTTTTTTTTCCTTTCCCTTTGCAAAACTCAATCATGTTTTGCAAAGCTAAAAACAAACATTTTTCCTCTAAAAAATAATTAAATCAAACACCATGAATAAATATTTGAAGATATAAAGAACTTGAAGCATAAAAACTTTTACCAAGATTACCTGATTCGGCATTAAATAACCCAAAATGGTTGATATGCCATAAAACAAAACAACCAAACAACCAACTATTGAGCCATCTGTTGACCATCCACTAAACTAGTCTAGTAGCAGCGAGATTATCAAGTTCCCTCTCATGATTTGCTGGACTGTCAATCCTGGATGGGTAGAGCCAAATTCCTCCTTCAAGGAGGAAGTTTTTAGGGAATATTAAATTCATAACCAATCCCAAGTCACATGTATATCCCGGTCAGGCGCGATAATTTTGACAACGGTAGTTTTTGTAGAGAGGTGTTGCCATCCTTCCACATACAGCACTTGGTATTCCTAAATGGTCACCCATCTTGTACTGACCAGGCTCAATGTCAGATAACTTTGGGGATCTAACAAGATGATGCTGTAACCTGTAATTACATTTTCAAGATTTAAAAAAAAAATAAGTTAGAATTTTATTTCAGGACTAAAAATACACTTTAAGACCAACAATCAATTTTCTCTAAAACTATCAGGAAGACCCAATGTTGCTTGGGATTGAATGAGGATCACTACTATGTACTTTTTGACTATGCTCATAACATGATATTACTTTTTTTTTTTTTTACTGCCTCCCTCCTCCCGTTTCACCCCTTAATATAATCAAAAAAGGTTGAAATGTTGAATTAGTGTCTTATACATGTGGTTTAAATTTCATTAAAATCATATATATGTATTTGAAGTTTTAAGGGAGTTCTGTCCTCATGGGTCACTTAGAGATGGGGGACATAGAGGGTAATATAGAGATTTGGGACCACTTCCATTGTCTTCCCTGATAAATTTTACATAGGAATACATTTTTTAGATTTTATGTAAATTCTCTAACCTATCTTTCTATATGGAACACACACATTGAGTTATATATATATATATATATATATATATATATATATATATATATGTGTGTGTGTAAAAAAACAAGTAAAAATAGATGAGATTTTTCGGGGGTCTCTATTATATAATTGAACATTTCAAATGGTTTCAAAATATGTGGACATGATATATGCTTATAAGTTTTTAGTAAACAAAAAAAAATCCTTTTTGTTTCTTTTTTTAAATTTTTAACAATTTTTGTATAAAGAAGTTTTTTGTGCCAATGTAATCTTTTTTTTTTAATCATTTTCTTAAAAATAATGTAAGTAAATGAAATTTTCAACGTTTACTTTGAGATAATTTTATTTTAGCGTAGATTCTTTTCATGAATTCCTGTTGTAGTTTTTATCCTAAAATAATAAAGTAGTGGATAAGAGAATGGTGTAGTTTGCTTAAAGCATTGTGTGTAATATATATATATATATCAGGGATGTGAGTTTTTCTGCTTTTAGCAGAATTCCGCCTTTTTTTTTATGCAGAAAAAGCAGATTTCTGCTTATATTACTAAATGTGAGTTTCAGCTTTTTGGTCGGAATTCGCTTCTTTTTTTGTATTAGAAAAGGCTGATTTCTGCCAAATGGCTAGCCTTAAAGTCTTTCTCTCTCTTTCTTTCTTTTTCCTGCTGCTTCCCAGATTGGGAAATGGAGTGGGAGGGCCAGGTTGTGAAATTCATTGCGAATTCAGCTTTTTTTGCAATTGTCCACTTATATCCCTGATATAAATATATATTAGTTTATTAGAAGGCGAGAATATACCGAAGGTTGTAAGAAAAAACTTAATAACAAAGCGTTTTTTTTTTATCTTTCATTTTTATTATTAAATCTTACTTTCTTCTAGCTTTTTTCCTTGATCACTAGAGGCTTTTATGTGATGCTGGAATTTCACAATATTTCGGGACTATGACCCCATTTTCAAGTGTTTCTATTTCTTTGCCTCAGGGGTCTCTCTGCGATGTGCATATATTCATTGACTGTAAAATTGCTATAATATTCCCGAAATATCGTGAAATTCCGACATCACGTAAGACTTTAGTATTCAAGGAGGAAAGCTAAAAGAAAGTACGATTTAAGTTTTCTGTCTTACAACGCCCGGTTTATTCCCTCATTGTTAGAGCCTTCTACTGAACTATCTATAAATAAAGTAGTGATTTGTTTTGAAATTAAAAACAAATTTATCTTTTTTAGTTTAAAAATTCTATCACAAAATAAATACATTTTTTGCAAAGAAAAATTATAAATATCTTCAGACTCGCTATTTCGATAAGAAAAAAAATCTTTTTGAAAAGATAGATTAAAATAAAATAATATTTTCTCTTTTATAAATATTAAGTGTGTGAATGCTCCCAGTGCGGTAATCATTACTATTACTGACATAAATTATTTTAAAGGAGATACAGTTGGGAAATTAGTCAAAAACAATTTATCAATAATTACCCCAGTCCTTATTTAAAATAAGAAAATAAAAATTAGAAACTTTTCCATGTGTAGTAATTTTTATATATGCCTTTTTAATAAAATTTGATTTTAGTTTATATTAAAGTTTGTGGTTTTAAACACAGAAATTTCTACTAAACTTATCTATAAATAAAGTAGCAATTTGTTTTAAAATTAAAAGAAATTTATCTCTTTCAGTTTCAAAATTGTATCACCAAATAAATTAATGTTTTGCAAATCAAAGTTATCTTCAGACTTCGCTATAGCGATAAGAAAGAAAAAATCTCCGTTTTGAAAAGTAAAATATTTTCTCTTTTATAAATATTAGGTGTGCAAAAGTTCCCAGTGCTTATATAAAAAGTATATATATTTTCACATAAACTTTTTCACATGTAACTTTTTATAATAAAATTTGAGTTTTAGTTTATATTAAAATTCATGGTTTAAACATGGAAATTTCAGACCGTTTTCACAGAAAAACATTCTTTAAAAAAAGAAAAAGAAATTAACTTCCTGTACGTTAAATTGTTTTCTTGTGCATGTTGGATGAAAATTAAAATGATCTTTTTTTTTCTTTAGTAAAAAAATAAACTAATAATAAAAATGAGAAGAAAAAAAACAAACAAACCCAGAATTGATAAAAACTGACTTCTTTATTAAATCTGTAGTGCATCCCGTAGGGAAAGGTTATCATAGTTTATTTTATGATAATGTTTTTCCAAAAACCCCATTCTCCCAATTGGAGCCAAGTGAAGACTCCGTCCTTCAAAACAAAAAGGAAACAACAACAAAAAAAAGCCTAACTTATTTGGTTCATATTTATATCTAAACAGACAGTAAAATATTTTTTTTAATTAAAAAAATATTGAACAATTTAAGTTTAAACTTTGAATGGCAAAACTTCCATTTTTGGTGGGGAAAAAAAGTTGTAATTGTTTTTGTTTATTTTACTAATGAGTATAAAAAAACAGAATTACAATTTTTTTTACCCATCCTTTGAATCATAAAATACATTTTGATGAAATCTGATCAATGTCATTTAGATTTTTTATTTTCTTTGAATTTGATAATTGAAGTAAAAAAAAAAACTTTAAAAAACTTTAAAAATTCAGTAAATCTTTGATCTCTTGTTTAGACATATAGGAGATAATGATCAGGGTTTTACTTTTACGGTATATCAATCCTTTTGTTGTTTTTTTAGTACCATAATGAAGCATACAATTGTAAAAAAAAAATTTCTATATTACAGATAGTGGGGTGAGGATTTATACCTAATGATATCAGTATGGAGATGAATATAGCAAATTATACAGGATTTTATCTCTGTTAGCCATTTCTATATTCTGTGCCAGTAGATATCATACCCCTGTGTGCTCCCACAGAAGATTATGATTATTATCATTATATTCCCCCGCCCCCCCATCAAAGTAAAGTATCAATTATTTACCATATTGTATTTTCTCTCTCTCTCTCTCTCTCTCTCTCAAGACAGACTTATTTACTCATCTCGTACTTGGCATAATTCTACGTATGTAGCAATTATTGATTAATTAAAATCATTAAATAAAAGCAGAAATATAAGACTAAAATAATTTTTTTTCAAGAATGAATAGTGAAATAGCAAAGTTTTTGCCTACAAAGTTGGATGACCCACAGCAATTTTGTGCAGAACGGTTATGTAGAACCGGAAATAAACGAAGCATGATACTCTAAAATAGGGTGTTTGAGTCATCTGGTGAATCACTGACAATGTAAAACTTATGTTCATCACTGATTAAACAAAAACACAGACTTCATTCAATTCCTATGACACAAGTCATCAAATATAGGTGGAAATTCTGAATTTTGAGCCCGTTTTAAAAGCCGATACTCATCAATGTGTGTGTGTCTCTATGAAGATTTTAAATGCAAAACGCGATAAATCTAATTGAGACATTAAACAAATATATTAAATTTATACTTCAACTAAAAGCTTATTGATTGAAAGCAAAAATAATTTATGCCAGTATCATGTTATTTGTTTTTTTTTCCTTTTGTCTTATTTCTCATATACATATATATATATATATATATATATATATATATATATATATTAGGCATTCACACTACAGATTATTTTGTTGTACCATAGCTCTTCAGTATGGCTTGACAAGCAAGTATTTCGAACTGAGATTGAAACCTGACTGTTTAATAACAGTTGGACTTCTTTCCCATTACAATCGGCATATATATAACATAGCGAGAGAGATTTTTTAAAATTTTTTTTATTTATTTATGCAATTCTTTCTTTATTCTATTTTGATTAGTTTAATTAAAACTTCTTAGAGCAGAATAAAGAGAGAATTAATCATCTCGACTTCATGGTAAAAAATGTCTTTATCTTCCATATTTTTATATGCCATTCCAAATAAGTCTTTTTAATAAAGGGTAAAGGGGATTTCTTTTGTACATCATGATTGCTTTTCAGTTAAAAGAAAAGGATGCATCAATGGACAAATTATTTGGGGCCAATTGGCAATTTTATTGTCCAGAAATAAATTCCATCACAATATTTCAAACCTTGTCTTCTGGAAAAAAATGTTGTCTTTTTCTTAAAGAATGAAAGCTTATTTTTTTAATCTAATTATTTTTATGCCCTTAAATGTTGTATGTTTATAACAAATTGTACTTAAAGAGATCAGTGCAGCTTAAATAGTTAATTAACTTGTTTAAAAAAAAATATTTTGAGGTTATTTAGTACAATAATTCGAACCATTTTAAAGTAGTTTTTTAAATCAGACGAAAGAAAACTTATGAAAAATCATTGAAGTAAATTAATATTTAAAAAAATATTTTTTTCCTACAATTCAGATATGATAAAATGTATATTTTGATGGATAGAAACGGTAAACATCAAACAATAAACACCCTCATCATTAAATGTGAAGCATTTTCTCATTGGATTCATTCGTCTTCCCTCAATCTGCAAGTCAGCTTCTTTTCTTTTTTTTAACCTGTTTTTGTTTCGTCAACTGACCATTTTTTTTTTAACCCCCGCCCCTAAAAATGAACTAATGTTTACATAAACGTAGATTTACTTTCTTTTTTTGTTTAATTGATTTTCAAATCGGAAAGAATAAACACGAAAACAGATCCGTTCATTCAATCTGCGTGTTTAGCAATGAAAATGCTATTTCAAACTGAAGCGTGAGAGACCGGCCAACCGACGGAGGCTCTTCTAGTGATGTATTGGATGCAGCTATAAAAAAGAAAAAGAAAGAACTGAATAAGTAAGAAAATTGACCTCTTCTTTGTCCTTATTTGTTGTATGTAGTTGTTCAAATATAAAAACTGAGCATTTTAAAAAAAAAAATAGATTTCATTATCTTTTTGTGTGTTTTTGACTCCACTCCTTTTTTTACCCTGATGCAGAGCAAATACACCTGAGATTTTTTTTTGAATTCTGTCAGTCCGATTGCTCTATATTCTTCACGGTGAAGATACTGTTGTTTTTTTTTTTGTTGTTTTTTGCATTCAAGGAATATTCAGGTTCATGACTTCATCACAATTTGTCTACTTTTTTTTTTTTTTTTTAAATTTTTTTTTTTAAATTCTCTTTGATGTTACTAGAGGTGAAGTGACTTCTCTCTGGAGCATGTTCATGCTGAAAGCGATGCCTTTCCTCTCCATTGCATATTTATATAAATGACTTTTTCGGTTTCATTTGAAACGATTCATCTCCAAATTTTCTTTTTCCATTTTCTTCACAGTCCGAGTGGATGGAAGCGACTGCTGAGTTCTGAAAACTATTAATCATTCATTTGTTGACTTTACTTCATAACGTTGCCGTATGAGCAAACAGCTACCCCTCCCCCTTTGTATTTTATACCCTATAATCTGCTCCCATGTCTTAATCTTCTCACA
The DNA here is from genome assembly GCA_963556195.1 of Sepiola atlantica. Classification (NCBI taxonomy): domain Eukaryota; kingdom Metazoa; phylum Mollusca; class Cephalopoda; order Sepiida; family Sepiolidae; genus Sepiola; species Sepiola atlantica. Next base: position 139,040,413 of record OY744519.1, read on the forward strand.
GTGTGTAGAATCTAATATATAAAATTATCATGTTGGATTTTCAAAATCATACTCAGATAGCATTTACACTGACAAATCAATATTGTTGTACCATGTTATTAGCAATATAACGTACTTGGATGTAAATAGCTTCCAGGATTTGCTAAGAATTTTTAAGCCGGTTTTAGCATTACTTTTTATTTGACAGTTTAGATGCTTCAGAATTCCTTCCAAATTTTGAAGGATCACAAAGTTATTCGTTTTTCTTTTTTTCAGGATTAAAATGGTTGACTTGTTTACAAAGAAACCGAAAAGCGTTATATGGTGGATATAATTTTGTAATTAAATTATATTTTTAAACAAGTTTTTAAAATTTCGTTTTATTTTACACTATTTATTTCAATAAATATTAAGAATAAAAAAGTTAATTAAAAATATTATTAATTAAAAAAAACACAGGCATATTCAGTTATTTATAATTTTGTTAATATAGTTTTAAAAAAAAAACTTTTCTGAGTGTTTTAATAACATTTAATGTTTTAGGTATTTTTTAGATTACAGCTAACAAAAGTTATCTCCCCTTGTGCAAATGAATATAGTTAATCTGAAATGTTTATTTAAGTATACTATTTTACTTGGTTTAAAGCCATTCCTTATAACAGGCTGAGAGATATAACATTAGCAGTAATTGTGTCAAACTTTTTCTTTTTTTCAATTTAACACAAAAACACGGTAATTCATTTAAATACTTTTATCTGCATATAAAGACAGTTAAAAAAAATGCAATCTTTTTGTGTGTGTGTATGCTTGTTGCTTTTCAATTTTTGCTGGTTGCAAATTCTCTTGTGGCGATTTTGGAAGAAGATGAAATGCCACCATTTCCTTGACTTTTTGTACAACATTTTTTAAACTTTTAATTTGTTTTTTGCTTTATGTCAACGTTTTCCCCAAACTATAGAACCCTTTTTTCTGGTAGTTCCATTTTGAATAATGGGCAAAAAAAAATTATTTCTTCTTTTTCTCTTTTTTTCCCCTTTTCTTTTTTTTTCTTTTCATTTTTTCTAGTTATTTTCAAATTGTTAAAAACTAAATGACTTTTCCTTTGTTTATTTTTTGTCATTTCATCAGCTTTAATTGATTCATATGATTATGGCCTCTCCCATTAAGAGAATGAAATAAGAGTGGTTATCAGACTAATTTGATTAGTAAGTGGGTTGTGCATAGAGAACTGGTCCCACTCTCTCCACCAGGCAAATGATGTCAGTACAGGCTTCCAGTGTGTCTCAGGTCTTATTTAATATAATAAAGACTGGAGCTTTTCATTTTCCTAAATTGGTTTGTCTACAATGGCTTGAGTCTGTCTATCCTTCTATTTCACTCCTAGCTGGGGATGGGTTCATACACTTTTCTTAAGCGTCAGAGTGAAAAGAAGGACTCTTCAGTTCTGATGGAACTTGAACCGGACATGCTGAGCCCATAGCCCCCCCCCCTTTTTATATTGAATCAACCTCTCAATTTCTCGCACTAAAAAAAAAGTTCCCCTATCCAGCAGTTAGGAATGTTTGCATACATATCGGAATACTTTAGTCTCAAGAGACTATGGAGTTGTGCTCCAGGTGCGAAGCCAGGTAAGTAAGTATGGTTCCAGTGCTGTCGCAGGAGTTACCAGAACGTTACTGTGTATACAGCTTCAAACTGACTTGGAAACTCCGGCTCAGGATTTATTTTCTCAGGGTTGACTCCTGAAGCCTTTCCAAGGCAGAAGAGGTTTCAGATTAATTTTCCTTCTCTTAGATGAGTTGTCTTCTCAGACTGATGAGTCCCAACTATCTGAATGTTTATAGCTAACATATGAAGTTATCTTGTACGATTTAAAAAGTTTGACCTAAATAGCATTTAAGCTAACATATCAAACTTTTATTCTGACGAGCCAATTTTAATTTGGTATTGTTGTACCATGTTATTGGTACTATAATGACATACTTTGCTACAGTTTATTCTTAAAGAATTATATAGTCCACCCTTTCCCAATTGAGGGGAAAAATGGAAAAAGATGCAATTATGCCCCCTCTCCATCAAAATAAGCAAGGAGAATAACTCATTTTTAATTTAAAAAATTTTTTTTTAAATTGTCTCTCTTACAACTGAAATTTTATTTATTTTTTTGTATAGGTTTAAAAATTATCGAAGCAAATTAAAACCGAAAATTTTCAACTTATTTCCGATACAATTCTTTTTTTGATTATTTATTTATTTATTTATTTTTTCTCTGAATGGAGTCGATGTACTCATGTTTTAGAGTTTGGTTCCTCCACAGTAGAAATTACTAAATGTTCAGAAATAAATCTAACAATAGTTTATCATTTTATATGGGAGTTAATGGAATTATTTTGAGAATTTCTGTGTGAACTCATCTTGCTATATTTGAGTTCAGTTCAACCTACTGCATCAATTTATCTTGGGAAAGTATGAAACTATTTGTCTTCCCTCCAAGCTATTGGTTAAGTAGAAGGGTAGACTAGACTCTCAGACCTTGGTAGGGCAACCAGTCTAGAAGGAAAACGTCAGAATAACACCAGCTAACTGAACTTGGCAAAGTATGACCAAACCTCTGCCTCAAAAGATGCAGAGAGGGGATTCTTGTGAAATGAATGAAAAATTTAATCACCCCCAGAGCTTTTTTATTTTTTTATTTTGCTTAATCTAAGTTAAATATTGCTTTCCCCCTTTCCCTTTCTCTCTCTCCAAGATGGCAAGTTTTGAAGGATTTTTTTATATGAGAGTGTGTTTGTGAAATGTTTTCTTTTTTTTTTTTAACTCTAAAAAATGGAGGAGTATCATTTTAGGGCCATAACTGCTCCTCCCCTCCCAACAACTAACAAGACCACCATATCATGAAATTTACCACCATCAGCCTCTCTTCTATTATTGTTTATGTATATATATATATCTGTACATATGTAAGTAGTTTCAATGTAACAATTGAAAAAATAAAACTTGATATCAAAATCATCTTTTGAATTCTTTTTATTGGCCTTTTATTTCTTTTTTGAAGTGGTGGGGGTATATCAAGGGCAGACAACTTTTGCAAAAGATCCTATAGACAACTTTTACTAACGATGGCAAGAAGAAGGCTGAGCAAGACAGTTAAAAAAAAAACTGAAAACCAATTGCAAATGATTTGTATTTGATTTTTTAAAAATTATTTGATATTCTATTTTTACATTTTTGTAGCAACCACATGTTTGGGTTTCTTTCAAAACAGGCAGTCACCATTTTGGTATCTTGTTATTGTGGCTGACACATGGTGGTCGGAAGAAAGATAAAACAAAGTAACAAGCCGCGCGCGCGCGTGCGTGCGTGCGTGCGTGGTCCCCCTCTGTATGTGACTCGATGTGGCGAGTGTAAAATGCAATAAATTTGGGCAATTTGGGGCATTTTTGACCCCCCTTTGACCACCTAGGGGCGCGAACCAGAATTTTTCTGAGGTCAAGGATGCTCATTTTATATCCAGAACAATTGACTCTACATTTTGGCTAAGTTTCAGAAAAATTGAATGGATGGATCAAACGTTATGGGAGAAAAGGGTCATTTTTTGCCATTTTGGGGGCTTTTGACCCCCTGGGGGCACGAACCATATTTTTTCCAAGGTCAGCAATACTTATTTTCTATTAGGAACAATTGCCTCCACATTTTGGCCAAGTTTCAGAGAAATTTTAATGGATGGATGAAAAGTTATGGGGCAAAAAATGTCATTTTTTGCCATTTCGGGGCCTTTTGACCCCCTGGGGGCTAACCTGATTTTTTTACAAAAATCGGAGAATGTCACTTTCTAACCTGACCAAAGTTACAACTTCATGCAAAATTTCAGAGAAATTCAATGGATGGTTGCGGAGAAAAATACGGACGGACATGTCTCAAAACATAAGTCCCCCGATTTTATAAATCGGGGGACCAATAATTAAGAAAAAGTTAAATTTATATATATATATATACTTTTATTCTCATCAATAGTTTGTCAAGGACAAACGTATAAAAGATATACTAAATATGATACATGAAGGTGAAAATCATAGAACTAGTTACGAAATAAAAGACTACATTAAGTGTCTCAACAATCGATAAAGAACATGTATTGTCAGGGTAAAGAAAAAAAGAGAAAATGTGATGAATAATGTACAAGTAAACATGACTCAATTATGTTGTTGATGTTCTTCGAGCCCAATGCTGCAACCAGAATATAGGGAGTCTGGAATCACGTCCGATAGCTTTTTCCTGCAAGCTAGAAAGGAGAAAGCTATCCAGTTTGTAAATTTGCACATGGTTAGAATTTAGATATATTTTGGGTTTTTGGAAGTAAATGATTGCGTTCTCTCGTTGGCTAGTAATGATTCAAGGGAGATTACTTGAATTTAGGTCAAGAGGATAACTTTTTTTGATTCATTATCCTCGATGTGTGTTTAAAGAGCTGTAATCCTATATTCTTAATCTCATTGGTTGATTAAAAGAGAAGAGTATCGGTATAGAGCAGCATTTCTCAACCTTCTTACCCTTACATAACCCTTAAAATAAATTACATGTCTAACCAAAGCCAATTACATGTCTCCCAAAATCAAAAGTATATACTGTATCTTTTCAATTTTATTTTTATCGTAGTTACCATGGTAAATATTATAGTATATATTTTGAATAACAACTTGTTTAAGCAAAAATAAATACTACTTTGTCAAATTTTTCATAAAATATAAACATATGTAACCAATATCATAAAATATAAACATATGTAACCAATATCATAAAATATAAACATATGTAACCAATATCATAAAATATAAACATATGTAACCAATATCATAAAATATAAACATATGTAACCAATATAATATAAACATATGTAACCAATATCATACAATATAAACGTATGTAACCAATATTATATAATATAAACATATGTAACCAATATCATAAAATATAAACATATGCAACCAATATCATAAAATATAAACATATGTAACCAATATCATAAAATATAAACATATGTAACCAATATCATAAAATATAAACATATGTAACCAATATCATAAAATATAAACATATGTAACCAATATCATAAAATAAAAACATATGTAACCAATATCATAAAATATAAACATATGTTTATATTTTATGATATTCGTTACATATGTAACCAATATCATAAATATAAACATATGTAACCAATATCATAAAACAGAAACATATGTAACCAATATCATAAAACAGAAACATATGTAACCAATATCATAAAATATAAACATATGTTTATATTTTATGATATTGGTTACATATGTTTATATTTCATGATATTGGTTACATATGTTTATATTTTATGATATTGTTACATATGTTTATATTTTATGATATTGGTTACGTATGTTTACGTTTATATTATCGTTATATGATATTGGTTACATATGTTTATATTGTATGATATTGGTTACATATGTTTATATTTTATGATATTGGTTACATATGTTTATATTTTATGATACTGGTTACATATGTTTATATTTTATGATATTGGTTACATATGTTTACGTTTATATTATCGTTATATGATATTGGTTACATATGTTTATATTTTATGATATTGGTTACATATGTTTACGTTTATATTATCGTTATATGATATTGGTTACATATGTTTACGTTTATATTATCGTTATATGATATTGGTTACATATGTTTACGTTTATATTATCGTTATATGATATTGGTTACATATGTTTACGTTTATATTATCGTTATATGATATTGGTTACATATGTTTACGTTTATATTATCGTTATATGATATTGGTTACATATGTTTACGTTTATATTATCATATGATATTGGTTACATATGTTTACGTTTATATTATCGTTATATGATATTGGTTACATATGTTTTTATTTTATATTGGTTACATATGTTTTTATTTTATGATATTGGTTACATATGTTTTTATTTTATGATATTGGTTACATATATTTATTTTTTATGATATTGGTTACATATGTTTATATTTTATGATATTGGTTACATATGTTTATATTTTATGATATTGGTTACATATGTTTATATTTTATGATATTGGTTACATATGTTTATATTTTATGATATTGGTTACATATGTTTATATTTTATGATATTGGTCACATATGTTTATATTTTATGATATTGGTTACATATGTTTATATTTTATGATACTGGTTACATATGTTTATATTTTATGATATTGGTTACGTATGTTTACGTTTATATTATCGTTATATCATATTGGTTACATATGTTTATATTGTATGATATTGGTTACATATGTTTTTATTTTATATTGGTTACATATGTTTATATTTTATGATATTGGTTACATATGTTTATATTTTATGATATTGGTTACATATGTTTATATTTTATGATATTGGTTACATATGTTTATATTTTATGATATTGGTTACATATGTTTATATTGTATGATATTGGTTACATATGTTTGTGTTTTATGATATTGGTTACATATGTTTATATTTTATGATATTGGTTACATATGTAACGAATATCATAAAATATAAACATATGTTTATATTTTATGATATTGGTTACATATGTTTTTATTTTATGATATTGGTTACATATGTTTATATTTTATGATATTGGTTACATATGTTTATATTTTATGATATTGGTTACATATGTAATCAATATAAAATAAAAACATATGTAACCAATATCATATAACGATAATATAAACGTAAACATATGTAACCAATATCATAAAATATAAACATATGTAACCAATATCATAAAATATAAACATATGTAACCAATATTATAAAATATAAACATATGTAACCAATATCATAAAATAAAAACATATGTAACCAATATAAATAAAAACATATGTAACCAATATCATATAACGATAATATAAACGTAAACATATGTAACCAATACCATAAAATATAAACATATGTAACCAATATCATAAAATATAAACATATGTAACCAATATCATAAAATAAAAACGTATGTAACCAATATAAAATAAAAACATATGTAACCAATATCATATAACGATAATATAAACGTAAACATATGTAACCAATATCATATAACGATAATATAACCGTAAACATATGTAACCAATATCATATAACGATAATATAAACGTAAACATATGTAACCAATACCATAAAATATAAACATATGTAACCAATATCATAAAATATAAACATATGTAACCAATATCATAAAATAAAAACGTATGTAACCAATATAAAATAAAAACATATGTAACCAATATCATATAACGATAATATAAACGTAAACATATGTAACCAATATCATATAACGATAATATAAACGTAAACATATGTAACCAATATCATATAACGATAATATAAACGTAAACATATGTAACCAATATAAAATAAACATATGTAACCAATATCATAAAATATAATCATATGTAACCAATATCATAAAATATAAACATATGTAACCAATATCATAAAATAAAAACATATGTAACCAATATCATAAAATAAAAACATATGTAACCAATATCATAAAATAAAAACATATGTAACCAATATCATAAAATAAAAACATATGTAACCAATATCATAAAATAAAAACATATGTAATCAATATAAAATAAAAACATATGTAACCAATATCATATAACGATAATATAAACGTAAACATATGTAACCAATATCATAAAATATAAACATATGTAACCAATATCATAAAATATAAACATATGTAACCAATATTATAAAATATAAACATATGTAACCAATATCATAAAATAAAAACATATGTAACCAATATCATACAATATAAACATATGTAACCAATATCATATAATATAAACATATGTAACCAATATCATAAAATATAAACATATGTAACCAATATCATATAACGATAATATAAACGTAAACATATGTAACCAATATCATATAACGATAATATAAACGTAAACATATGTAACCAATATCATATAACGATAATATAAACGTAAACATATGTAACCAATATCATAAAATATAAACATATGTAACCAATATCATATAACGATAATATAAACGTAAACATACGTAACCAATATCATAAAATATAAACATATGTAACCAATATCATAAAATATAAACATATGTAACCAGTATCATAAAATATAAACATATGTAACCAATATCATAAAATATAAACATATGTAACCAATATCATACAATATAAACATATGTAACCAAAATCATATAACGATAATATAAACGTAAACATACGTAACCAATATCATAAAATATAAACATATGTAACAATATCATAAAATATAAACATATGTAACCAGTATCATAAAATATAAACATATGTAACCAATATCATAAAATATAAACATATGTAACCAATATCATAAAATATAAACATATGTAACCAATATCATAAAATATAAACATATGTAACCAATATCATAAAATATAAACATATGTAACCAATATCATAAAATATAAATATATGTAACCAATATCATTAAATAAAAAACATATGTAACCAATATAAAATAAAAACATATGTAACCAATATCATATAACGATAATATAAACGTAAACATATGTAACCAATACCATAAAATATAAACATATGTAACCAATATCATAAAATAAAAACATATGTAACCAATATCATACAATATAAACATATGTAACCAATATCATAAAATAAAAACGTATGTAACCAATATAAAATAAAAACATATGTAACCAATATCATATAACGATAATATAAACGTAAACATATGTAACCAATATCATATAACGATAATATAAACGTAAACATATGTAACCAATATCATAAAATATAAACATATGTAACCAATATCATATAACGATAATATAAACGTAAACATATGTAACCAATATCATAAAATAAACATATGTAACCAATATCATAAAATATAAACATATGTAACCAATATCATAAAATATAATCATATGTAACCAATATCATAAAATATAAAAATATGTAACCAATATCATAAAATAAAAACATATGTAACCAATATAAATAAAAACATATGTAACCAATATCATATAACGATAATATAAACGTAAACATATGTAACCAATACCATAAAATATAAACATATGTAACCAATATCATAAAATAAAAACGTATGTAACCAATATAAAATAAAAACATATGTAACCAATATCATATAACGATAATATAAACGTAAACATATGTAACCAATATCATATAACGATAATATAAACGTAAACATATGTAACCAATATCATATAACGATAATATAAACGTAAACATATGTAACCAATATCATAAAATATAAACATATGTAACCAATATCATAAAATATAAACATATGTAACCAATATTATAAAATATAAACATATGTAACCAATATCATAAAATAAAAACATATGTAACCAATATCATACAATATAAACATATGTAACCAATATCATAAAATATAAACATATGTAACCAATATCATATAACGATAATATAAACGTAAACATATGTAACCAATATCATATAACGATAATATAAACGTAAACATATGTAACCAATATCATATAACGATAATATAAACGTAAACATATGTAACCAATATCATATAACGATAATATAAACGTAAACATATGTAACCAATATCATATAACGATAATATAAACGTAAACATATGTAACCAATATCATATAACGATAATATAAACGTAAACATATGTAACCAATATCATAAAATATAAACATATGTAACCAATATCATATAACGATAATATAAACGTAAACATACGTAACCAATAGCATAAAATATAAACATATGTAACCAATATCATAAAATATAAACATATGTAACCAGTATCATAAAATATAAACATATGTAACCAATATCATAAAATATAAACATATGTAACCAATATCATACAATATAAACATATGTAACCAATATCATACAATATAAACATATGTAACCAATATCATATAACGATAATATAAACGTAAACATACGTAACCAATATCATAAAATATAAACATATGTAACAATATCATAAAATATAAACATATGTAACCAGTATCATAAAATATAAACATATGTAACCAATATCATAAAATATAAACATATGTAACCAATATCATAAAATATAAACATATGTAACCAATATCATAAAATATAAACATATGTAACCAATATCATAAAATATAAACATATGTAACCAATATCATAAAATATAAACATATGTAACCAATATCATAAAATATAAACATATGTAACCAATATCATAAAATATAAACATATGTAACCAATATCATAAAATATAAACATATGTAACCAATATCATAAAATATAAACATATGTAACCAATATCATAAAATATAAACATATGTAACCAATATCATAAAATATAAACATATGTAACCAATATCATAAAATATAAACATATGTAACCAATATCATATAACGATAATATAAACGTAAACATATGTAACCAATATCATATAATGATAATATAAACGTAAACATATGTAACCAATATCATATAACGATAATATAAACGTAAACATATGTAACCAATATCATAAAATATAAACATATGTAACCAATATCATATAACGATAATATAAACGTAAACATATGTAACCAATATCATAAAATAAACATATGTAACCAATATCATAAAATATAAACATATGTAACCAATATCATAAAATATAATCATATGTAACCAATATCATAAAATATAAAAATATGTAACCAATATCATAAAATAAAAACATATGTAACCAATATAAATAAAAACATATGTAACCAATATCATATAACGATAATATAAACGTAAACATATGTAACCAATACCATAAAATATAAACATATGTAACCAATATCATAAAATATAAACATATGTAACCAATATCATAAAATAAAAACGTATGTAACCAATATAAAATAAAAACATATGTAACCAATATCATATAACGATAATATAAACGTAAACATATGTAACCAATATCATATAACGATAATATAAACGTAAACATATGTAACCAATATCATATAACGATAATATAAACGTAAACATATGTAACCAATATCATAAAATATAAACATATGTAACCAATATCATATAACGATAATATAAACGTAAACATATGTAACCAATATCATAAAATAAACATATGTAACCAATATCATAAAATATAATCATATGTAACCAATATCATAAAATATAAACATATGTAACCAATATCATAAAATAAAAACATATGTAACCAATATCATAAAATAAAAACATATGTAATCAATATAAAATAAAAACATATGTAACCAATATCATATAACGATAATATAAACGTAAACATATGTAACCAATATCATAAAATATAAACATATGTAACCAATATCATAAAATATAAACATATGTAACCAATATTATAAAATATAAACATATGTAACCAATATCATAAAATAAAAACATATGTAACCAATATCATACAATATAAACATATGTAACCAATATCATAAAATATAAACATATGTAACCAATATCATATAACGATAATATAAACGTAAACATATGTAACCAATATCATATAACGATAATATAAACGTAAACATATGTAACCAATATCATATAACGATAATATAAACGTAAACATATGTAACCAATATCATATAACGATAATATAAACGTAAACATATGTAACCAATATCATATAACGATAATATAAACGTAAACATATGTAACCAATATCATATAACGATAATATAAACGTAAACATATGTAACCAATATCATAAAATATAAACATATGTAACCAATATCATATAACGATAATATAAACGTAAACATACGTAACCAATAGCATAAAATATAAACATATGTAACCAATATCATAAAATATAAACATATGTAACCAGTATCATAAAATATAAACATATGTAACCAATATCATAAAATATAAACATATGTAACCAATATCATACAATATAAACATATGTAACCAATATCATACAATATAAACATATGTAACCAATATCATATAACGATAATATAAACGTAAACATACGTAACCAATATCATAAAATATAAACATATGTAACAATATCATAAAATATAAACATATGTAACCAGTATCATAAAATATAAACATATGTAACCAATATCATAAAATATAAACATATGTAACCAATATCATAAAATATAAACATATGTAACCAATATCATAAAATATAAACATATGTAACCAATATCATAAAATATAAACATATGTAACCAATATCATAAAATATAAACATATGTAACCAATATCATAAAATATAAACATATGTAACCAATATCATATAACGATAATATAAACGTAAACATATGTAACCAATATCATATAATGATAATATAAACGTAAACATATGTAACCAATATCATATAACGATAATATAAACGTAAACATATGTAACCAATATCATAAAATATAAACATATGTAACCAATATCATATAACGATAATATAAACGTAAACATATGTAACCAATATCATAAAATAAACATATGTAACCAATATCATAAAATATAAACATATGTTTTTATTTTATGATATTGGTTACATATGTATATATTTCATGATATTGGTTACATATGTTTATATTTTATGATATTGGTTACATATGATTATATTTTATGATATTGGTTACATATGTAACCAATATCATAAAATATAAACATATGTAACCAATATCATAAAATAAAAACATATGTAACCAATATCATAAAATAAAAACATATGTAACCAATATCATAAAATATAAACATATTTAACCAATATCATAAAATAAAAACATATGTAACCAATATCATATAACGATGATATAAATGTAAAGATATGTAAATTATGTCATATAACGATAATATAAATGTAAACATGTGTAACCAATATCATATAATGATGATATAAATGTAAAGATATGTTACCAATATCATATAACGATGATATGAATGTAAAGATATGTAACCAATATCATATAACGATGATATAAATGTAAACAGAACAAAAACTGATAATTGTTACATCGGTTTATTTATCCTTTAATGTCAATGTTGAAAATGTCATGTAAACCAATAAATGAGCTAAGAAAATGTTACTCACAGAGCCATTCGGTAAAGTGAAACATGCGTCTCGAATGTGCCCGTCTTTTGCTACACAAATGCTCAGATAAACACAGATTTAATTCCCAATTAAGGAGACGATTTCTGTCTTTGCTTCTGATATTTCTCAAATAATAGCTTATCTCGCTTCTTTTTACAGAACCGAGTTGAGAAACACTGGTATAAAGCATAAATCAAGTCTGAAGGAATTGTTTTTTTTTAACTTTTGTTCACCCCAAACAAGGTATATGGCCAGATGAAGTCCTCCCTGTTGGTCACAGCTATTCATTAACCTGCATGGTTTCAGGTTTTACCCCCAACACCAAGAGCATCAAGGCTCAGTGATTGCATACGAAGTCGGGGAAGGTTTGACACTTTCACTCAATCGAGTTGCGGTTCTGCACCTAACACGTCTTTGCTTGCCCACGCAAAAACAGGGACAACCAAAGACGACAGATTCTGATGCCAGTTCCTGTATTTTCACCAGAGAGCTGACACTACCATCTTGCCATCACCCCTACCACGATGAGGAAAAGTTGAACTTTATGGAGGCTGTTAATGTTCTGGGATTTTGATGTGTGATCTGAAGAGGGATCTGACGGGAACAGCATCAGAATTCTGAAAGTCAATGACAGATCCATGGTTAAATCTGCCCAGACCTTATACATCAGGTCAGAGGATTTGCTGAAAGCACTAAATTTGCTCAGCATAGAGGCTATCCTTAGGAAGAATTGGTTATGCTGGTATGGTCATGTGGAGCATTCATCCTCCTGAATAAACCACTATAGAAGTATGGATGCCTTGAATCGCATGAATAGTGGCCGGCCAAGGAAAACTTGGAAGCAAATGATTGGACAAGACTGCATAGAGTGGAATGTGGAGAACTGGAGAGTGAGCTTGCGTAATATCAGAAAACGTCTGACCCCCCCCCCCCTGAACACGGGTAAAGTAGCGTTAAATTAATAGACGAAGAAGGATTAATAGCTTTGAGTCACAAATATTTTATGCTTAATTCTTTTTTTAGATTGACACGCATCAAAACGTATGTGTTATAATTTTCCACTCTGTAATAAAAAGCAATGTGTATTTATTTGTATACTAGCTAGCTTTGTCAGCTCGCTATTGCTTCACAAAGTTTGCTACTTGAAGTATTGAAACCAAAATGTTAACTAATAAACATTTCATTCATAAGTTTGTTGTAAATATAGGACAGAACTTGGTACTTTGTTACATTGGAACCCGCGCTAAAAGTCCCTCGGCGTCAGTGGTTTCCGGTAAACGCTGGAAAGCCCCGAAGCGAGACAAATAAGCAGACGACATCTAACCATTAAAACTGAATGAAACGCTGAACTTAAACTGGTTGAAACGCAATTGCAACATGATTTTTTTAAATGGTATTACTGGCTAGTAAAACTCCTTACGGAACGATAAATTTCTGAACAGCTGAACAGTACCCGGTTGAAATGCTTCCTTCCACTTCCTCTACCCCTTCTTCTTTGACGTCTGCAAATGTAATTCCTAAGCCTACCCTAACACTAACCCGACTGCCCTAACCCTAATTCCTAACCCTGAACGCTAACGAAATAAACAAAAATAGTCAATAAAAAAAAAAAAGGTTTACAAAAAAAAATAATTTTCACTAAAAAGTGTAAAAAAAATTACTTCATTAACTTTTCACTGTTATTATAACTGTTATTTCTTTGTTTAAAAAAAAATTCTTTCGTGCAAATGTTTAATAATAAAAAAAAGATTAAAAAAATAACTTTTTAATTTAAACATTTATTTGAAACTTCGTTAAAAATAAAATAATTTTGAAATATTTTTGCTTGTTTTGTCACGCTTGTAAATCCAGCCTCGTTTGCGTTTTTGTAATGCAGGTAAGTCAACAGTTTTCATTCAGCACTGTCTGGCGTTTAACGTAAACGTCCGGAACGCACTGATGCCGAGGGACTTTTAGCGCGGGTCCCAATGTAAAAAAGCACCCAAAACTTTAGCATTTATTCATATAAATAGATATTAACATTTTGGTAATTTTGATGCAAATTGATATAGCTTTAATAAGACACCATCGAGAAGAGGAAATCAATTCGTCTGAGAGATGGTGTGTGTGTTTTTTGTTTAACTTACAATTTTTTATTGAATTTAAAAACAATAAAAAAAATGTGGTGTTAGTCCTTCCGTTAGTGACGTCATATAAAGAAATTAAAAAAATGTCTATGTGACGTTGCTAATGGGAGGGAGATAGTGTGTGAGAGAGAGATCAGTCAGTCAGTCACCTTCTCTTTCTGAACTCTTGCTTATGCCTCGTATATCTTTCTTTCGAGTTAGTTTGGTTTAAATTACCTCCCCTGAAAAGTAATCAGCAAATATTTTAAGAAAGGTTTAATAATTTAGTTTTTTTTTCTGAAATAACTTAAATTAATTACTGTTAATATCAACAAAAATATTGCATATATATGGAAAAAATAGAACAATAAAATTACGATAGATTATTCGTTCGTTTTGTCATGAATGAATAACACCAAACATTAATTTATTATGAACTGTTTAAAAAATAGTTATGTAGATTAGGCATGCAAAGTTCTGTCTTTGGGCCACTCGTCTCTACGATATACACAGTATTTCAAAATACTTTGTTGTATTATTGATTTAAATAACTGGCCCATTTTGATGATAATATAGGAGTGATAAATGAAAAAAAACTTTCACATTTATTCATTTAGATATATATCCATCCGTTACACAAAAGTTAGCGATTTTTATCTGTTGCTCCATGTGTCCGCAAGGATAAAAGTGCTAAGTAATAATCAGTTCTAAGTGATGATAGTCTTCTGGGGGTTGAAGGTTCAATCCTCAGTACGGGCGATAACTCAGAATATAATTACTTAGGACTTTTACCCAATCATGGCTGACTGGATGAAAGCAAGCTACCTCGTGGATTAAATAAAAGTTTCCTTTTGAAATTCTATACAGATTCCTGAGTTCGACTAGACACACTTGAAGAAGTTGAGGATTTATAATTTGGATTATTCGGATTACTGTTCTCATCTTGAGTGTTATTCTCACAACGTTTCGGCCAATGTAACCCCCGACCGTCTTCAGGTGTATCTTGTTGAACTCGGGAATCTTTTTGTTGAACTTGGGAATCTGTACGGAATTTAAACTGGAATCTAGTGGAAGAAGTCCTATTTTCCACCCTACAGCCCCTTTCTCACAGAAGAGACGTTGCTAGTTTTTCTCTACTCTATCACTATTTTCATGGTAAGTGCTCGACTCAGCTTCAATTTGTGCCTCTCCCCCCCCCCCCCCCTGTAAAACATTCACAACAAAAACTCGTCTAGCTACAACCACTGTCAATAAATTCCCTTTCTCCCTCTCTGTGCCTAGAACTAAGCGGAACTCTCATGAGCAAAGTTTCTTTGCTAGAACTGCCTGTCTGTGGAACACAATACCATTGGGCTGCTTCCAGGCTGACTATAACATTGCCATTTTCAAGTCCAATGTAAACAAATTCTTGTTGAGCCGTCTTTAATAGTCACCTTATCTGTCAAACTCAATAACCCTTATCCTCGAGTGATCTGTGGGCCCTGATAAGTGGTGACTCGTTTGTTTTAAAAAAAAAAAAAAAAAAAAGACACACCTGGATACTATGTGCAAAATTGTTAATAACTCTGACACGCTCCTCTCTTGTCACTGCCCAGATTTTGGGTGGTGATAACCCTCTTCAGTTCAGAAATAATCTGCGGATTGTTTTGATAGACATTATCTTTGAGATAACCTCACGGATAAAAATCTAAGGTGGGGTTAAGGTCTATGGATTGGGAAGTCCTTTCATGACCACACCTCCTACTGATGAAACGATCACCAAAGTGTCTCACCATATTGTTGAACAGTGATAGAACAAAGACTGTTGGACATTCATGACTAAAACTTTGGGGACAAGTGAGGCATAAAGTAAAGTTTATTTTTACCAAATATGGTTGAATTGCAAAAACGATTGAATTTTATTAATGGGTGGAATTTGGGGGGAGGTATGTCACCCTCTAAACAGATATAAAAAAAAAACTGAGACAAAAAAATCTAAAAATAAATGGCATGCAACCAAAAAAAGCAGCAGTTGATGAACTTTGGAACTAATTTATTCTTTGATTTGCCAAAAAGAAAAAAAAAACTGCTACTGATCTCTGGTTTGTCTAAAATAAATGACTTCTTGAGAAATCCAATGTCTGTCTTTTTGGGTGAGGCCGACCTGTATCGGTAAATGTATGAGTTATAATAATCAAAGGAAATCTGATGCTGTTTCTTTCTTTCTTTTTCTTTTTTCCCCCTCTTTGCTTTTTGATATCTTCGAGTTGGCATATTATTTTGAAAATCCATTTGAAAAAAAAAACGGATCACAGATGGATTTACACAAATCATTAATCGATGACTTGAAGGAGAAAATGGATTAAATAATTTTCAAGAATAAAGCCAGTTCTGAGTCAGCAGTTTCGGACGGTAACTTTGGTACATTAAATTAGTAAAGAGATGGAGGTATTTTTGCGATGAGAAATGGTTATTTGGTATCGTTCATATTTGGATTAGCATTTTGGTTTTGCAATGTTTTCAAAATTGGAAGCCATCATATTGTTAAAGAAGTTCATTTCATAATTTTCAAGTAAAAATCATTAAAATTCATAATTTATCTCATTGAATTAGTAGCGAGATGAGGGGGGGGGGGCATTTTTTAAGATGAAAAATGGTTATTTTGCATTGGGAGGAGGATAATATAGTATTTGTTCTGTTGTCATGATACCATCCTTCCAGGCATTATCTCCTCTTTTTTGGGGGGGTGGGTAGTGTGGTGTATGTTCGTTCGTCATGAGACCATCCTCCCAGAAATTACTACCCCCCTCTCAAGGAGGAGATATCTGTTCTGTTGTCACGAGACCATCTTCCCAGGCATTACCTCCTCCTTGAAAGAAGTAGTGTAGTATACGTTAATTCGTCATGATACCATCCTCCCAGGCATTATTAATAGACACAAGCAAAAATATGCTCCCTTTGGTTGCATATATTTTCTAGTAAAAATAATAATTAAAAAGGTATTTTCTTAGCAATACTTTTTAATTATTTATCTGAAAGGATATTGATCACTTTGTGAGTGGAAGATCTGCCGTCTTGGGTTGACTGTGTCAATTCATGCTTATATATATATATATATATTTTAGAGGAAGCATTATTAAAATCAATGAAACAGACGAGTGGGAAAATAAAAAAAAGGAAAATTGTTAAAATTACCTTAAGGCCTTGTCGTCTGACCCTCTGAGAGGAAACGTCAGAATGGTAAATTAAAAACTAAAAGTCGAATGAGAAATGAAGGGAGGAGAAAAAAAAATAAATAAATAAAACTTATTTCAGTTGGAGGAAACGAATGAGAAGGGGGGGAAAAAAAAAAAAAAAAAAAAATTAAATCTCTCAACGTTATGGTGGCTTTGAATCATTAAAGATCTCCAACTGATGTTTCAAAATCTTTTGTTTACACAGGCTAGGTCGATAGTTGTTAATGACTAACGCCTCAAGAATATTGAGATGGTAGTTCGACCTGGCACTGTGTAAAACAGAAAACCATCCATCGGAATACCTGTCAGAACAACTATTTGTACTAACGAGGTGATTGCCAATGGCTGATTCCTGTGCCTGGAAGTTCCCGGATGATCTCGAAACCTATATATATATATATATATATATATGTCGGATTTTCCTAGTGACAAATCAAACTTTGTTTCTGACTAGCCAATTTTTACTTGTTATTGTTCTATCATGGCTATATAATAACGTACTTCGCTACAGTTTATTTAAAAAATGATTTACCCCATTCAGACAATCTATATTATGAAAGATTTTTAATCACCAAAAAATCAAACTCAGCAAAGGCATTAACTGATATTTTTAAGTGAAGAGTTGTCTCCCTTACAACTATTTTTTTCTGTATAAGTTTTATAAAGTCCAAACAAAAAAAGAGATTAAAAACTAAAATTACTTCACTGCATCCTGGGCAACGCTGGCAAAGTACAGTTAGTATA
This sequence comes from Sepiola atlantica, assembly GCA_963556195.1. Classification (NCBI taxonomy): domain Eukaryota; kingdom Metazoa; phylum Mollusca; class Cephalopoda; order Sepiida; family Sepiolidae; genus Sepiola; species Sepiola atlantica. Next base: position 139,059,640 of record OY744519.1, read on the forward strand.
TATATATATATATATATATATATATATATATATTATATATACTGAGAAGAAATTCAAAGTCAGGCTCAAATAGTCTGACATTTTATTCTAGCTAGCCTATATTTTGTTAGTTTCTCCATTATGTTATTGGCACAAATATAATTCATTTCTATTCGTTTTTTTCTGATAACATTTCAGCCGGATAGGAGTAATGTTAAAGTGGATACATTTTCCTTACTGACAAACGCTTATATCCGTTGTACCACGTGTTCTTTTTTGTTTAATAAATACATTTTTTAAAAAAAGTTTTTGATTTGATATTTTTTCTTCTAAGCAACAGTTTCTAATATTTGTATAGCAAGTTGGAGCTAATTTTAAGATTTCCCAATTGATATTAAAGCTAACATTTCCAATTTTTATCCCATATAGATTTAGACAATGTGGTGCTATTTCTGTATTTTTCACTACTAAATGGCATCATGACAGCTAATCTAGAAGACGGAAAATTCTGATACCAAACCTCTGCTACCTTAAGGCCATACCCACTAATAGTGTTGACTAGACAGTTGATTGTCATAAATAAAATAATTGTTGATTGATTCAAAACCATGTGCAAAGGTTATGTTCATCCACAAAGGTTAGCTGCAGGTGGGAATACAACGTCACTAGGGGCATGGCTACATTGACAGCAAAGGTGAAATCCTAGAATAGGCATTTACGGGTAGATTCATGGGTGTCACAGATTATTATATAAACTAATCCAAAATTTAGATCAAGAGTTGATTGGCTGTCAGGTTTGAAAAAAACACTCTGTCCATTCCTGTCCATGCTCTGCATTTCTCACTGAACTCCCCTCCCTAGTTCACCGCCACATACAATATATATATATCATTGTATTTTTATACATCAGCGTTTTTTGTTATTCTTTTAAGCACAGCAGAAATACAAGTAGGAAAGGCTTTGACCGTCAACCCTGAGGATAAATCCGAAGCCAAAGTCCCCAAGGCAGTACGAGGTTCTATACAACAACGTTCTGGAAACTCCTGTGATGGCACTGGAACAATATGTATTGGCTGGCCTTTCCATTCCAGTGACGTGGAGATGAGAGAGGTCTGCTGCATGGATAACGGCTTGCCCTCCATACTTACTTACCCAGGATGAAAAATGCCAATATATATATATATATATATATATGGGAAATGAAAAAGGAAAAACCAAAAAGGATGTTTTTTATGTATTCATCAACGTTTCGTCTTTATTTGTAAGACTTCTTCAGGATGATAATATTAAGAAAAATGTCATGCAAGTATGTGAACATATTGGGTTGACATGATGGGTTGATGGGAAGAAGTAGTAGCCACTACTGGAAGCAGTAGGACGGAGGTCCGTGTTTGGTGAGGTCAGGCGCGTGGAATGAAATAAATGTGGATGGTTCTGAGTGAAAAAAGTGGAAGGGTGAGGGTGAGCAGGGATAATGTGGATGGTTGTAAGTGAAAAAGTGGAGGGGTGGGGGTGAGTGGGAATAATGCTTCCAGTAGTGGCTACTACTTCTTCCCATCATGTCAACCCAATATGTTCACGTACTTGCATGACATTTTTCTTAATATTATCATCCTGAAGAAGTCTTACAAATAAAGACGATACGTTGATGAATACATAAAAAAACATCTTTTTGGGTTTTTCCTTTTTCATTTCCCATTACGTCGGATTACCTTCATCCTTCCAAAAGGTATATAAATTGAAAAGTGGAGAGAGAGAGATGAGCTAATAAGCAAATAATTTTAAAATGGTTTGGAGAAAAAAATCAATTAAAAAAATGTTTTCCTTTTCCCTCAATCGTTTTTTTTTCTTTTTTTTAAATTAGTATTTCCCACCCTGACTACTCAGCAGCAAAGATAGTGCTCCAGTTTCCCCGAATAATAGTCAGTATTTTTTTTTATTGAGACACCATTTATACGTGATTGCCCACCAAGGCTAAAGAACGTTTCACCTACCCTTAAATAAAAAATACTGGTCCCCATCACCCATTTGGTTAGCGCAAAGAAGGACATTCGGCCTATAAAATTTTACCTCAATTAATAAAATATCTTCCAAAGTAAATTTGTCGAACTTTAGGAAATAAAGACCTGGTCAAAAGTAGGTTCGTTTGGAAGTCAATTTCTAAAAGCCGCCAAACACATACCAGCATGTAAAAAAGACGTTAAACCGAATACGATGATGTTGAATAGTCAGAAAATTTATCTGTCGCTGCCATTTGCATGTCCTTTCGTTGCTCTTAAAAATGTTAACCCTTCAACCAAAATCACACAGAAATCCAATCATTCTTAAACCGAAAATTCATTATGTCTTGAAAGATACTGGTTACAAAATTTGTTTTCTAGAGCTGCATATTTTGGAAGTGTTCGGTCTTCAGCTCTCTGAGAAACCGTTCCTGGGTCAAAAAGTAAATTTATATGAATCAGCACAGTACAACATTTTTGATCGACTTGATTCTATGGAACCCCTGTTCCAGTAGTAACATCATCACGACCACCACCAACAACAACAACTGCAGATACACGATCTCTGAAATATTCGATGTTTACTTGATTGAAATATTTAATACTGATTGGATCAAAATATTCAATCTTGATTGGTTGCCTGTATCAGACTTCAACCAATCGGAAACAGTTGCCTCTTGGAGCCGGGCACCTGTTCGTATTATCTATATAAGCGAGTGTCCAAACGCTGTCACCCGTGAAATGCAGTGAGAACTTCAACTTGCCACAGGAACACTTTTCAGTCATAACATTACTACACATACTCTTGGCTGTAGCCCCTGGCTACTGGCATCTCGGCAAATAATACAAGTTACAATCATGGACTTCTAAATATAGCTACAGCTAGTCAGTCTCACAAGTCTACGTACATAACAAGTATTTATTCGTCAAGATCAACCTTTTTTTTACCCATGAACCCTCAGTCTCTTCTTTTTTTCTTAGTGGACCCCTTCATAACTATTGGTCATAAGAAGACAATATTCTATTTTTCACAAATATAAATTTTGAGAAATGAAAAACTATTTTAATGCAAATAAAGTATTCTACAACAATTATAATGATAATTAGTAATAATAATTAGTAATAATACTAATAATCTCATATTCCTATTTTTTGAATAGCAGCATCCACTTGGCTTTTTTCAACTGACACAGCCAGTCCAACTTTTGTTTTCTTTTTGAAAAAGAGAGGTTGTTACTCTCGAAATGATCAAAGTCTCTACCATCCCGGACCGTTAAATATTTAACAGTAAGCCCATTTTACAATTTACTGTCTTTATATTTAAATTTTGAAATATAAATGAATTGATCTGAGATTTACCATCTCTGTTCATTTATTTTTGTTTATTCCACCTTCCGGTTTTTCAACATTGCATTGCTTCTGCCTCGGAATTCTCACCTTCATATTTACTTGTTTACTAGCAATGCTTCAAGCAAACTACTATTTCCTTTTAATACTAATAATATTCAAATAATAATAATAATATTCAAAATTATTGTGATAAGTCTTATGGAAAAAAAGAGATAGGCATATTTATTCAATGAGATTATTGGACCACCAAAATATCATTGTGTACCTCCAGTTTATTATATTTTGCCTGTGGACCCCCAGAAATATTCCATGGACTCCCAGGGTACATGTGGACCCTGGTTGAGAATCCATGGTCTAGATCTTTGAACTCTTCTTAACAAAACAAAACTTTCTTTGTCTAGAGTTTTAAACATTTCTGAACTTTTTTTTTCCTACCTTCTTACTTTTGGTTGTTCAAAAAGGTATAAATAAAGATGATATATTTTTTCTTTTTTTATATAACTTAGTTTTCCCCAAACAAGGCAAGTTGCCACTTAGACGTAAGAGGCTAGTGAGAATTAGGCTGAAAGTTTTGAGGGTCATCTTAAATTGGGAGCTGTGCAGCGAGATGCTTGTTCACATTACACTTAAATTTCTGCATGTCAGTACTGTCGGGGAAACAGGGAGCAGAGATGAAGTTCCAGAGGCCGGCAGCACGAGGAAAGAAGCTATTGGAGTAGAAGGCTCTCCGTCATCTGGGGACCTCCACAGTGAATGGATGAGATTTAGCTGATTGTCGGGTTGGTCAAGTGTATTTACATTGAGAGGGCACCAGAGTAACAAGTTCATCGGAGCACATTCCAACAAGCACAAAGATGCAACATTGTGGCGATGAGACAGGATCTGGAGTTTGGTGGATAGTGAGGGACCTATTAGATTAGCGCCTCTTTTTTAGACCTTGTCAAGGAGAGAGAGACTAGCGGATGGTACACCAGCCCAGATGTGACAACAATACTCCATGCATGCATGGATGGGGGCTTTGTAGAGATATAGGATAATATCAGGTGTAAGAAGTTTTCTAACTCGAAAGAGGGAGCCCACTTTCTTTGCAGCAGCCTTGGTAATGTCTTCTAGGTATTTGTTCCAATTCATGTTACCTGTGAATGTTAGGCCAGGGAGTTTGAACGTTGGACTCTCTGGCAATCGGTGGTTGAAGAGGTTTCTTATAATTGTTGAAGGAAAGGAGCTTTGTCTTAGTAGTATTAAATATTGCAATCCATTTATGACCCCATTCCACTACAGACTGGAGGTCACTTTCTAAGACTTCAGCCATTGCCTCAGATATGTGCGCATCCGGTTTATCCACATGACAAGAGTAGAGCGTGATGTCGTCAACAAATATACCCATCTCAGACACAATGTCATCAGGGAGGTTGTTTATGAAAATAATAAACAATAAAGGTCTAAGGATCGATCGCTGAGGTACACCTGCATTTATGTCATGTTGTTTGGATAAACGGCCATCGAGGACAACCTGGATCTTTCTTTTGGATAGGAAGGATATTAAATATTCGTCCAGTAATACCATATGAATTAATTTTTATGAGAAGTCCTTTATGCCAGACCTTGCTAAAGGCTTTGGGTATATCAAGTGCTATATTATGTATGGATAGACTTTGTCATTACTTTTGATAAATGCCTTCCCGATTCTTTCTTGAATCAGGTTCTTACAGGATGAACAACATGAAGGTTGCCAACATCCAAAGTGAAAGTGGTACTATGGAACCGACTGGATTCGAACTTGGCATATCAAGGTCGCTAGTCTACATTGTTATCAACTTCGATGGTATGACCACGTTGAAGGAATGGATGACAGTTTTGGGGTGAGTAGATGTGAGTAGAGGCTTCACAAGAAAGGTCAAGGAAAACATGGGAGGAAGTGATAAGGATAGACTTGAAGGGAAAGAGGGATGAATATAGATCTGACCCGAGATAGATTAGTTTGGAAGTCAATTTCTAAAAGCCGTCTAACACATGCTGGCATGTTAAATGGAATGTGATGATGATAAAATGAATTAGAGTGGTTGGGTTAGTAAATGTAGAACAATTGATGTAGCAGGATCAGTTCACAGGGGAAGGCCAAGGAAAATATAAGAGGAAGTGATAAGAATGAACTTGAGAGAAAGAGAGATAAATATAGATCTGGTCAGAGATAGGTTGGTTTGGAAGTCAATTTCTAAAAGCCGTCCAACACATGCCAGCATGTAAAACGGACGTTAAACTGATCTGATGATGCTGCTGATGATGATTCTCCACCTCCCATTCCTGGGTTAACTGATGATGATGCAAGATTTCTCAGGAAGAATGCATCACAGCAAGCGACGTCCTAGACAACAGATTTTCGTGTTTTGAAAAAGGAAGATGGTAATACTATCAGGACGTTTACTATCACCTCGGTCAAGGACCAATGGTTCCAGTTGTGAGAGAAACCAAGCCACTTCCAAAACACGCTCAACTATGTCATGTTGTTAAGAACAGCATGACATGCCAAGTGACATGCACTCAGTCGACAGGATAGCAAATAAAAAGCGAACACATTTACTGTTGATCTGCATTCGTGAACCTCAGGCATGTTACACCCATGAATAGAGAGTAACTCCTTCACGAACACGATAGAAATTGAGAAATGTAACAGTCGATGACAAAAGTTATGCATCGAGCTATGACAATTCAGAACAGGTTAGATTGTGTTGGTTGAGTGTGGGCTTCAAATTCAAAATCTGTTAAAAGCAAAAAATTAAAATACTAGCAAAAATATGCCCCCTCCCTTCGGTCGCATATTTTCGCTTGTATATATATATATATATATATATATATATATATATACATAATGTAAGTGTTGAGTTTGCTAATGAACAGCCAATCATGATGATTTCTTGTTGACGTATGTTACCCTCACCTCGAAAAAGAGGTAATGCCTGGGAGGAAGGTTTCATTACAAAAGAACAGATATTATACCCCCATCCAAACTGATACTACACTAATCCTCCTCCCACAAAAAAGGTGTAAATAATGCCTGGGAAGCTGGTATCATTATAAAAGGACAGATATTACCCCTCCCCCCCCCATAACCTCCTCAAAAAGGGAAGGTAATCCCTGGGAGGATGGTATTATGACAGACTAACATTTACTACACTACCCTCCCCTATAGGATGAGATAATGTGCCTGGAGGGATGGTATCATGACAACAGAACAGATACTAAACTCTCCTGAATGTTGGCTTCAAGCAGACAGTTACCAAATCTGCATCTGTTATAGATGTAGGGAATGGTGGTGGTGGTCGTGATGATGATGATTTTATTAATCTTTAACATTTTACAAAAAAATTCACAGTGTAGTAAATTTTCTTTATAAAATAAGATGTGACACAAGGCCAAAATTGGGTAGGGTAGAAATCGGCTGTCGTACTCTTGGTCTATTCTTTAAACTAACTTCAGTCACCAAAATACCACATTCACTCTATGGGTAAAACCTACTTAACATTGTCCCCAGTGGTTTAACTTTTTTTATTTATAAAAAAATGTACATACAAATTCATCGGTTGGTGGTGGGTTGGGTGGGTGACTAAATAGCAACAGAGATTGCTGAAAAATAAAATGCTAATTGTGGTGGTTAGTAGGACCCTCGCAAAGCTATCTAGGTATGAGCTGCTCACTGTTTTCCGGATTGTTTCAAGAGTAGAAAACAAGCAAGACAATGATGATGATGATGGTTTGTTTTGGGTCACTTAATTCACTCTTCTTTATATCTAAACCGACACACACTAAAAAAGAACAAACATCAACCTTTTAATTTTATTGTGTTACAAAGATAAAGATATGTTTTAAATAGTGGGTTCCAAAGTGTGTGTGGGGGGGGGGGGGGTGAGTGCATTCGTGGTGGGATTATACTCGGACTATTGTTATTGAAACTCATTATGTTGTGTGTAGCATTCTGTAGTGGCAACGTTGAGGTCGGCTGAAAAACTCAAATTTTGGTAAACGAGCTGTTGCTTTTATTTCACCCAAAAGAATCAAAACTTGGCTAGTTAAATCGGACGGGAAGCCTTCTAATTGGTCCGGAAATCGTTATCAACACTTTAGTGTGAACTCCGTGTTTTTATGTCTTTCTTGTTTGTCTTTTAATTTCGTGGACGTCTTTGCAAACAGTGATTATATATATATATATATATATATATATATATATATATATATATATATATATATATATATATATATATATATATATAATGTGTGCGCGTGTGTGTGTGTACATTTTGCAATTTGTAAGTGTTGTTTTAGGAAGAGAAAAGGGAAGGAAAGGAAAGTCTTAGTATATATATATATATATATATATATATGGAAAATTAGTTAATGGAAATGTGGATAAGCAAGGCAACATGCTAGTAGAAATAAGGAAACAAACATCATTAAAGTTAAACCAAGATATTTCGGTCGATTGGTTCGACCATATTCGTTTGGTGAAATGAGCTTTATTGCACAGAATTCGACATTTTATACAGTGAAGAAGAAAAAACCGAGGGAAGGAAAGACGGTAGTAAGAAGGGAGGCAATTGATGCTGTATGTAATAGGTTGGGTACGTGAGGGGAGAAGAAGGTGGAAAAGTAGAGTAAAGTAAAAGTAGGAGGTGGGTAGTGAGGAAGATGCAAGAGGAGTGGGTGAAGTGGTAAACAAGGAGGGGGAGTGAAACACGAGGTGGGCAGAAAAATAAAAATAAATGAAAGCACGTAGAGAAAAAATTAAATTAAAAATACGTGGTGGACAGAATAAAAATGTCATATTTGGGCTGGTGAATCTCTGTCCCATTTGAGGGTTCTTGATAAGGTGCAGAAACGTATCTGTAATTTAATTGGCCCTACCCTTTCTTCTTCTCTGCACCCTCTCTCTCTCTCACAGACGTGATGTTGCTGGTAGCAATCTTTTCTATAAATACTATTATGTCATGTGTTCTTTAGAATTATGTGATCTATTCCATGTTTCTTTTGTTCCAGCTCGTTTGACTCGTTGGTCTAGTAGTCGCCATCAATTCGCTGTTTTGATACCTCATTGTAATATAGCTTCCTATTCCAGTAGCGTCTTTCTAAGAACTGCAGGCTTGTGGAACTCTTTTCCTGCTGACTGTTTTCCTCCTACCTATAGCCTTGGTCTTTTCAATAGGCATCTACTGTCCATGCGATAATCATCTTTCATTCTTGTTAGCTCCTTACATCAATGGCTTCATGCCTTGTCTGGAACGATTTCCATAAAAAAAAATTAGAAACAAAGGAAAATAAAAATGAGAGGAAAATAAAAATAAAAATAAAAATAAAATGAAACCATGTCAGGAAAAGAAAAAGAAAATTAAAAAAAATTAAAACACATAGAGAGAGAGGATAAAAGTTTTGGATAAGAATAATGGGATAGAGCGGTTGAGATTACCATTATGTATTTTTAAAAATTATTTTCACAAAGTATAGTTTTAGCTATGGCGTCAGAAATGTTGAAAAAAAAAACAGGTCTTTGTGGAAAGTTGTTTTTTCATCGTAAAATCAGACTAGATTCGATGAGGCATCGTAATTTTATATCGTGAATGTATTTTATAGTTTTTGCTTTTAGCGTGTCAACATTATAATTATTGAAAAACATTGCTCTGAAATTTTATTTCATAGTTACTCCCTCATATATATATGATGATAATTATGGAATTAATAATCCAACGTAATGAAAAATGAAAACACGAAAATTGTTTATATATTCATGAACGTTGCGTCTTTATACCAAGACTTCCTCAAGATGATTGATTTGAAGAAAAACATAGAAGTCAAAATTTGAAAATATGTGGTGTGTCTATGACGTGGAAAGAATGTTTTTATTTTTTTTTTCGAAACGAAACAAAACATAGACGTTTACAATTCAAATGCGTCGTACTTTTTTCATATATATTGTCGGATTTTTCGTGGGTGTTAACGAAAACCGCTCTAAACAAAAGTCATGTTACCTAGGACAATTATCACAAAAAAAAATTATAACAAGAGAGAAGGAATGGACGAGTACAAGATGTTCATAAAAGTTAAAATAAAGTTTTATTTACAAAAAAAAGGTAGCTTGGACTGCTTTTTTTCCAGAGCTGGAATAAATAAATTATTCCTAGATAACGTACAAAAAAAATAAAAATAAAAAAAATTACAACATCAGGATTTCTTAACATTAAAGTTATATACAACAAAAATAGACACAATCTTAAAAAGGGAGGCGGATAATAAAACCTTACTTTTCGTTCGCAAAATAAGTAATCCTTTTTTTTCTTCACAAATAAAACACAATCTAAGACTATAAAGGCAGTATTCTTACAAAATCAATCAAATAGTCTCTTTTTTTTCTTTACACCAAAGTTCCAATCAAAAGTAATAAAATTGACAAACCGTGCTGAAGGCCGACATAATTTCCATGGTAAAAATAACCTCTTTTTTTTATTTTATCAAACGTCTGTCACAAGGTTCCCTTTTTTCTTTCCTTTTCTTTCCTTTTCTTCTATAATTTTCTTATAGCAAACCCAACGTAAGAAATACGTCACTAGAACAGTCCACATTTCAGATAAACATAATACTTGATTTTTTCACAGTTTGTCCCAAATAGCATCACACGCGATCATGTGAGAATCCAATTTTCAAAGTTATCTCTTTCAAATCGATCTGTGTTGCAAGGACGATCACACTTTACGATTCTTAATCTCTGATTCAGAATCTTCTCAACAGCAAAGTATTCCAGTTCCTGGGAGCTAAGCTCTTCAATATAGGCAATTTCGTGCCCGGAGATATTTTTATCTCGTTCAAATTCTCCATAATTCTTCATTCCAAGTCTCTGACCTGAAACATCTTCAAAGGGAAATATTCGTTGACCGAAGGAAGAATATTTCATACATAAAAGGCAATTCTTGCCAAGAGATACTCTATTTCTTAAATTTCTTCAAGTAGAAATTCTTCTCAAAATTTAACGTCTCAACTATGGACGGAGAAACAGTTTTAACAGTTGTCGACTGTCAGGCGCCCAAATCTGTTCTGATTAAACTTCGCGCCAATATCAAATCGAGACAGAACTAATGCATCATTTCTAAAAATAGAAACCACGTGACACAAAATGGCGTCAACCTAACCCAACTCCTATGCAAAATAATCCATGTGACCTTCAACCTGGCACGTAAGCAAAAACCGACAGCCTTCACCCTCAAACGGTTTCAAACAAAGGGAAGCAATCCATGACTTACTAGAAAATATACCGAAATTTCCACAATATATATATATATATATATATATATATATATATATATATATATATATATTAGAGGAAGCATTATTTTAATCAATGAAACAGACGAGTGGAAAAAAAAAAGGAAAATTGTTAAAATTACCTTAAGGCCTTATCGTCTGACCCTCTGAGAGAAAACGTCAGAATGGTAAATTAAAAACTAAAAGTCGAATGAGATATGAGGGGAAAAGAACTAATTTCAGTTGGAGGAAACGATTGAGAGGGGAAATATATATATATATATATATATATATATATATATATATATATTAGAAATTGTTCCTCTTTGAAAGCGTTGGGTATTGTGAATAAGTTTTGAGACCCAGACAATGCAGAAAAATGCATATATATTTTTTAATTTAAATAAATAAATATTTATTTAAAAAAATATGTGTGCGTTATCTGGGTTTCAAAACTTCAGAAGCCCGAGATACACAGAACAACAAAAAAGAACCCGGGTACACACCCGCGAGGTAAGCAGAATGATACAGTATAACATAACTTTGATCTGTCAATTTATATATATATATATATATATATATATATATATATATATATATATATATATATATATATATATATATATATATCTTCTCTCTATATAAAAGTCAATGTTTGTTTGTGTGTTATATAAATCTATATGCTAACAGAACATTCAAATAAGTTTCAATAAGGATTTCATTTTTCAGAGTCTAAAGACACCATTGAAATTTTCCTTCGATTGCATCTGGGTTCACTTGGGGAATTATCAGTTAAGTGCATAACATTACTGCAACATATTAGAATGTAAAGAAACGAATTAATTATTTTAAAAATTGATTTTCTTCCTTTCATTAAACAAATGTCTCAGTGAAGAATGTATTTTAAAAAAGTTTTAAGCACTTAAATAATTAATATCGAAGGGCCGAAATAAAAATGTTTATCTTTAATTTTGAAGAGTCAAATAAGTGGGAGATAAACCGTGGTTGAAAACTTTGAGTTATCTTGAAATGGATATTACTATTGTAATTAATGTAAAATAAAGTTAAAACAGGTGCAACTTCGGAAAAGCCTCAATAAAGAAAAACAAATAATAAATAAAAATGAAGAAATACTGGTATTATGTGTGTGACCGTGACGGAACAAAGACATCGTACACCAAAAATTACATAAATTGAGCAAGTAGGGTTTTTTTTATCACACATAATCAAATTTTGTCATTTTGTTCTATGCTCGCTTGTCACGTCGCCATCTTGGGAAAACAAGGGACGTAATAAATTAATTTAAAGGAGAAGAAGAAAAAATAGAAAAATACGTAAATCGAAGGCACAAAAACATGAAACAAGGGAAATAAAGTTTTTGAAATAAATGTAAGTGTTACACTGGATAAAATTCAGCAATTTGTTTGAAAATTAATCTGTGCGATTGCAAGAAGTCTATTAGTTTGACATTATCTCTGGTTAAATATAAAATATCGTGCAAGTTCATGGATTTTAACACTCTGAACTTAGTTCAGAGTGTTAAAATCCATTCTAAGATAAGCTGTGGTTGAAAACTTTTAGTTATCTCCCTTTATTTGACTCTTCACAATTAAAGATTAAAAAATCTTTTTTTCGGTTCTACGGTACATAAGCAGTGGCATTTTTTTTTAATTTAAAATAATTGAATAAAACGAATCCGTTTTGATTCAGAAAAGCCATGTGCTGTTTTACACTTTTCTGTAAGAAACGGAATGTCAACAAGTAAATAAACACCATCGTGCTAACAGTTTTTTTTTTATTACTTGACCTCATAATGCAAGTGTCATTTTTAACTTTTCTTTCAAGGCAAAAATTGTAAACATGACTATATTTGAAATTATTTCTGATCGACAATATGTCTCCACACGGGCAATGCCAGATGAATATCGCTAGTAGATTATAAAAGGCAACATTGTTCATGTTTACATTACTACAATTAAAACAAGTTAATTTCGTCTGAATTTAAAGTAAGAGTTAGATAAGTTTGGTTGTGTACATTTTATAGTAGCTATCCCAAACCAAAATTTAATTTTAATTATATCTAAAAACTCATGTTTTCTTTATCGCTCTTCTCAATGTTTGCACCCGTCAAAATAGTATTAGGTATCCCAAATCAAAATTCTATACAATGACTGGGTTTATAGTTTTAGAATTACATCACAATTTCAAATGTAGTAACAAAGTAAAAATATTCACAACGATTTAATTCAATATCGATTCTTTTTTTTTTTAAAGAAAACTTAGTATTTTGATTTGCTAATTTCAATGTTGGAACAAAACAATCAATAATGGGAGAGAGAAAAAAAAGAACTATTAAGTAACCCTAACTCTGGTGAAACCCTGTTCCAGCAGTAGTAACGACAGCAGTAACAGCAAAACAATTTCTTTATTCTGATTGGTTCATTTTTACAAAATACTCAATTTCGATTGTGCACCAAAATTGGATGTCAACCAATCAGAAAGAGTTGTTCTGGGAGCTGAGTACCTGTTTTGCACTGGCTATTTAAGCGACAACCTAAAAGCAGTCAGAAGTGAGAGACTCGACCTGCCACACGAACACTTGTCAGTCACAAACGCAGTATTATCAATTACTACTAAACTCCTTGCAGGCGAAACTAAATCTAGTCTTGGTCACTAGGCCATAGGTTCTTGTCATACAACATAAGAGATATGGACGAACGAACTCATGCATACACTTTCTAAAATACAGGAACCACACATTCACACACCGCTTGCTCAGTCAACCTACAGCTTCCACACAAATCCTCCCCAGATGTTTCCATGATAACACTGTTCACTCAGCAGTTACTACTAAACTGTTTTGAGTTTTAAATGTCAAATATAAACTCGGTTAAACTGTCTTTAAAATTCTTAGCAAATCCTCATGTATTAAAGGATCGAAAGTTTTGGAAGTTTGGAAATTTTAATTCTTAGCCATTTTGGCAGTGAGAGGGGGGGTCTGCTCTTCCCACCTCTGTATCTGCTTGGCCATTTGGGTGGTGGGGGAGGTCAGCCCTTCCTTTTTTTGTACTAAGCTTGTTGCCTCTCCGAGAGCTTTGTCCTTTCCTTTCCTTCGGTGCCCAGCTGCCCTCCTGCCTCCAGCTTGGCATATTCAGCATCGTTGTCATGTGTCACGCCTGCCCTTCCCCCTTGCCTCGGGGTTGGCATTGGTGTTAGTAGTCCGACTACAGGGGGTGGGGGAATGACCTGCACTGAGTGTACCGGGAAACCTGAAGGTCAAGGCAATTTCCCCTTTTCTTCGAGCTAGCTCCTTTCGCACCTTTTTTTCAAATAAGTGGCAACCTAGAACAGAATCTGAGGTGGACGTGTTTGTGGGTCGTTCTCCGTCACACGACATTAAACTTTTAAAGGACCGTTTTCAGGAAGAACCCCTTTTTTGTAGTATTAAAGCCTGTGGCTTTATTTGATTGAACCTTTAGTGAAGAGAGTACCAGCCGAGAACAGAGTCCGAGGTGGACGTGTTGGTGGCTCGCTCTCCGTCGCACGACGTTAAACTTTTGAAGGACTGTTCTCTGGAAGACCCCCTTTTTTTTGGAAGAAAACCCTTTTGAAGAAGGACCCTTTTTTGAGACAATTATCCTTTAGAAAAGGATAATTTTTATTGTGAAGTTGGGCTAAAGTACCCAACAAGAACTTTTAAACCCTTTGAGGGTTTAAAATCAAAAAGGAAAACAGCTACGATATACTTGAATGGATATCGTATTTGCAGATTTCGGGCGAAGAAATCCCAAAGACTGTAACCCTTTGTGGGCCTTATTTGAAAGAAGGAAAGAGACTGAAAAAAAAATAGGAACCTTTGATTTCTTTCTAAGGACAATTTTTGTTATATTTGTATGCTTTATTTTCAGCCCCTTTTCAAGTAAGACGTCTTCTTCTCTTTTTATGTATATTTATTGTTAAGGCGAGACCTTATTTTTATCGCCGGTATTTATTGTTGCCAAAGGCAATAATCTTTTTGTACGGATCTTTCGATCCACCCTGGTATTTTTGGCGTTGTTTGGGACGATAATATTTATTGGAGTAACTTGTTTTTTCTCCTATTATCGTCTGAAACGGCAATCCCCTTTTTGGGAATAGTCTTTTGAAGAGACTCCATTTTTTTCCTTATTTCATTGTATTTTTATTTTGATTTAATTCTTACCTTGGGTTAACTCGTTTTAGCACTGCTTTGGAAAACAAAAGCAGTTAACTAGTCCTTTTTTGTTAATAAACTGTATTGAATTGTATCTCTGGGTATGTTTTTTTTTAAAATTTTGCTCCCTTTTTTGTCTATTTTTTTTATTCCCACTTTTTTTTCAAGGTAACAACCGACGAATTTTGGTGACGACTCCGAAAATTCCGTCAGAAGCTATTTACATCCAAAAATTATAAAAAAATTACCTTAACAAAATTATTTATAGTTTAAAATGTTATAACAATTTGGTTCAATTAATGATACTGTAGTAATGAAATTTATCTTTCAAAATCCCTTTTTTTTAAAAAATAATTTGCTAAAAAAATAAAAATTAAAAATTAAAAGGCATAGTTAAAAACTAACATTAACAAGAGGTACAGTAGTTTAATAATATTTATTCAGCTAAAAAGAAAAAAAGTATTATTAGTTAATTGCAGCCATTATTTTATTGTGAATGTCCGTGACAATATTTGTTTATTGTGCGTGTCCGTGTCAATATTTAAAAACATATTTAAAAAAAAAAAATGCATTGTCCATGACAATGTTTTATTTGTCAAAGAGTACATTAAAAAATAAATAATGCAGTGTCCGTGACAAATATGTGTGTACGTGCGTGTATGTTTTCTAGTGTTTGTGACAATATATGCTCATTGTCAGGGTCCGTGACAATATCCCCCCCCCCCCCTTCCACTGTGTCACGGACGGATTTGAACTTTTTATTTTACCGATGGAGAAAGTTGAAATAAAAGTCGCCCGTTTGGCATTTTAGGGAATTAAAGTCGTCACAATGCAGCCAATATATTTAATATTCATTCATTTCCACCTTCTCTCAGTTCAATCAATTTGTGATAAACGTTATGAAGAATCAAAACATTTTTATAACAGAGTCAACTTCCTGCGCCTTTCGTCATTTTTGTTTATACAAAAAAAGAAAAATGAGCCAGTGTAGCTAACATTAACTACGGATGACCAAAATGCCTAAAACGATTTAATAGACACGTATAGATAATTGTCTATAGAAATCAACCCGAAGCATAGCCTGAAAAGTGCAAACCCGAGCAAATCTATTGCTAATAGAGGTTTGGTATCTGTCTGTTTGAAAGCGAAACTATACTATTACTTCTATTACTAATGGAGATTTGGTATATGTCTGTCTAAAGCCGAAATTATACTATTACTTGTATTAATAATGCTATTGTACTACCTTTTAATGCCCAATTCAGTTTATTATACTATTTCAGACTAATGTACTATCTTTCAAAGCTCAATTTAGAGTGGAAAGTGTAGTATCTATTCTGTTGTAATGATGTCATACCCCAGGCATTACCTCCTCCTTTTAGGGGAGGCAAGTAGTGAAGTATCTATTCTATTGTTAATGAGACCATACTCCCAAGTATTACATCCTCCTTGGGGGGGGGGGACAGTGAAGTATATGTTCGTTCATCATGAGACCATCCTCCCAGGAATTATCACTTCCTTTTGGGTGGTGAGAGAGTAATGTGGTATCTCTTCTGTTTTCATGAGACTATCCTCCAAGGGATTATCTTCTCCTTTTTATGGAACGAGGTGTAGTATAGTATCTCTTTCTGTTGTCATGAGAGCATCCTCCCAGGCATTACCTCCTCGTTGGGGGGAAGTGTAGTATCTGTTCTATTGTCATGAGACCATCCTCCCAGGCATTACACTTACATTACTAGCAAAAATATGCGACTAAAAGGAGTATATATTTGTTTGTAATGATAATGAAAATACAAATAAATAAAATCTATCTCGGTAACTAAGATTATGTGATTTTCTTATCTACTCTGGTAGATTCAGTTACCTTGGTTTCATGTAATGTTCTTTCTATATTTCTAGCTGTGTTTACACATTGTTATTCTATTTCAGTTTATGCGTGACTGGTCTGTATTATCTGATTCTGTGACTTGGTTTCCACACTCAAGGGTTTTTCTGAATATTTCTGCTGTTTTCATCAGTGCCATTCTTTGTGTGGTATCTACCCTCGCTTTGATTTCAATTTCTCCTTATCTTTTTTCCAGTTCTTTCGAGACTGTTCCTAGTGTTCCTACTATTATTGGTATTACAGCAGTCTTCTTCATGCTCCATATTCTCTTCAGCATTTCGCAAGCTTCATGTATTTATGCAGTTTTTTTCTTTCCTTGGTCTTCACACTGTTATCTGCTGGGACAACGAAATCAGTGGAGGTCTAGTTGGTGCTCTCTCTTCTCGGTTCTTTACAACCATTTTGTGTGGTGCCAGCCAATTCTGATGCCACCACATGAGTGTGCGATTTTTTTTTTTGAGGGGAGGGAGTCAGTTTATGGGATTTTGGGTACTGATATAGAATGGGACTCACTTTTCGCCAACTTTGTGTCTGCATCTTTCGGCAGTTTATGCAAGCCGCTGGAAAAAGCCGATGCGAAGACTGACAGACGATAAGGACGCTGCTCCTTCAAGTAAATATATTTTTTGTTTGTTTATACTTAGAAAACTAAAAATAAACAACTGGTCAAAGGTCATTTTTATTTATTTTTATATAACATGAACAAAAATAGCTAAACAACTATTAATAATCTAATTTTTTTAAAAAAGTTTTTTTTTATGTAAAACGAAAAAAGCATAGCTAATTAACTGTTGATAAACATTTTTTTTTTCAAGAAAAGTTTCGTTTGTTTTTAAATAAAATGAGCAAAACATATTTAATCAACAGTTAATAATAAAAAAAATTTTCAAGAAAAAAAGCAAATTTTTTACCATTGTTATTTCGTGGGACCACAGGTATATTAATTTCAGTACCTTAGCCAGTTCCATTTCTGCTTGAGAAAAGAATGTGTCCTTCCTGACAGATGTTCACGCTCTGCAGTTAGTATTTGTGCATCTCTATGCATATTTGTCCGTCAGCTTGCTCCTTGGGGTTAACCTGCACATATATTTGCAGTTTCTGCATTTTTTTTCTTAGCTATTTAGACGTCGTTCTTGGCAGAAGAAGATGACTCGTTCAGGAGATTGAATTCGCTCAGCTAGATCGTTGAAATTCATTTTCTGATTTGACAAATTTTTTCTTGATTTACTTAATATCGAGATTTCTTGAAAATTGGTCGTCTGCTGACATCTCACAGTTGATTGGCTAATCTTGTCTTAGTGTCGGCTTTTTCCAGATGCAAAGTTGGCAGAAATTGGGTCTCATTCTATATCAGTACCGGATTATTAGTAGTTTCAATTCTCTTGGGTTCATGTGATGTTCTTTCTATGTTTTCGTTTTATTTTTATAATAGCCGGTTATAATGGATGAGATTGAGGTGATTGTATATTCATAATGATTATAAATAAAGTTTTAGTTGAAGTCGACAGTCCATCTGACTCCATGTTTGAAACAGTTAGAAAGAACGTCCCTCCAATTCACAGAATAAAGAGTCGACAACGACATTGTTCCTATTTACTTGCCTCCCTACAAGAGCAGAGTTAGACACAAGGTCGGTTTTTAATGTGGGGAAAACAAACATAAATCTATAATGGCCGGTTATAATGGTTAAGCGTATTGTGTATCCATAATCATTATAAATACAGTTGTGGTTGAGGTTGACGATCCTCCTGACTCCATGTTCGCAACAGTTAGATAGAAAGTCCCTCAGAAGAAAGAATAGATAATGGAATCGTTGTTGAACAGAAAATACCATTTTATTTTGGCAGTGCTGGATAGGGATTAAAAACCGACAATAGTAGTCTTTATAAAAAGTGTGTAAAGGGCGTCACACATCCTGGCAGACTTCATTCTAGGCTGGTGTCTTTGATGGGACCACTTAGTTTGTTTCCTTGTGCAGTTTAACTCCAATTGTTTGAAAGCGGGGAAAAAACTTGCATGGGTGCGTTTCAAAGAACTAGTTCAACAAATTGTATTCATAAGCCAAGCCAGTCTATCGGTCGATGGTCGCCCTGTCAGCGGGGCGACGAATTCGTCAAGGAACATTGTTGTTTAACAGAAAATACCGTTTTATTTTAGCAGTGCTGCAGAGGGATTAAAAACGGACAATAGTAAACTTTACAAAAAGTGGGGCACCACGCATCCTGGCAGACCGTCATTCTAGGCTGTTGAGTTGGATGGGACCAGCCTTAGCACACCCAATTACTTATGTGGTCTGACTCCAACTATTTCGAAGCAGGAAAAAAACACTTGCGAGACTTTGAAGAACTAGTCCAGCAAACTGTATTCATACGCCAAGCTATTCTATTGGTCGATGGACCAATTACTCAGCGCTAAACTTCGTCTATTTGCATCAACAGAAAATAGTACATCGAAACATGTAGCTGCTACATTTCTGTTTCAACATACGTGTGGCTGGTTACCGTTTGTAGTTTATGTGGGTTGGTTTCAGCATTCAAGGATTTTCCTTAAGATTTCGGCTGTTTTCATTACTGCTATCCGTTGTATGGTCTCAATCTTTCCTTTGATTATAATTATTATTATACTCACTAGGAGTTCCCACACAATTCATTATCAGTGATTGCTCACTAAATAACAACCGGTGTTTACCTGGATTCTGAGTGACAATGAGTCTCCTCAGACTTCCATCCCTCTCCATCTCTTTCCATAACCATTGCAAATCATTTTGCGTTATCGCAACAACCGTTTACCATTCATTTCTCACTAGCAACGACCATTGGTCTTTTCTGGAATTTGAGTGACAGTAAACCTCCCCAAGATTCCAGTACTTTCACATCCTTCCAGTGGAGGTCTGGTTGGTGCTTCCCTCCTAGGTCTTTCCTCCTTGACCCTCAGGACCATTTTGTGTGGTATCTATCTACCTATCTATTTCAGCCTGTTTGGATCTATCTATCTATCTATCTATCTATCTATCTATCTATCTATCTATGTATCTATCTATCTATCTATCTCAAGTCGCTCAACACTATTTACTGATCAAAAGAGTTCAAATAGAAATGAGACAAAAAATTTTCAAAGAAAAATGATGAAATTCCAAATGAAATTGCCTCCATTAAATCAAGAACAACAACAGAAAGGATTGGTCATCACAAAGCCATCCCATAACCCCGCCCGGTCTGTTTGCCAGAGACAAGAGTGGGAGGGGCTTCTGCTTTGTTCGGATTTGGAACCACTTCCATGATCAAAGTAGAAAAGGAGAACAAGATGGAAGAGGTTTGATAACCAAAGAAAGAAATGATGGAAAAAAAGAAAAAAAAATTAAAGGAAAAGAGAAAAGCAAAGAACAGAATAAGGAAAGAAGAAGGAAAATGAAAGAAAAAAAAAACAAGAGAAATAAAGAATGCATGAAAGTGAAAGAAAATAAAAAGAAAACAGAAGGTGATAATGAATTGAGAACGAAATAATGAATTAAAGGAAGAAAGAAAAAAGAAAAGATAAAATGTCTACCCCCCCCCCCCCCAACCACCACCACCATAACCAAAATAATAAGGAATGGCCGCAAGAGATTGAACCAGTGTGAAGCATTCTCTTTTCTTTCTTTTTTTTCAAATATATAAATTAAGGAGTGGATTAAGATTAACGATTCTTATTTATTGATTATCGATTTTCTTTGGGTTTTTTTCATCTATTTATTGATCTTCTATTTTTTCTTTTAAATTGGAAATATATGCTACTACTACTACTACTACTACTACTACTACTAATAATAATAATAATAATGATAATGATAATGATAATAAAAAAAATAATAATAATAATTCTTCTTCTTCTTCTTCTTCTTCTTCTTCTCAAATACTTGTCATAATTCGTCCCCAGAAGTAATCAAACTTTGTTCATCCCATTTCATTTTCAATCCACTCATAATAATAGGGGCACTTTCTCTCTCTGTGTCTTCCTGTTTGTCCATCAATCAGAATTTTTTTTAAACGAATATCTTAATTTCTTCTAGAAATGGGAAATATTGTATTAATACTAAATAATAAATTCCCAATAAATAAGTCAGACGCCACGACCGAAAAAAAAAAACAAAAAAAAAGTGAGATGTTAAGTCTGACGTTCTACCAACTGAGCTATTTGCACTTTCTTATAAATAGAGCTTAAAACATTACCATAACAAAATAATTATAGCTTTATGATTTACGTCATGTTTCAAAACATGAATACAAACATAAGCAATAATAAAAAAAATAAATAAATGGGTAAACATTATCAATAGCATTGAAAATTATTTTAATAGTCCCAAACAAGTTATTTAGCTTTAACTACGTATTGTGTGTATTTTTTTCACAATTATATAATTCTATACAAATAAGTAGGAACACCCTATCGCAGACAGCAAGAGAGAAGGGGTGACGCAATAGTCTAGCAAAAATATGCGACCGGATGGGAACATATATTTGCTAGTCCACTCATAATATAAGGGACATTTTGTGTGTGTGTGTATCTGTCTGTCTCTCTGTCTGTCTCTCTGTCTGACCGTCAGTCACAATTTTTTAAAAAGAAATATCATAGTTTCTTTTTTTTAATGAAAAATATTGCATTAATACTAAATTCTCAACAAATAAAGCGAATGCCATGACCGGAAATCGAAACTGAAACCTTGAGATCTTCAGTCTGATGTTCTACGAACTAAGCTGTTTAAATTTTTTTAAAACAACTCTTAAAACATTATCATAACAAAATAATTATAGCTTTGACGTGACGTCATAAATTTATGATTTACGTCATGTTTCAAAACATGAATTCGGTCCCATATATATATATATATATATATATATATATATATATATATATATATATATATATATAAAATGGAATTTAAATTTTACTACAGTTTATAAGCGCCGTTTGGAATGATAACTTTGAAATTTTAGAATCAGTTAACATGACGCTAGATTTTGTTAAACAAATGAAAATGAAATATTTATTAAATCATTTTTTTTTTATATCCAAATTTTCTGTTTTCAAAAACCTTATTCATGGCACAGACGATTTTTTTTTCCTTCTTTATTTTCATCTTCTGGTGTTATGAAGATACTGTTTTTTTTTTATATCCAAATTTTCGGTTTTCAAAACCTTATTCATGGCACAGACACTATTTTTTTTTCCTCTTTTTTTTTCATCTTCTGGTGTTATGAAGATTTTGTACACATGCGTTTCAGTGCGCGAAACTACGGATCAGACATATAAAAAAAAGAAACAGTATCTTCATAACACCAGAAGATGAAAAAAAAGAGGAAAAAAAAATATTGTCTGTGCCATGAATAAGGTTTTTGAAAACAGAAAATTTGGATATAAAAAAAAATGATTTAATAAATATTTCATTTTCATTTGTTTAACAAAATCTCGCGTCATGTTAACTGATTCTAAAATTTCAAAGTTATATATATATATATATATATATATATATATATATATATAGTGTCAGGTTGTATATGAAAAGAAATCAAATAAAGTGCTCGATCATATAAGAGAGCTAATATAATTTATTTAGATACTGTATATTACATATTTCAGCAATGTACCGCGGTTTTATCCAAAAGGGCAGATTTAGACATCTTTAGTACTAAAGATGTCTAAATCTGCCCTTTTGGATGAAACCGCGGTACATTGCTGAAATATGTAATATACAGTATCTAAATAAATTATATATATATATATATATATATATATATATATATATATATATATATATATATATATATAGAAAGTGCATGTAAAAAGATATGAGGTCTGTCCAGTTGGTAAATGTCCGTTGATGAGGTGTCCAGTGAAAGGAGATTTACAGATGGAAAGGAAGGGTTTTCATGAAGGCAGCAGAGAAAAAGTTAAAGAATGAAGTAAATCCAATAGAGAAATGTATAGTTCAATCGTAGGCGGAACGCACTTATTCGGAAGTAATTTTGAGAATTCGGGCCATTTTAAAATACTTCCATGGACTGAGAATGGAATTGAAGTTTAACTGTGTACATTAAACGCACTTTCTCACTTTCCATTACTTAATATTTTCTCAAATTTTGAATTTTGGCTTTTCCACTGCCAACTTATCTATCTATGTAATTCCTCTGATGATAAGATTATAATCTTTGAAAAGCCTTGGAAAGAATAATAAACATATTTTTTATTTTTACCAAGTACACCTTGCATTGAACAATCGAAGTTGAAATAAATTTGTCATTCGTACATGTTTATCCCTCTTCTTTCATCTATCTTTATAATTGCTCTATCTCGTATATTGAGCTTAAACCATTTCACTGTAGGTTCTATCTACTAAAAGTATACTTTTAGTTTCATATTTTATATATATATATATATATATATATATATATATATATATATATATATACACACACAGGCCCATATAAATATATATATATATATATACATATATACATACTAGGCAAACTGTCTAGGCCTGGAGGGTCTAGTCCTCTCATAATATTCTTCATCATTCAACTGACAATTCGCCTATCCTGTTAACCCTTATCCTTGAGTGGCTTTTGGCCTTGATACGTGGTAGCTCATTAGTATACATAAAAAATATCTCCTTTTCTCTACAGCCTTTTTCCAACAGTAGAGACGTTGCTAAACCTCATTTACTTGCATTCCTACGAGGGCAGAGTTATAAACAAGCTCGGTTTTTAATGTGAGAAAAATCAGCTCCCTAAAAGGGGGCACTCTGGATTAGGACAACAATTTTTAAAATTGGAGGGTGGGGCGATCTCCTCTCTTTCTTACAATCTCTTTTTTTACAGAAGAGACGTGACTAGTCTTTCTCTACTCTATTATTCTTTAATACTACTTCATTATTCTTGTTATTTCCATGGAAGAAGGTGCTAACTGAGCTTTAAACTCTAGTTCCTCCTTGTAAACGATACATAGCAAAAACTCGTCTTCCTTTCTTCCTTCGTGTTTCTAGCATCAAACGTAATTTCCATGAACAGAGTTTATTTCCCAAAACTTCTCATCTGTGGAACACAGTTCCACAAGATTGCTTCCCTGTTGGCTACAGCATGGTTATATTCAAATCTGATGTCAATAAACACTTGCTAAAAACTGTCCTCATAAATCATCAAATTTTACCCATTCCATTCATTATTTCCAATCCTCTCATAATATTCATCATCATTCAATTGTCAATCTATACATCTCGGTAACCCGTATCCTCGAGTGGCTTGTAGCCTTGATAAGCAGTGACTCATTAGTAAATAAGAATAAAAAATAGAAAAATAAGTAGTAAAAATACAACACATCTAGATTAGATTAGGTTTAAGGCTCCCCAAATTCATACTAGAATGGACATATAGCCTAACGGTTAACACATTGGTTAACAATCAGTTCTAAGTGATTGTCTTCCGGAGGTTGCAGGTACAATTCTTACTACAAACTCTCGACCTAATATTTCCCACAATGGCCGCTAGGGGGACAGCACGATTACAAAAATATGCCATTTGGGCAAAAACAACTATTATAAAATCACAATAAAGTCATAAAATTATAGTATTGGTCGCCCTGTGTGGTCTGCACAGCACACCCCATGCTAAGCTATTAATATGAAATTAAACACAATAATGACTCAAAGATTCATTTACATATGACTAGCAGGGATACCGCGCGTTGCTCAGGAGCCTGGATAACAAAATAGAAGAGTTTTTAAAAGTGTATAACATCTTTCTTTTAAAATTTTCTCTCTCTTTCTCTCTCTCTCATTACTTCCGACTGTCCCCTTCCCCTCTCTCTCTCAGGCTTTCTCCCTGTGTCTTTCTCTATCTCTCTCTCTCTCTTTCTCTCTCTCTTGAAACTGGTTCAATATAATAGAAAGAAAAAAAAGAAAAATAGCAAGAAAGAAAACGATCTCATGTTTAACCTACTTTCAGTGTTGTTTTTGCAACAACAATCAGTAAAAATGAAAACAATTATTTTTACCCTCTTCCATGCACTAATTTGGTCACTAGTGACTCCAAGTGACTCTAAGGGAAGGAATATTGCAAGTTTTTTTTACCATAACATCTGATGATGTAAAGCTTGTAGGTGTATCTTGTGTAGTTTATGCCTTTTAGTCAGACACATGCACACATACACATACACACACAGAATTACAACTTTCCTTTATATAATAGACTAGCTCACCCAACTTGGTTTTGGATATTTTGAACAAAATACGTTTTAACCCGTTATTTTCAACTGAGAGATGAATAAATGAAAATAGAACGATTTAAGTAAGTTTTCAGATGTCTTCGTAAAATAACGTTCAAACCTGCCATTTATAACTGAAAGAATATAAATGGACCTTCGAAATGTGAGTGAATAAATATGAAAGTAAAAATGAAAGAGAGAAAAAGAGGAAAAAAAGAAACCTATTTTTTGTGGGACAAAGTGTTGACAAAGTGAATTTAATTTCTCTCTTTCTCTTCCCCTTTCCTTCTCCATCTCTTTCCCCTTCTAAGCAGTAACCTATGCACGGTAGCCATTTGTAAGGAACGAAAGTTATCAGTGTATATCTCAATATGTATCTTACTGAAGGAAATGCCGGATCGTATAGAGTATGTAGTCAATTAAATCGATTGGAATTCAAATTTTCAACAGTAAAGAAAAGAGAGCGATACTTTTTTTATAAATTAAGAAGTTGTATATTTCTAAAAAATTGGAAATGAATGGCCAGCAACAAAAATAAATGTATTTCAGAGAACAAATTAAGATACAAATTTGGGTAGCCATTTGCAATTATGCATATTTGTAACAAACGGAAGTTACTGGTGTATGTCTCGATCTGTATGTTACCAAAGAAAATGCCAGGCTGGATATAGTATGTCAGCAATGAATTCGGTTAGAATGTCAATTTTCCATAGCAAATAACATAAACCAATAAATGATGTAATTGATTGGATAGTCAGAATCAAATATCGATTTGTCAAACGCATTGCTATTTAGTTTCAACATGGAAAATCCGGCAAGATAAGTTTATATGTTAGATTAGCTAGTTTAGTCTATTTGTTTACCTTTTTGTTTTCAGAAGCGGTTTCCTGTGTAATTAATGTTACCAATACACAGTTATGACTAACAATGTTATACTCACAAAAAACCCAAAATCGAAATATTGTTTTATTTCAGCTTCCTCATCCTCAGTCTTTTGTTTTTCTTTGGTGTTACAAGTTATCATTTCTCTATTCTCTGTCTCACTTGTACTATGACTTCCTCAAGTGAGAGAGAATTATGTGCAGTTGCTGTTGGTACTCGCTTAGCTCAATAATGGACCATTGAATTTTGAGTCAATAAAATTGAATAAACTGACTTCATTGAAAAGAAAGTGGTGTATTTTCAGATGAATCTCACAAAAATATGACATCACTAAAGGATGACATCCGCCATTAAAACAAAGATTGGTATAACCAGGCACAGTAAATGACGTCACAAAATTATGACGTCATCCTTCAAATCAGAGAGAGAGAGAGAGAGAGAGGGGTGGGAAGAAATCCTTTATCTAGACGATTTGTGACACTTCGGGTCATTGGTTGTCTACGAGCCGAATGCCTAGACCCTTACTAAAACTTTGTGTATCTTGTATTGTAAGTGCCTCTTATGTTGTTACCGAAATATATATCTGGCCCAACATCGCTCCCACCTTAAACCTGAAACAAATCATGAGTATCATGACAAGCAAAAGGAGAAAAGGGGGGGGGGGTTACAACATGTGTGCTTAAAAATGGCAAAAGGAAATACAGGTTTACGGTGTGAGAGCATGCTCCATCTTGCTGTAACCAGAACTTCACAATAAGCGACGGGTACAGGGTCTGCACCTCATTCTTGCGCACCGTGTTTTGGACTGAACTGACATTGTCAATCAGCTCAGCTGTACACTTCTTGGGGCGTCTTGAATGACTTAAATGATTCTCATTGGCTGCAGTGAGGTTCTCCACTGTTCCATAGTTCTCAAAATGGTCCACTCAGTCTTGAATGCTCCCCTGAAAAGGGACTTTTTCATATTTGAACTGATGCACAAAAGTGTCTTACACTTTCTTGGGCAAGCTTTTTTACTTTTTTTAATCGAAATCGCTCCAGACAAGGAATAAAGTCAAGTCGCTTAATGTAAAGAGCTAACAAGAACGAAATATGATTATCGCAAAAACAGGAGATGCCTTTTGTCTTTAGTAGGGAAGAGAGAATAGTTCATAATATATTATGTTTGTACACCGGCTACAATGTCAGGACATGTCCATGTGTGTATGTAAGTATGTGTGTCTGTACACCGGTGTGAAAGTCAGTTCACATGTAAGCAATTATGTGTGTGTGCGTTATAGCAAGTCCACATGTATGAAGCAGTAGCCATTTTGGCTTCTCGGTACTTTCTGTCGAAGTGGCCAGAGCTAGGTAGCCCGGCCAGGTGTATTAGTCGTCTACATGTCGAGAGAGGCAAGAAAAAGAGAAAGTGAGTGGATATTAATTCCATGTGTATGCGGCAGTAGCCATTTTGGCTTTTTGTCGTCTTCTCGAAATCGAACCCAGGGCCAAAGACTCGGGAAAATGTCTGTTGCGTCCCCAGAAAGGGGGACGTGTGTTTGGCAGAGCCAAAGAAGGAAAAAGAGTGAGAAGAGGCTTCTTGTGCCGAAGAAGAAAAAGAGAAAGAGCAGATGGCACTCAAGTGTTTATATAGTTATGCTAGCTATCCAAAATTCGCCTAAGAGAAGACCACTGATTTGTCAAGCAAAGGAGGAAGTAGATTGCTTAAACCAATCAGCGGGCAGCTAAGCAGTCATCGATATTTAAACAATATGGCGGCTGTGTGCTGGCCTGTAGAAAACTGCTACAGATCACCCTGTATATATGAACAAAGGGTTTTTCATCAGTGGTGGACGAAAGTAAAAGAGTAAAACTAGCTAAAATTAAAAAAACAAAAAAACTCTGATTTGCAAACCATTTGTTTTTCCATCTTTTGGATTCTTCACTATCTTTTCCTAACAATTCTCACTTTTAACTGTTGACGAACAATGTTTTTGTTCTGTCTCTCAGCGTGTATGCTGGCTTCTAACTGCAATTGCCGTCAATCCCACTGGTTTTGTACACTTTCTTTTAAGCAGGTGTGTCTCTTTGTGTGCAAATTGTGTATAAGCATACAATCCCGACCTCAGTCATACACCTTACAGCTCTTGCAAATGTCTGTCAGACACATTATATTGACAAAATGTATAACATTGTTAAGGAGATTAGAAAGTGAACCTCTGGTTTACTTTCGTCAGTCTCATAACTCTCACTTCTCTTATTTTGTCCTTTAGTCTTCACATTCCATGAACAATCTTTCTGACAAAGGGGGAAGAATTGCTGTTTTCTGGGTCGGAATCTATCCACCTAACAGTTACTGTTGGCTAGATTTTGACCTTGAAGTAGAATTTTTTTTTAGCTCCTTACATCGAGTGGCTTCATGCCTTGTCTGGAGCGATTTCCATGAAAAAAAATAGTGTAACATTTTAAATGACAGAAGATTGCAGTTTGAATCATCTGTAGCAGTCACATATTCTAATTGTATCATGTACTACTTTCCTTTGATGTAAATGTACAAGTGTACAACTCGAGTGATTGCCCCCCCCCCCCTCCCCATTCAATTAGAAGCTCTAGCGTAGGAATACAAATCGCTGGTCTTCTTCTTCTTCTTCTTCTTCTTCTTCTTCTTCTTACAGCACTCACTCGATTTCGTCTCCTGGCGAAGAGTTGGAGCTAATACACCATCCAGAGCAGACGTATTTTGTTGGTTTCTTCAAATTATCAACGGTATTGTAAATCTACCTTAGTCGCATGCTGCACTTTATAAAGACTTATTGGAGCTAATCTTAGCATAGACTATAAGACAAACTCTTATAATATGTTGTAACAAAAGGGTCGTTAAATGAAAGGAAAACAAAGCCCTTCTATAAACAACGATATATGTATTTATTTAAGTGACCGACAGTTAAGACAGCGTCACAGTGAAGGAATTAATAAAGTAAGAAAATTCGTCTGCCGCTTTTCTTCGAGCTGTATGTCTTCCTATGGAGAATAGTCTTGCTCGTCTGTCCATTGGACAGAGGTAGGAGAGAGGACGTTTTTCTTCGTTGGTGTCAGAAATCTCTCTGGGCTGCTGTCTAAATCCTAAAGGGTCTGGAAGTAGTTCTTCTAATGTTTGGTAGAAATTAAAACGCCCTGAAGTCTGATTGGTCATCGTGTGACCAAACTGCCTTGCAGGGGCTGCTCCTCGTCAGAAGAAGGAAATGTAAATGTTTATGACTGCTACAAACTGACTGTGTAGCTGTTTTAATTCTTTTTATCAGCACAGACAATTAAAAGGTATTTTTATTTGAAACTACAATGTCGTCTGTTGATTAACTGTTGGAGTCGTCAGATAAACTTTCTATTACAACATAAAAGTAATTTGGTACTTTCACAGATTAGGACCTACGCTAACTTTGACCCAATTCCCAACCCTAACCCTAAACCCTGACCCTAACCCTAACCCTAACGACAGACGGGGTTCAAAGTTAGCGTGGGTTCTAATCTGTGAAAGCACCATTAATTTAATTATAATGGAGAACGATTAACATCATTAACTTTTAGAAAAATTTAATTTCAGAATTTCATTCTTACATTTTAATTAGTGTTGGGACGATTAACTGGAATCAAAATCAGGAATCGGCAAAATCAGAACTTTTTGGGGTATCGGAATCAGTATCGGAATATGACATAAAAGGTAATCTGAAAATAAAAAAATAAAAAACAAATTTATAACTAAATATTTAGAGGTTTTAAAAGAATCAGAATCGGGAATTTAGAACAGAATCAGAAATTGTATCGGAATCGGGAAAAATATTGAAATCTTCCCATCACTAGTTTTAATTATAATAAAAATTGTAAAGTGGTCGACCATAGCTACAACACGACGGTATAGGGAAGGGCGCCACTCTTTTCCCCAAGATAAATCCGCTTACCCTCTAATACTGAGTGTTTATCAAGGAGGCATCACGTACCATTTTATAAGTCTTTGGTATGACTCGACCAGGGATTGATCCCGGGTCTTCCAGCCCATTTGGCATAATGTTTTCGCTAATGGGTGGGAGACCGGGGTTCAATCCTTGGTCAAGTCATACCAAAAACTCAAAAAATAATACTTGATGCCTTTTTGCTAAACACTCAGCATTATAAGGTGAGGATCAAGGGTAAGTGGAGTAATCCTGGGAAAGGAGTGACACCCTCCCCTACATTTCAGTATAGTAGCTAATGAAAAGGGAACCTTCGGGTCGCCCTTGACTATGGTCGACCACTTTACTTTAGTTCTAATAATACACTGTAATGCATTTGCAATCATCATAATCGACGTAAATATCCCAGAACCACAAAACGTTTTTCTGCCATACAATATAGCCCCCCCCCCGTCCTCACTTGAATGACTCAAGCAAGGTTGATCGTACTCTGAATCACTTCCCTAAAGCCGACAGCTACACAAGCCTCCTTTTTATACAAAATGTAAATATCAGTTACGATTTATCAGGTATTGAATGACGTCACTGCCAACAACCAAAGTATAAATATATAAAAAAAAATGTGACCCGTTGGGTCATGCATTGAATTCAGCTTAAATTGTTTGAATAAGAAAATAATGAGGTTGCAAAGCCAGTTAATTTAAAAAAAGACAAAATCCAAAATTAAT
The DNA here is from genome assembly GCA_963556195.1 of Sepiola atlantica. Taxonomy (NCBI): domain Eukaryota; kingdom Metazoa; phylum Mollusca; class Cephalopoda; order Sepiida; family Sepiolidae; genus Sepiola; species Sepiola atlantica. Next base: position 139,090,101 of record OY744519.1, read on the forward strand.
CTTTCTGCTCGCTCCCCCTCTCTCTCTCTCTTTTCTCTCTCTCTCTCTTTTCTCTCTCTCTCTCTTTCTGTTTATTAACAGGCAAAGATAATAAAACTAACGATAAAACTCAATTTGAATCGTCCATTATAAACAAATTAAATGTCACCACTATTTAAACCGTAGCTTGAGAGAGAGAGAGAGAGAGAGAGAGAGAGAGAGAGAGAGAGAGAGAGAGAGAGAGAGAGATTAATTTTGGATTTTGTCTTTTTACTTTTTTTATTTAACTGATTTTTCAAACTCTCTCTCTTTCTAGCTACGGTTTCAATAGTATTATTGTGGTGATATTTCTATTTGTTTATAATGGACTATTCCAATCGATTTTTATAGTTAGTATTATTACATTTGACTGATGGGCACCGTATATAAAATAAGAGTGTGGATATCAAAAACAACATATATATATATATATATATATATATATATATATATATATATATATATATATATAGAGAGAGAGAGAGAGAGAGAGAGAGAGAGAATGATAGATAAACATGTAGTAAGAGATGGGTCACTTCGTGATTAATTTGCAAATTACAGCTAATTAGACAACAATTCGAAATGTAAGTTTTTTCAAACATAACTCAATCCCAAAACTGAGGAATATTTCAGCATGTATTTTGTGTGATTAAAATATATATTAAAAAAGGCTTTAGGGAAACTTTGCTTTAGTACAGAGTGACCCCCTCCCCCCAAAAAAAATACCACCCATGTAATCCTTAATAAAATTCACAATCTTTTTTGCAATTCAACCATATTTCGTAAAAATAAATTTCAGTCTATGTCTGACTTGTCCATCAAGTTTCAGCCATGAATGTCCAACAGTATTTATTTTATCGCCATTCAATGATATGCAGGAACACTTTTGTGATCTTCTCATCAGTACGAAGTGTGATCCTGAATGGGCTTTATACTCACCGGACCGTAACCCCCAGATTATTATCTGTGGGATTATATCTATCAAAACAATCCCCATACTATTGCTGAACTGAATAGGGTCATCACAACCCAAATCAGAGCAGTGCCAAAAAAGGGGTGTATCAGAGTTATTGACAATTTTGCACGTCGTATCCAGGTGTGTTTGCAACGCGGAGGTGAATATTGAACAGCGATAAAACTAAGACTCTTCATGATTTCAGTCATGAAGAGTCTTAGTTTTATCGGTGGTCACCCTGTACTAAAGTGGAGTTAATCAACGTTTGTTTCCCCAAGATTTTTTTCCTATATATTTTAATCACAAAAATTACATGCTAAAATATTCCTCAGTTTTCAGATTCAGTTCCATTTTAATTGTTCTAATTAGCCGTAATTTGCAATTAACTCACCAAGTGACCCATCTTTTACTATGTGTCTGTCTATCACTCTCAGTGTGGCCTTTGTAAAGTAAGTCTTATTGAGTCTCGTTTATCTGCTGATGTTACAGTGGCTGGTGCTAGCAGATAGTCAGTCATCTTGAACAAAACCTTCTCACAGTAATTGCGGATATACAATAACCTTGGCTCGAAAGCATGCTCTATTTATTGAGACAACATTTTTGTTTGGCTGTGAAGTGTCAGGTTAGTTTCTGCTGTGGAACAATGACTGGTCAGGTCAACAAAATCAATCACATCATACCTATCAGATAAACAAAATGTCAGTTACACAATTTGATGCGATGAGAGCTCAAGTTACCAACAGTCTACGTTAAATCTCTTGATTAACGACAGACTGAATACACCGTGCAAAATTATTTTTTATAATAAACAAAAATAATGACATTTTGGCTGGGTGTTAAGTCAGAGACAACCCTACCTACCTCTGAACCTTTCATGAGGAGGGGAAACACAGTAGACATAAACAGGAGTGTAATGGAGACTTGTTTGTTGTGTATGTAGTTGTGGCTTCCCTAAAGCAAGCAACGTCGGCTTAAACCTGGAAATGTTTGGATGCAAACAAATAGTCAGGATAGTTGGGTAACCCATGTCACCGGCTATGCAGATGAGTTGTTTTGTCAGCTAATCACAACCCTTAAAGAACTAAAAGAATACCCATCCCAGAACGGGAAAATTAATTCTCCAAACAAAACAGTTTGGCACCACTTTATGCCCCCTTCTGAAGATAAAAATCAACATATAATGTTACTAAACCTTATGCCTAGAATCCTTATTCTAATTTTGATCAAAATCCATTACATGATTTGAATTCGAGAAAGTGTCTAAAATTTAATGCTTATAAACTAAGGGGTTTTAAGAAGAAATTGAAATTCAAAGAATCTTGCTTAATTGCTGTTTAATTACTATGGATCAAATTTAATGCAAATCTGAAATATTTAAATTTTAAATGGGTGGTTGTGTTTACAGTATGCCCTCTAACACCCTTTTAAAATGCTCCAAAAAAACTGACATTTGGGAATATTTATTAATTGATGTCTAATACCTATTGTTAAAATTTCACAAAAATTGGAGGAATCTGAATTTTCAAAAAGGGCTTCCACCCTCTTTTTGCTTCCTTCATATGAAACTTAATTAAACTAAATATAGCCTACATTATCCACCCTGACACCTAGCAGTTGTGTTCCAGAATTTAGAATGATCGGTTAATTAGTTCAGGAGTGAATCCTGTACATACAAATATGTAAACATATAAACATACCTAACTTTATATGAATAGAGATTTTATGAGAATAATATAGCGAACAATTACTGTCAAATCAGGAAACGCTAACAAAACAGTTTGCGGATGTTAACGTTCGCAGATTTTATGTTTTAATAATTTTAAGTTAATACCCTGAGACTAATTTTTGACAGAATCGAAAGTACTCGATGCTAAATAATTTTATATATCTCATTAATAATATTTTAACTCTGATACCTGTTGGCTGGGAGAAAAGTGTAGTATCTGTTCTGATACTATACTTCATCTTTTCTGTCCTCGGTCAGACTGAGGCAATTTTTTTTATTGACTCAATCCAAAGTAACCCTTTTTGGGGAGCTGGATTTTCCCCACATTAAAAATCGACCTTGTGTCTAACTCTACCCCCGTGTGGGGAGACAAGTAAATAGGGATGCAGCACTGTGTATATCTGTCCAGACATCAGTTTTTAACGGCTGATATCCTAACAAAACCAATGACATATTTGTAATCAGCAGGTTATGCCCTAAGATGAAGTACTACTTCCACAACTGGGGAAATGCTGCCCAAAGCACTCTTTCTTACCTGACAGATAATAGATATCACAAAATTGCTTTGCTTCCGAGAGTTGATCTGACTCTGATCAGTAAGGCATATGACAGAATGTCCATCAGGCTTTTTGTGAGTCTTAAAGACAGGCTTAGATCTGATGATCTCAAAGAAAGATTAAATCTGGACAGTAGAGGGAGATGTGTGCAGAACAGGAGACTTCGATGGTATGGCCACATTGAAAGAATGGATGAGATTTCTGTCATGTTTTGGAATGTTGTGTCAGAGTTATCTCCCTTGAATTAATTCTCGGTCAACGTTAGAGCACACTCTCATGCGTCCACGTTTGTAATCACATCCTACCCATGTGTTAAATACAGGATGAGACTTTAACCTCTTACTGGTTCAGCTTTCAAAGGGATTGACCTTTTCATTCACTGCTCCTCATAGGAGGATAATCATCATATTTGGTTTAACATCCATTTTACATGCTTGCATGTGTTGAACGGCTTTTAGAAATTGACTTCCAAACTAACCTACCTTTGGTCAGATCTTTATTTATCTCTCTTTCTCTCATGTCCATTCTTATCACTTCCTCTCATGTTTTCCCTGGCCTCTTATCTGTGAATTAAACCTGCTACCTCAACTGTTCTATATCTACTAACTCAAGAACTCTCATCCGTTCTTTCAACATAGCCATACCATCGAAGTCTCCTGTTCGGCACACATCTCCCTATACTGTCCAGATTTAATCTTCCTCTGAGGTAATCAGAACTAAGCTTGTCTTTAAGACTTACATTACACATCTATTGTATCATTATCATATCATTTATTTCCATGCAACGCATGCCCTCAACCCTCACTGGGCACGTTTCATTTCCATACATCATCACACTGCATATACATGCCTGATAGACTCTTTCCTTGATTGATAGTGGTAATACTCTGCTGGTTAGTAATTGCAAAAGTTCTCTGAACTTACTCCATCCACTCATAACTCTTGCAATCACACTAGCACCTGCTCCACCCTGGGCTTCAATGATATCACTAAGGTAACAGAACTTCTTGACAACCTCAATAGCTTCACCATCCAAATATACTTTGTCGACATATGAGTTCTCATCCATCTCCATTGTCTCACACTTCTTGTAAATAAACTGGTTATCCTATCTCAACCTACCAGTAATTCGACTGCACATCTTATGTACACAATTCTTACAAGTACCATGAGTAAATATTTCGAAAATCATTCCATAAAAGACAATAACACATCACTCAATAAGTCCAGAGTGTAACATAGAAAATTGCCAAAAAATGACCATGAATGAAGAAGAAAAATGTGCACTTTCACCAAGACAATGCACCGTGTCACATGTTGATTGCAACAATGGCAAGACTACATGAATTGCACTTTGGATTGCTTCTGCACCCACCCTATTTTCCAGATTTGCCCCAGCAACTACTGGCTGTTTGCAGACCTCAAAAGAATGCTCCAGGGAAAGAGATTTGGCTCTAATAAAGAAGTGATAGCAGAAACTGAGACATATTTTGTGGCCAAAGACAAATCGTTCTACGAAAAAAGGATCGAATTGTTAGAGAAGCGTTGGAATCAGCGTATCACCTTAGTATCTTTCTCCCACCACAGGAAGATGTGACACAAGGTTGGAAAAGTGAGATTTGGTGGACCAACACATTAGAGGTAGTGCCCTCTGGCTCTGCAAAAAATACCTGGGCATCCCCGTGAGTATTCCCCGGTCGGGGCGCCTCAGGCACTTAGCAATACACGAACTCCTCCCCAAACAGGGACGGCAAGGCCTGGGAGGATGGACCTCCTAGGACTACCCAGAACCATATTTCAGCCTGACAAAAGAAAGGCCGCCATCAGTCATAATGGCCCACCTCCGTCGGACTGATTGTGAAGAACGAATCCTTGACATGCTACTAATGTCATCTCTGACTTTCACAGTAACACTATGCAAGAAAGACTTCTCCCTTAGAAAGAGACTATGTTGATGAATAAAGTTGAAGTTTGCCTAAAAGTTTTTGTCTTATTAGTTAAGCCCACTACTTATTGTTTTATTCATGTATTCAGTTGGTTAATGTGTGCATGAGAACAACCACGTTTGTACACAGTTAAGTTGAATTTTTATCAAATAAAGTTTGGCACCAGTTTTATGTTGTTGAGAGGCTTTGTTACCTTGGTGATATGATTGGAGCACAAGGAGGAGCTGATGCTACTAGTGTGATTGCAAGAATTATGAGTGGATGGAGTAAGTTCAGAGAACTTCTGCCATTACTGACCAGCAGAGTATTACCATAATTAAATAATTATGTATTTTTATTTTATTTACCTTGATTTCACATTTTAAAAGCCTTTCATTGAAGAAAGAAATAACTTTATTTAAATGGATGAAACATTTTAGAAGGTGATAGACAAGATGACTCATGTAAAAAAATAAATTAAAAAAAAAAATTTGTTCACTTCAAACAAGGCATATTTTCACTGAGACGAAAGGGGCTACTGTGATTAGGGGCCAGATTTATAGGGAGTATCCTAAATGAGGAGTTGTGTAGCAAGATGTTTGTCGGTTGCCTCAGGAAGCCCTACTGGGGAATTCCGACAGGGTTGATCACGGCAAATTTTGAAACCATCCAGAGTGACCACTTTTTTTAGGAGAGGCTGGATTCCCTGCTATAAACTGATCTTGTGCCTAACCTTGCTGCAGTGGGAGGGGCAAAGTAAATAAATAGTCCTGGGACGTTCGTTCTGATCTGTACTGACCAGATACTGGCTGGAGATGACAGATCAATTTCAAATTTCAGATTTATCTTCATTTTTATGGCATAGTTTTTTTGTTTTTTTATACTTTTATTCACCCCAAACAAGGCATATTGCCACTGAGGCGTAAGGCGCTACCGTGATTAGGGGCCAGATTTATAGGGGGTATCCTAAATAAGGAGTTGTGTAGCAAGATGTTTGTTCGCATTACATTTAAATTTCTGCATGTTGGTACAGGGAGCAAGGAAGGAATTCCAAGGGCAAGCAGTTCGAGGAAAGAAGCTATGAGAGTAGAAAGTTTTCCGGCATCTGGAGACCTCTACACTGAAGTGGTGGGATCTTAGACTTAACTCGACACAATTACAACCAATTCATACAAAACCATATTCCTTGCATGCGTCATCATCATCGTCGTCATTGTCATCAGTGGTTTAGCATCTGTTTTACATGCTGGCATATGTTGGACAGCTTTTAGAAATTGACTTTCAAACTAACCTATGTCAGACCCATGGTTTCCTTAGCCTTCCCCTGTCAGCTGACCCTGCTACCTCAATTGTTCTATGATCTACCCAGTTGTTTGTATTTGAAAGGACACAACCCGCACCCAAACTCACCCAACTATTTTCTTTTAATCTAAGATCTTAAGATCCCACTCCCATTGAGAGATCGTCGAAAAGGCCAATATCAAAGAATGAAAAAAAAAAACAATTCATCCAAATAATAATGAATATTTATTTAAAATACCGAATAAAAGTGTTTCATTAATGAAGAGAGAATAGTCCATATTTTTAAGTAAAATCTGAAAGGAAAGATTCAGTCTTTTTTACAGCAGGAGTAGCTGTTTCCACGCGTGCACATTTAGCTTACGAGCAGTTGATTAGTAATTGTTGGTTGCACAGCGTTGCTATGGAACCAATGAACAGAAGTTTGTGTGGATCTTCGCTTATATAACGGGTAATCAGCTCCGAGAGAAACTTTTGAATTAAGCGTGTGTATTATTCTGGACTTCTGATTGGGTGAAGTCCGGTTTCAGTAACCAATCCAAATCAAGTATTTTATAAAAAATATTTTGTTACTACCACTGGAACAAGGTTCCACATGCTCATCTATTCTTTCAATGTGACCAAACCAACGACGTCTCCTGTCCTGCACACATTACATAATATTCAACCACCATAATACCACATTTACTCTATGAACTAACTACGGAGTATATCACCAATAATGAATGGACTTTTATTTACAAATAGTATGATGATGCGAAGTAGGACAAACAATATAAATCTCCAAAAGGAAAGAAAAAGAAAGAATAAATTTAACTAAATAAAATCGGAGGTGGATTAATAAAACCTTCCTAGACCTCTCTAAGTATAGACGACTTACTGTTCTCTGGTTTGTTTAGGACCGAAAACAAGCAGGACGATCTCTCAATGGGAGTGGGATCTTAAGATCTTAGATTAAAAGAAAATAGTTGGGTGAGTTTGGGTGCGGGTTGTGTCCTTTCAAATACAAACAACTGGGTAGATCATAGGCAAAATATAGGCAGGGAGTGGGTATCTTAATCGGAACTCTAATACCAATCTAAGTTTGTCACCCTTTTAAATACTGACCAGGCTCAACGTCGCTTAACTTCCGTGATCTTACGAAAAAAGTTGTGTCAACGTGATTATTACCGTATATTATGAAGATAATGATTTTTTTTTCTTCAAAAGTATTTATAATGTAAATAAATAGCAGCGAGTTCAGCGGGTCAACAAAAGAGTAAAATATAGTTTATTATAGCATGTATGATCTCCCGTAGTAGTTAAAAATGGATCGTGAGCTAACTTCCGGTTTACCAACACGGAGAATCGTGACGTCATCGCGTTATGGCGCAGGAAGTGTGAACAGGTGCCTGTTGTCATTTCTTCAAAAAATGGTTACAATGGATTTTCAGACAAATACTCTTGTCGGGAGTTGTACGGGGATGTTGTCTAGTGGAGTCACTCTGGTCAAGGTAAACTTATTTGATTAATCTTTGACCGAATTTGTTCCGTAAGGGGTCTTTTTTTTAGAGGGAGTTAAGACACGTAAGAGAGAGAGAGAGGTTGGAGCTCCTCTTTCGTTAAGCAAACATTAAATGAAGTTTTTTCTTAATGCTTCATTTAAAAAATTATTATTATCGTCACTTTTCTAGATTTTTCGACCCTTTTTAAAAATTATTATTACAATAACTACATGATTTTTTTTTCTGGGACATTATTTCTTTATAAAAATCTGCCTGGGGGAGGGGAGCTGAAATAAATATCGCTTCTTTATTTCATTGGGTTAACTTAAAGTATGTAGACTTAAAAAAAATCAATTTCTACTTTTTTTTAATATACTATTTTCTGTATTCCCTCCCTTTTCTTTAAAAAAGAAAGAAGTAAATTACTATAATATAATCTAATGCTTACACAGTTGAAATTTCCAACTAAGTTTCCGATCTTTTTCCCCGGACGATTCCATTATTTTTACAGGGAGAAGGGGGGGGGGGTATTCCCTAAAAATGTTTTTTCTTTCCCTAAAATGAAGACAGTTTTCAGCTTTTTTTTTCATACTTAAAATAAACAACGATAAATACACTATTTTGAAAAAAGTATAAAATATTGCATAAATAATTAAATATCTATTTTAAAACTCTGAATGTATGTCATCTCTCTCTCTCTCTCTCTCTCTGTTTACTCATCTTTCCCCCTTTTTACTTTGTTTATAGAAACAAGAAATCATCCAATATGTCCTGTTTTATTTAAAGACAACAAACACGAAAACATTATTGAATGAATTAAAACATTTTATTATTTTTTCTTTCTATTTTATTTATTTAATAATTTGGTTTTGGAGTATAGATTAATCTAGTTTAAAACTATCAGAAAAAAATATCGTGTATGTTTCTCGCCTATACGTAACTTTTATAAATACACATTGAATTGATATTTTATTTAGTACCAGTCGCATATTTATTTAAATCAAAAGTGAAAAAAATCCTTTTTTTTCTTTTTTAAATTGTAAACAATAAATTATTTTTCTCGGAGCACCTGAGCTACGCCGGGTAAATACAATTAATAGTCTATATAAATTACTTTAAAACTCATTTATTTTTATTTCATATTTATTTTAATTTCATATTTATTTATGCTGATTTAAAAATATCATTTTTAATTTCAACTTTTCTTTAAGATTCAGATTAATAAATAAACATTAAAAATACAAAAAATATAAAATTTCACCTAATAAACAAAAATTCGATTATATTAGCATAACACACACACATAATACATACATATATATATATATATATATATATATATATATATATATATATATATATAGTTATAAAATAATAAATAAATGTTGCAAAAAAAACTTTTTACACATGTGTGTAGCCTTACTCCTTTATATATATATATATATATATATATATATATATTATAGTAATCTGGGCAAGTTTACATCCACAGGGAAAAAATGCAGTTAATCTTTACTGTGTTTATATAAAAGTGCTAAATAATAGATAGTGCTGTTTATTACGTAGACATATTTTATACAAACTATATATATATATATATATATATATATATATATTAGCCATGTATGTTTATCTATTTTGATCTTAAAATCATGATGTAAAAATCATTGATGTAAAATCAAAACAAATCGAACTAAAATGAAAGCCAATTTTGTTTCCTGTGAAAATATTTTGTTGGTATTTAATTATTTGCAGGAATCAATGGAATAAAAGTGTTTATGTATCTCGCATCTACGTGACTCACACATTTTTATTTCTTTACTATTAATCGATTATTTATTGAAATTTAAAAATATACGGTACTTCTACAGAATTTGAACCAAACTGTTTTCTTTGACCCTAAACTAACTCTAACCTAAGTTTTAGGTTTAGCCCGGCAAAAGTCGGTTCAAATTCTGTAGAAGCACCCAAAATGCAATAGAGTAAAACGTAAATAAAACGAATTAAAAAAAATATATATTTAATTCTTTTTTTTTCTTGAGCAAAATGTAAAAAAAACAACTTTTTATCAATTGCTTTTTAACTAATTATTTTTTTATTTTCTCTCATTTTATTACCTTATAATGGAATAGCTGTTCCTACCTGGCGTCGCACAGGAGTCTTTTTAACATTCTCCTTTTGTTTTTAACAAAATTCTTAAAAATAGATATAGGATTTTGATAGTTAAATTTAATTATAATAATTAAATTTTAACTATCAAAATCCTATTATTATTACTGTCATTAAATTATTAATTGAACCCGATTGTTATAAAACTATAACTAATTTTGCTTAGGTAATAATCTATATTTATAAAATTATTAGATGTAAATAACTTCAATCTTTTAAAAATACATGAGGATTTTAAAAGAATTTTAAAGCCAGTTTAAATGACTTTCTATTCGACACTTTAAATGCATCCAAATTTCGAAGGGTCACAAATTCATTCTTTTTCTTTTTTTACATTAACTATTAACAACAATATAAAAACGGCTGACTTGTTTACGAAAAAACGAAATGCATTATAGTGGATTTTATTTCGTAGTTTAATTATTTCTAAAAAAAAATGGATTTTTATAATTGTTCTATTTTACGCGATTAAAAAAATATTTTTTGGTACGAAAGTAATAAAAATATTGCATTTTTCTTAATAACTATTCGATTATTTAAAAAAAAATGAAAATGTAAGTCACGTAGAGGCGAGAAACAGACACGAGAAATGATAACAACATTTTATTAATATAGAGCTCATCGATTTTGGAAAATGAAAAAAAAAAACAACACATTTTGTTTTTCTTGTGAGAAAAAAAAACTTTGATTTAAGTTTACAGAAATGATTTCGGAATTTTGTAAACATGGGTGGCATTCTGATCAACTTTTTAAAACTAAATCTATTTAAAAATTTTTTTTTGTTTATTAACGAATTCCTTTCTTTTCTTTGTTGTTATCAGTAAAATCATTTTAAAATGAATTGGCCACGAGGGACCCACAGACTAAGGAGCGACTCCCCATCCCCTCTAGGCGCGTGGTGATGGATAAGTGGGGGTGGGGAGGCTAAACACGTAGAAATTCCTAAGCAAATGAAAATATACTTAAAGTAAAAATAAACAAAAAAGCACATGAAGAATGATTAAAATGTACAATGACACTAGTTTCCATTTTCCATTTCCTATATTCAAGCCTCTGTTATTATTCGGCTGTTATTCGCGCATAAAACCAAATTGCATGTTAAAAAAAGAGAAACGTGCAACCGAGATTTATTTTACCCCCTCCTCCTCTTTTGTCTACTTTATTAGGTCAATAGTGGTGGATGTTTACCCTTAAGACCTTCTCATAATTACTGTCCCCATAAAAAAACAAAAAACCTAGCTTTTTTTTTTTGTGAAATCATTTTGTTTCTTCCATTCGAGAAACATTTTCCCATTTTGATGTAGGTTTATTATCTTTATAGAAGTGTGTGATGTGTCTCCACTACGTATTTTTATTAATCGATTATTTATTAAAATCAGAAATCCAATGAAACGAAAAAAAAAAAAAATCATTTAAGAAAATAACTTAATTGCGAAATTAATCCACCATAATGCATTTCGATTCATTCGTAAACAAGTTAGCCATTTTAATGTTAAAAGTTGAAAACAAAAAAGAAAAATTACTTGGTGACCCTTCGAAAGTTGAAAATAATTTTGAAGCATTTAAATAATGGATCTAAACATTATTTTTCTTGTGGATACCTGACAATATATATATAATCAAATATTTATTTATTAAAAAAACAAACAAAAAACATATTTCACCGCAAACAAGGCAGGCCGCCACTGTAGACGTAAGGGACTACTGAGAATTAGGGTGTAGGTTTTAGGTGTGATTCCTAAGTTGGGAGCTGTGCAGCGAGATTAGTTTTATACCTCTGTATGTCAATACTGTCGGGGAAACAGGGAGCAATGAGGGAGTTCCAGAGGCCGGCAGCACGAGGAAAGAAGCTATTGAAGTAAAAGGCTCTCCGGCATCTGGGGACCTCTGCAGTGAATGGATGGGATTTAGCTGATTGTCGGGTTGGTCAAATGTATTTTCGTCGAGGGGGCACCAGAGTATTGATTTACTCCTCTCCGGGAGTTAGGCACAAGGCCAGTTTTTATCTTACTCCCACAAGTAAGATGTGACCCAAGTTTGGGTCGGGAAAGGGGGGTTTAAAAATTGCCTGGGCAGCCCCGTCGGCATTCCCCGGTAGGGGCGCCTCAGGCAGTAAGCAATAAACTTACTCCTCCCCAAAGAGGGGAGGCGAAGCCTGGGAGGGTGGACCTCCTAGAACTGCACAGGACAGACCCATAGACCGGTGTAAATCAAGCCCCGAAGGCCAAGACAATACCAGTCTATGGAGTGCAGTATCCATCGGAACAGATACTACACTTTGATCTTAGCCAAAAGGCCAAGCCAATAGAGAGGGGGGCACCAGAGTAGCCAGTTTATCGGAGCACTTTAAATTCATTAAAGTATTTGTAAAACAAGCACAAGAATGCAACATTGTGGCGATGGCACAGGGGTTGGATCTTGGTGGATAGTGAGGGACCTATTAAGTTGGTGACTCGTTTTTGGACCTTGTCTAAAAGGGAAAGATGCACCAGTCCAGATGTGGCAACAATACTCTATGCATGGGCGGATGGTGGCTTTGTAGAGCTACAGGATGATGTCAGGTGTGAGGAGTTTACTAGCACGGTAGAGGGATCCCAATTTCTTTGCTGCTGCCTTGGCAATGACTTCAATGTATTTGTTCCAATTAATGTTACCTGTGAATGTTAGGCCAAGGAGTTTGAATGTAGGGTGTTATTTGCCATGACAATCGGTGGTTTAAGAGGTTTCTTGTAGTTATTGAAGGAAAGGAGCTTTGTCTTTGCGGCATTAAAAGTTACCATCCATTTATTACCCCAATCCACTTCAGCCTGGAGGTCATTTTCTAAGGATTCAGCCATTCCCTTGGATATGTTCGTGTCCGTTTTGTCCACATGACAAGAGTAAAGCGTGGTGTCGTCAGAAAATATACCCATCTCAGACTCAATGTCATCAGGAAGGTTGTTTATGAAAATCAGGAACAATAAAGGTCCAAGGATGGATCCCTGGGGTACACCAGCATTTATGTCATGTTGCTTAGATGAAGTCATCGAAGACAACCTAGATCTATTTTTTTGGTTAGGAAGGATATAATTATATTAAATATTTGCCCAGTAATACCATATGAGCGTATTTTTAAGAAAAGCCCTTTATGCCATACCTTGGAAATATCAAGTGCTACTGTCCTAGCAAAGATCAGGAGTAGGCTGATTAGACGGTAGTTCTGAGGATCGGTTCTATCCCCAGAATTCTTGAAGACTGGTACCTAAGAGGCAATTTTGCAGCTACCGGGGAAGCAAGATTCAGCTAGGCATTTGTTGTAAAGTTTGGAGAAGACAGTGACTAGTTCTGCAGAACATTTCTTTATTAATATTACAGGTATAAAATCAGGCCCACAAGCTTTGGAGGTGTCAAGGTCTTTTATGATGTCCCTGGGATGGGTGATGACCAGATTTTCAGGTGTGACTTTGGTCTGCAATCGCAATTTTATAAGGGGGTGGTTTGCTGAGTCCAAAGTGGAGTTTAGGGCAAAACGTTGGGCAAGTAGTTCAGCCTTGTCAGTTGCTTTGCAAACGACATCATTTCTAGGTTAGTAAAAATAATAATGCGGTTTCATTGTATTCATAACATAAAATCCCAATTAAAATCTTGAAAATGTTGTGAGTAATCTTCTAGTAAACAAAACAACAAAAAAATAGTAACTGTTTTGTTCGTTGGCCCCATTTAAGCTTCTGTTGATTCAAGTTTAGAATAACTGGCGTTTTAAAGTCTTAGCAAATCCCTATGTATTAAAAAGATTGAATCTCTCTCTATATCTGTCTCTCTTTCTCTGTATCTGTCTCTTTCTCTCCGCATCTGTCTCTCTCTCCACATATGTCTCTCTCTCTCTCTCTCTCCGCATCTGTCTCTCTCTCTCTCTCCGCATCTCTCTCTCTCCGCATCTGTCTCTCTCTCTCTCCGCATCTGACTCTCTCTCTCTCCGCATCTGTCTGCGTGACTCTCTTTCTCTCTGCATCTGTCTCCGTGACTCTCTTTCTCTCCGCATCTGTCTCCGTGACTCTCTCTCTCTCTCTCTCTCCGCATCTGTCTCCGTGACTCTCTCTCTCTCCGCATCTGTCTCCGTGACTCTCTCTCTCTCCGCATCTGTCTCCGTGACTCTCTCTCTCTCCGCATCTGTCTCCGTGACTCTCTCTCTCTCCGCATCTGTCTCCGTGACTCTCTCTCTCTCCGCATCTGTCTCCGTGACTCTCTCTCTCTCCGCATCTGTCTCCGTGACTCTCTCTCTCTCCGCATCTGTCTCCGTGACTCTCTCTCTCTCCGCATCTGTCTCCGTGACTCTCTCTCTCTCTCTCCGCATCTGTCTCCGTGACTCTCTCTCTCTCTCTCCGCATCTGTCTCCGTGACTCTCTCTCTCTCCGCATCTGTCTCCGTGACTCTCTCTCTCTCCGCATCTGTCTCCGTGACTCTCTCTCTCTCCGCATCTGTCTCCGTGACTCTCTCTCTCTCCGCATCTGTCTCCGTGACTCTCTCTCTCTCCGCATCTGTCTCCGTGACTCTCTCTCTCTCCGCATCTGTCTCCGTGACTCTCTCTCTCTCCGCATCTGTCTCCGTGACTCTCTCTCTCTCCGCATCTGTCTCCGTGACTCTCTCTCTCTCCGCATCTGTCTCCGTGACTCTCTCTCTCTCCGCATCTGTCTCCGTGACTCTCTCTCTCTCCGCATCTGTCTCCGTGACTCTCTCTCTCTCCGCATCTGTCTCCGTGACTCTCTCTCTCTCCGCATCTGTCTCCGTGACTCTCTCTCTCTCCGCATCTGTCTCCGTGACTCTCTCTCTCTCCGCATCTGTCTCCGTGACTCTCTCTCTCTCCGCATCTGTCTCCGTGACTCTCTCTCTCTCCGCATCTGTCTCCGTGACTCTCTCTCTCTCCGCATCTGTCTCCGTGACTCTCTCTCTCTCCGCATCTGTCTCCGTGACTCTCTCTCTCTCCGCATCTGTCTCCGTGACTCTCTCCCTCTCCGCATCTGTCTCCGTGACTCTCTCCCTCTCCGCATCTGTCTCCGTGACTCTCTCCCTCTATATCTATCCCTCTCACTCTATTTATATTTGTCTCACTCTATATATATTTGTCTCACTCTATATCTATCCTTCTCCCTCTCCCTCTATATCTATCTTTCTCTCTCTCCATCTCACTCCCTCCTCTCCTCTCCAAAAAAGAAATAAACATTCTTTGGAATAAATTCCTTTGTTTTAGTTTATTTTACTCTATTAAAAAAAAACAAGGAATCATTTCTAGTTTTATAAATATACAATATACAAATAACTTTGAAGGAAAGAATAAAATAAAGATCATGTTGAGGCTAATCGATTCGTATTAGTCACACAAAGGAGAAGGGGTGGGGAGGGTTAGTTTGCTTGTTTACTCGTGGCTGTATATTTTTAATTATGATCGTCACGTGACCACACAATTTATATATCCTTAGTAATTTTTATCATATTTTTGTGTTTTTAATGAAGTTTAATTTTTTATTTTTGTTACCATCCCCTCATAAATAACAAAGAATTCAGAGGAGTTTAGTATTTACGGAGGCAGTCCCGAGTATTGACGGAGAGTCCTCGGTCAATCTCGGAAATTACAGAAGTAGTTTACGTTTTTGAGGAAGTTTTTAAAAAACTTAATTTATTTCTTTGTGGGGGGCTAAATATTTTTTTATAACGTAACCTAACCCTTCCCATGCTTAGTGTCGTCTGTTTTAAAAAATATTTTTCGTGGCTTTCAAATCGTAATCTTCTTCGCCATTTCCATGAATGACTCTGAATTTTTCATCGATACTCGGGACTGACTCGGTTAGTACATAAATCCTCTGGATACCCATTCATTACAAATACTGAATAAATTTATTTCTCATTATTCACTAATTCTTAAATAAGTTTAAAGTGAATTCTTGAGAGAGCGTATGCATCAACCATCTTAAAAAAAATAGTGATAAAAAAACAACTTTGTTGTGCAAGGCAATTTATAAATTTCGTATTTACTTATATTTTGCAAATCTGCTCAGTGCTCAAAATAAAATGGTATTGTAGATTAATACCCTCAGCTGACAGTTATCCCTCCCAATGAGATTCTACTCTTTAGGCGATTACGTGTGAACACCCTGAAAAACTTGGCGGAAAAAAAGACAAAAAGTTTCAGAATTTAAAGTTGGGGGATCAGTTTCACATAAAATGATCCCCCGTTTCTGGTAATCCTAGCGTTTTAGGGCATTAATAAGTTTTTATTTTTTTGCTATGTTAAATAATTTTTTGGGGTAGGAAGTTACTTTTTTAGTCGATTGTATGGTTTTACGACCTTGTCACTCTGACTTAGTGTTAGTGGCAACATTTTTTAGTTAATTGCCCTAAAAAGTTATAATGACCCCAAAATGGATCATTTTACGTTAAATTTATATACGAAACGGATTTTTTTTGTTTTTTCTTACAGCCAGGTTTTAAGGGTATTCACACGTAATCGCCTAAAAAAGTAGAATCTTATTGGAGGAGTGATAGCTAAGTGTGTTAATCTACACATTTACCGAAAATACTTATGGATTGAAAAAAAAAATTATTTAATCTTTGTTGCGCGATAATACGTTTAGTTTAGTATTTACATATTTTATGCAGATCCGCTGAAAATACAAATCTCTAAGACAACTTCACGTGTGTCCGTGAGTCTGTTTTTCTCGCGACGAGGAAAGTTTAATTTTTAATTTATTTTTTACTACTAATCGAATATTTGAGATAAAAAATAAAACAAGATAGCGTAAAATAACACATTTAAAAAATCCCATTTAATCAAAAATTAATTACGAAATTAAATCCACCATAATGCATTTCTGTTTTCGTAAATATCTTGGTTAAGCATATATATCGACGTCAGACAACATAGTGCGATAAAAAATATTGTGTATAGACGGTATTAGGCTAAATTGTTTTGGACTAATTTAAAATTTACCTTAAATTATTTTAAAGGAAATTGGGAAATTAGTTCAAAACAATTTATTTGGGTTTACTTACCTATTTGTGAAGTCGGGGCAGATTTACTGGTTGGGAAACAAGAATTTTACCAATTATTTTTATAATTCACTACAAGACTTGGTTTCAGTACTCATGGTTTACGATCCAGGTTTTATGCCTGATGCCGACATTTTCTGTTTTTGACGAAAAAAGTATCAAAACGTCCTTTTCCCCCTCTATTAATTTCTACGTAATAATACATTGATTTTAACTCCAAAACGTTTCTTATTTAATAATATTAAAAAAATAACAACATATAACCATTTTTATCGATTATATATATATTTTTTTATCGCATTATGTTGTCTGACGGCGATCTATAGATTGCCGTCTTTTGTTAATAGTTGAGGGGTAAAAATGAATTACTTGGTGTGACCCGTCGAAACTTTAAAAGAATTTGGAAGTATTTAAACTGTCGAATAGTAATTTCTGGTCTTAAAATTCTTATCAAATATTCACGTATTAAAAGATTTAAATCTTCGGAAACTATTTACATCCAATAATTTTGTAAACAGATTAAAACAAAATTAATTACAGTTTTATTAGTTCAATTAATAGCTAAATGATCAAAAGATATCGTAATAATTTAACTTTCAAACATCCTATTTAAAAAATTGTAATTTTGAAAAAGAAAGGAAAAAGTTTTACAAATAAAGAGAAACCAAATTGAAGGTAAAAACTTCCGGGTCCGTTTAGTTAAACCTAGTTTGTGTGTAAAAATATAAAATGAAAACACCACCAGTTATTTACGTTTTATTAAAGTTACTTGAAAAAATAACAACAAAGAAGGCTTAAAAAGACACACTAATCTCTTTCTCTCCATGAGAAAAAAAGAATGGATAAACATAGAGCAAATGCGTGATGTTCGCCATTCACAACTATCTTCTTGATGAAGGCATATGTAATTTCATCTGCACATTTCATCTGAACACGATGTTTTAGATTGGTATATTATTATTTTTTACTGTGATAGATTGCCAGTTGAATAATGATGAATACCCGACTTCCCAAACAGCAATTCTTACCCCTTTGTCATCAGTGTTTGTACAACTGTTCTTCAGCCTTTATTTATTCGAGAAATCTTCAGTAATTCACAATTCTTCGTATCGCACCGCATCTTAAACCTTGAGATGACTATCACTTAGTACTATATCCACTGCGCCACAGGTCTTTGCAGATAATACTAGTATGAATTTTGGGAGCTTTAAACCTATTCTTGTTTTAATGTGCAGTTTTACTACTTATCACTATATATCACTACTTTTTATTACTACATATCACTATATATATATATATATATATATATATATATATTATAACCTTATCTATTATTTATAATTAAAGGTTCCCATATTGTATTAAAGTCTGCTTAGTAAGTCATTGTCCTCCAACATGTGCACTACTTCTTTGAGTCGTCCTACTCTCCACCGCTCTTCTCTATCTATAATTTTTACTTTGTCCCATAAGGGTAGATGGTTTCCCTTTTTTCCCTCCATATGTGGTCAGCCATACCCGACTTTTTGATATCTCTACGTAATGCGGCTTTCCGGTGTTCTTTTAGCCTTACTTTTAGTGAGCGGCATGTCTCACCTTTGTATATTTTCCCACACTTACATGGGATCGCATACACAGTTCTTAGTCATACATTTTTCCGTAGGGGGTTTGACTCTCACAAGATGCTTTTGGAGTAATTTAGTCATTTGAAGGTTCAATCCTTGGTGCGGGCGATATGAAGAATCACGAATTACTGAAGACTTCTACCAGTAATGGCTGACGGAACGATGGCATGCTACCCCCGTGGATTAAATAAAGGGTTCCGTATGAAATTCTGTCCAGATTCCAGAGTTCGACAAATATTCCCGAATTCGAAAAGAAGAAGGCCGGAGGTTACAGCGGCCAAAACGTTGTGATAACACTCAAGATGATAACAATAGTCCGAATAATCCAAATTATACAAATTAGTAATCAGTGCTCAGATGTCTGACTAGTTGAGTGCAAACAAATAAACTGGGCAAGTCCATTCCTTGGGCCTTGATTCAGTATCATAAACCAGATAATAGTGTGTGAAAATGGGTAAATATAGTGAAATCCGCTTCAATTTTAACTTGAGAACTCATTTATTTTGGGGTTTATTTTTGTTGTGTTGAAACAGTTGCAAACAATGTTCTGAATCGTCAACACATTGTTTTTGATCAATTGTGAGCAAATGCAACACTCACTTTAAACATGGCTTTCTCATTGATAAATGTGCATTCAAAATGATGAATAAACTGCCTTTTGATATCATCGATAACTCTGCTGTGTCTCATAACATCAATTTACGATCAAATTTATGTTTTCCGGAACAATTGCCAAATTTAGCCGATCTGAGCATTCAGCATCAATTGTCTCTACGACTGCGCTTAGAAGTCAGCATACCTGACACAGCAGATTCTGAATAACACTTATCAAGCCATTGCTTTGTTTGAACAGTATTTTTCCCATCAGAAACCAATGTTTTATCAACATACGGAATTCATATTTTTCCATTGTTTTGAAAATTTGCAACAGTTGCTTCCCTTAAATAACTGTAATTTGTAAACTAATAATCCGATTGGCCTCAAATATTGATACGTGCCATTTGAAAGTTAGTACTTTATAAAAATTATATGGGTTTTTTATTAGTAGCACCATTTATATGCCAGGCCCGGGACTTATTGAGTGATGTACTATAACTTGACCCAGACACAACACTAAACTTTTCCAGATACCCGTGGTCAAAGTGTTCAACCTTGAAATCCATCTTTCTCATCACTTTCTATGCTTTTTTTCTTTTGCTTATCATCTTTTCTAACCCTATTGACTACTCAAGTTCTCTCTCTATCCCCTACAGTCCTGGGTATGACACAAAATTGCATCCCTTAGTGATGAGGCTCCAATTTTTGTGTTTCGGCAAGTGTGGAGGCACCCCTACGTTGACATTATCCCCAAGTTCAGTCTGACCCAGAGGAGTGGTAGTACCTGTCAGAGTTCTATTGAATAGAATGTATCATTTACAAAATATTTGCCCTGGTGCTACCAGATCAGGCTGTCTGAAGATATTGGCTTCCTGACCCAAAATGCACCAAACATTGATATTTTATTATTTTTGTTTTTTCTTTGCAAAACTCAATCATGTTCTGCAAGATCCCAAACAAAAAACGATTTCCATCCCTTCCTTTCCCCTTCCCTCTCCCCCTTTCACTCAACCAAACACAATAAATAATTACTTGAACATATAAAAAGCTTAAAACATAAAGACTTGCCAAAATGACCGGATTCGGCATTAAATAACCGGAAAAGGGTTAATATGCCATAAAACAAAACAACCAAACTAAACCCAAATATTTGCTTCTTCATTGATTAGCGTGCCTTTTCCACATCAGATGTGGCAATGGCGATACAAAGTGATTTTTCTCCATCAAATTCTATCATGTCTTCTTGTTTTTTAATTCATTTCACATGAGTTAGATCTCAGAAGTCTTCTTGGGGCTAACACTTAATTTCTATATGAGATACATAGATATCCCGAGTGTTCAATTTAAGTTCTCCTTTACTTATCAACCGTTGAGTTAGTAAAGCAGTGAAGAACATTAATTTTCCTCTCCTCAACTGACCACTTAATTATGTTATTAACTATGCACGATCACTTCTCCAGGAGGAGGGCATGAGGTAGGTGTAGTTTGTTCATCTTTTATTCATCCCTAAAGATGATGGAAGCGGGCTTCCTAAAGAAACAATACAAATAGGACACATATTGCACATACATGGACATATTACAACAGATTACAATGGTTGTCCCTAACATACATCAATAGACATATTGATACCTATCTAGTTATAGTTTATTATTATTGTGATCTTTTCTTTGTTTTGCCGGATTCCAGAACCATAATTCATCTGGTCTGGTGCAGTATCACAAGGAGAAGTGTACTATTCCTTGTATGAGCCAGTGTGTAGCCATGCTGAAGGGATCTTGTTTGAACTTCTAATACTGTCATTTTGAATATTTGGTCAGGGTTTACTTGTATCTTCATGTCAGGTTCTGACAAATCCCTGCACAAAGAGATCGAAGACACTCGAGGATGGTGTCTAGTAGGTAATTCAAACTCTCTTCGATCATTTATGTCAGTTCTGATGTGCCATTGCGTGAGGTCATTTTTGACTGAGTCTTCTTCAGTCTGCCTTTTCCTCAGTTACCCTCAACTGAGATGTGTGCACATTTATTTATCCACCCAGAACTTTGTTTAGTGGTTGCAATGCAGAGCTGACTCCAGTCTGGGAACCTTCAGCCTCAAAAGCAGGGAGTCGGACCTAACTCTGTCGTCAAGATGCACACCACAAATCCATTGAATCATATAGCCCTGTCATTCCTCAGAAAAACAGGAATGACATACAAAACAAATTAATCCACAAACCATTTGTATACAAAACAGAATCTGTTAAATGTTTGAAAATATTAATAAGTTTTAAGCATGGAAACTTATACCAAAATAACTGGATACTTCAATAAACAACTCAAAAAGTGTTAATATCGTTGAATCAAATAGATACTTACCAGCATCAGGGCTGGAATTGCCGTCTGGTTGATAGGGAAATTCTTGCTTGAATGTAGCAATATTTATATAATTATTCACTCATTGATGAGCAACCAGTCAAGACCCAGAGAATGAACTTGCCCATCTAAGCATAATGGAGCATCTCCACCTGCTTATAAACTAACTTTATGACTTCTATGTCAGTTTCTTTAGCTTGAGCTAAACTGGTCAAACAACTTAACGCTGACTACTAAATTAAATAGATATGCGATAAAACAAAACTCAAATCCATAGTTCATACCTGTCTGACCAACTTAAACTTTCTTTCAAATTCGTTTTGTTTAATGTTGAAAATACTCTTTCTTCGGTTCATATTCTCAAAGGATTTTCTTTGATCTCTATCCAATAAGCATTTATTTATGTAGATCAGACTTTTTTTTAGTTACGAAAAACTATTAACCTATACTATTATAAGTTCATCCATTTCTCCTGAATAGCAGCCCGGTCTAATGTAACATAGCAGACGAATCTTCACCTTGTAACAATTATGACCACATGCGTGTCCCTATTTAGTTGCTTTCCCACAAAGGCCGAGGTAGACAAAGTCGGTTTTTAATATGGGAAAATCCGGCTCCTCAGAAGGGGCACAGTGGATTTGGGACAAAAATTAAAATTGCCTCAGTCGTGAAAGATTTCTCTTTCACTGACAGAGGAAAGATGAAGTGTAGTATCAGAACAAATACTATACTTTGCTCTGAGCCAAAAGGCCAAGGAATCAGTAACCGCATACATGTCGTGTAGCAGTAGTGGTAGCTAGATGAGTTCTTGTTGTGAATGTTTTACAGGGGGGAACTAGAGATTGTAAAATCAATATTTTATGTTTTATGTCTGCTGGTTTAGTATTGTTAGATTGAACTGGTGTTCAGGCGAGATGGAGAGAAATTATATATTATTTAGACCAGTGGTTGCTAACCGGTTGTCCATCGACCACTGGTTGTCTGTTCAAAATTTTTGATCTGCCAGGAAAAAAAGTGACATTATTTCAATTATATTTTTTTTTTGTACATGAATTAAAAAGAAAGCCTTATCGCTCTATCATGCAACAACAAAGTTAAATCCCAGTCATCCTTATCAAGACCTCATTTTTTGTCTCTCTATAAACAATGAATACCCGTCACTATGCAAAAGCAATAAAATATTTGTGTGAAAAGGCATTTTCATCTGTCAAAGCAATTAAAACTCGGTATCGGTCTCAACTTAAATGAACACAGCTCTCCTTCTTGCAGTAACGTCATTGGAGCCAAAAATCCACACTGATTTCAAACAAACAGGAACAAATATCAAAACACTAAAAACGTGTAACACTTGAATGAACTTAAAATTTTCAATTTGTTTTATTTAAATAATTTCACAAATTTTTAATGGGTGTATTTTATATTAATAAAAAAATTTCTTATATGTACAAGATTCACTCCTAAACTAATTAACCGATCATCATGAATTTTGGAACACAGCTGCTAGGCATAAGTCGTAATGTGGGCTATATTTATTTTTATTTAATTTTATGCAAAGGGGGATGTGGAAGCCCTTTGTGAAAATTCAGATACTTCCGATTTTTGTCAAATTTTGATCAATGGATATAAAACATCAATTAATAAACATTCCCCAAATTTCAGTTTCTTTGGAGTATTTCAAAGGGTTTTTCGGGGGATATTATATGACCCCCCCCCCCCATTTGAACATTCAAATATTTTAGATTTGCATTAAATTTGATCCATAGTGATTAGACACTAATTAAGCAAGATTCCCTGAATTTCAATTTCTTAAGACCCGTTAAGCTGAATCATTCAGGTATGTAATTTCTCTGCTCTAAAGAGTGAAGCTATTTCCGCATATTTAAAAAAAAAAAAATTTTTTTAATGATAAGGGCTGATTACTGCCTTGGCTCAATTTTATTTCTCTTTCTCCCTCACTTTGTCTTTCTTCCTCTCTCCTGTTTTCTCTTACTTTCCTTTTCCATTCTTTGTAATTTTAATTTTGCCATACTTCAAACGATTCATGAGGGAGAAGGGTGGGGAGGTAGAAGACTTTTGTTTCATCAAAGAATCCTGTCTCCTTCGCTCCACATTCATACTTTAGCTCTTCTAATGTTTTTTTCTTTATTTTTTGAACCAAACATATTTTTAATGCTTTAAACTTTTATTACACATAAAAAAACTTTTGGACACACAAAATAAACTTTGTTCATTCTTTTTACATAAAAAGCTAATTATAACATAATTTAACGAATTCAAAAGCAAATGAAGTTAAAATGTCAGTTGATACTTTCAGTATGAAAAAAAAAAAATTGTAGATAGTTTTAGGACAGTTAACCATTTTTTTCTTTTCTTTTTTGCTATGGGAGATAAACTCTACAATTATGTGTGGTTTAACATGTTTTTTGTTGTTGTTAGGGTTAGTAGTAGGGTTAAGGATAGGGTTTTTAAAGGGGGGGTTTACAACTCGAACCTAGTGATATTGGTAGGGTAATTTTTTTTTACTAACTTTTTAGTATGACCCCATCCCCCCTCCTAAAAGAAACGCACAGAATTTATCTCCCATAGCAATTTTTTTTTTTTTTTGATAACTGCCTAAAAAGTTAGAATGGCTCGGAAATGGGGAATGAATCATTCTACGTTAAATTTCACATGTGCAAACGTGGCACAGTGTGCCCAGGAGTGGAAAAAAACATTTTTCAACTTTTACAATTTGATTTCATACTTGGATTTTGTCTTGTGGATTAAATTTCTGATTAAACAAAAAAAAAAAATTAGCTCAATAGCCTGGAAGTAATTTTATGGCTATTTAAAATTTGCCAAAATTGCAAAAAGGTTTTGTAAAAGTTAAGCATAAGTTTAAAATAAATTATAAATCTGGTGAAATTATGTAATTTTCAAATGAGAATAAATTCGGAACCACAAGTCCTAATAAGGCAAGTGAGCAATTAAAAGAAAGCTTATCTTATAAACACTTCAAAGGAATTAAAAACAACCTCAGGACTGAGATGTGATAGCCTCAGATCTAGTAAGAGGATTAGTGTGTTGAAATCTAGCTGAAGTGTGAAATTTCACTAGTTCAAAGCAAAATTTAAAGTTTGAGATAGAAAATCATTTTTTTTTTACTGTAAAATGACATACTTGAGGCTTTTTGTGTTTATAACCCCCTAAAAAAATTCTATCCTTACCTCTATCACTAACCCTCAGTTCGAGTGGCAACCCCCTCTTTCCAAACTAAAAACCATGTAAAACTACTTATTTAATGTATTCACACACAAAAAAAAAATCATTGCCTGGATTTGCGTTTCACCTTAAATTTCCTTGCTCAAAATTATGCTTTCAGAGACCATTTTAACCTTTTTCAGTGTTATGTGCAATTTAGGTTAATTTCACATGTGAAAAGCAAAGTAAAAAAAGTCAGATGTGTAATCCTATACTTGTTAGAAGATATTAACTGCTCTTTAGCTTGTTTACAATCAAAATATTGAAGGGTCTTCACGTTGTGGCTCAAATGGACTCGATGGAGAAAAACAAGAATTTATTCGAAAAACATTATTATGCTAAGATTTACATATTACAAGATTCAATAAATGATTTCTCTTCATTTAAAACTGGTTGCTAATTTTTGGGGCATGATCTAATTGTGTGTCCATATTTTTCACAATCGACTGCATTGATTTTCTTTTTCAATGCGATAAGGTGACTTTCAACCAACATTCGAGTGAAGATATCTTGTATGTTCGAGCTGATGGAACATTGGCTGGCACGTGTTGTTCGACCATATTTGTAAGCCCTGATGTGTTTATTCCATGCTTCACCAGACTGTTCAGCATAAGTAGCTAAGTGTTTTCCATGAGTCATCCCGAAAAGTTCCCAAGAATGACTGCACAACTGGTGAACGCTCGATGAGATCATTGCGAAGGGAAAGCTTTGTTTGTAATGAATCATGAGACTTTGTCGAAGATCTTTTAAAGATTCAGGTTTGACAATTTTAGCAGGATCACTTTGTTGTGTAAATAGACAATATTATATTGAAATAAGAAAGAAGCTTTGAAAAGGCTTCCTTATCAGATGAGTTGAGAATCATGCTGCAAATGGCGTCAATCAGCTAAAGGACCGGTATTTGTGCTACCACTGATCTTTGTTGAATGAAATGACTGAAGAAAAAAAACAACAATATTTCACAACAAGAAAGAAACGTTTCATACAATTACATATGAATGAGTGAAAGGAAAGTCTGATGAATACACTTCTAATGAACTATAAGTTAATGAAAAATCTTGTTTCAAACCCAAGTTATGCTCATTTCTGTGTGTTTCAACCAGTTAGGCCCAAATAAGAAAATTCGTTACCAGGCCTAAATTAAAAGAAAATGTTTCAAATCTTTTAAAATTTTTAGATCAGTCTCATCAATACAAGCCCCCTCAACCAATTTTTTGAAAATAAAGGAAAGAAAAGTTGTGGATTTTTTTCCATATTTCTTAATTCTGGACAAACTTTCGGAAGCAGCAGGTTGAAAATTCATCTCGATTTCAGAGTTTTTAGCTATTGGCTGTATTGTGAGTACATCCTTGAGCTGCCGTAAATTAATTTTAGACATTTTCTAGAATCAAAATCATGTAATGGATTTTGATCAAAATTGGAATAAGGATTTTAGACATTAGGTTTAGTTGCATTTGATTGATTCCCTTGACCTGATCCATTTGCGTTTTTGTTTTGCCCATTTTAAGGGCCACGCCATTTTTGTTTATCAGAAAAATGCTTCCAATACTTCGGAACGTTCTGCTGCTGAAATGACCTGTTTTGCAATTCGAACTTCCTTGGCCGATGCCCCCCACCCCTCTCACAAACTCATATTCTTTGGTTATCTCCATCCTAGTATTTTTGGAAATTCTCATCATGAAAGATTGCACAACTTTATGCAAGATTTTTCACAATATTCAGAAAAAACAAAATCTGTTGCTAAAAATAATTTTATGATAGTGGCGGATTTTCAAATATTTTTCCTACAACAGAGCAGAAAAAGGATCAAAATTGTAAGATGGCCAAAAACTTTTGTGCAAATATTCTTTGAGGTCATCTCGCATTTTTCTCTCTTATCCAGAAACTACAAAATGTAATTAGGGATTGAAATCATTCCAAGAAGAACAATGATTCACCTGTAAACAAAATGCCACCTAAATTATATTATTGCAAAGCTATCTATATATAAAAGTCAATGTTTGTTTGTTTGTGGGTCATAGAAATCGATATGTTAAGTATTAGAAGCTTCAAATAAGTTTCAATAAGGCTTATATTTTTTCACAGAATCTAAAGACACCATTGAAATTTTCCTTTGATTCACTCGGGGCAATTATCGGTTAAATCTATAAAATAACCGAAATATATTAGAACGTAAAGAAACGCAATTCATTTTTTAAAAAAATAGATTTTCTTCGTTTCATAAAACAAAAATAAAATTAAACAAAGAATATCGCAATGAAGTGAAGAATGTATTTAAATGTTTAAACATTTAAATATTTTTATTGGTATTTTTAAGATTTAAAATAATTAAATTTGTTTTGATTCATTAAAGCCATTTGCCGTTTTACAGCTGTCTGTAAGAAATGCAGCATCGACATTTAGGGTGTTTTTTTCTTCTTTTCTTAAAAAATACCACGATGCTAACAATTTTTTTTTATTGCTTGACCTCATATTGCAAATGTTATTTTTTACTTTTCGTTCAAGACAAAGATTGTAAATATGACTATATTTGAAAATATTTCTAACCAGTAATATATCTCCACAAAGGCAATATCTAATAAATATTGCTAGTTTTTTATAATTGCTAAATATTAAAGTAACAGAAAAACTTTGCATAGTATTCTGAGTGTATGTACACCATTAAATTGTGTTTAACGTCTGTTTTACATGCTGGCATATGTTAGACGGCTTTTAGAAATTGACTTCCAAAAAACATCTCTGGTCAGGTCTTTATTAATCCCTCTTTCTCTCAAGTCCATCCTTATCACTTCCTCCCTTGCCAACTTACCCTTCTACCGCAATTGTTCTACGTCTACTGACCCAAGAACTCTCACCTATTATTAAAATGTGATCAAACCAACAAAGTCCCCTATTTTGCACACATCTCCCTATACTCCTCAGATCTAATCTTCCTCTGAGGTCATCAGATCTAAGCCCGTCTTTAAGACTCACATTACACATCAGGGTCGCATGTTGTGCCACGTGACAGACACCTAAATGGCTGTAGGAGGTGTGGTATCAGTTTTTTTCTTCTCAAAGACGAGTTATCCTACCAAGGCTTGTACATCTATATAATTTGCGTGCAGATATAACTTATGTATGAGAGAACGACAATGTTATGTTTGGGTTCTGTTCGGGCTATTACATTTTCACTAAAACCCTTCAGAAAGATATAAATTCATATGCTCTCTCTTCATCTATGATTGAAATAGCAGGGTAGACTAGACTTTCCAGCCTTGGTAGGGTAACTTGTCTCAGAGAAGAAATAGAACTGATACAACACTTGTAATCCATTAGGTCTTTTTCACACCATGTGACCCTGAACAGTCATCTTTTACCTGGTAGAGAGAGTGAGTCATGTTTTGTACAGTGCACAGCCGAGTTAAAAACAAATTTATGTGTGGAGGTTGTCTGATATTTTTGGACTGTCATTAACATAATCAAGGCACTGAATTAAAAATGTGTGTGTAATATATATATATAAGAAACTATATATATATATATATATATTTGTATAATCTGATAATATAAAAAGACAATTTTTATATCGTTCAGATCGATTCTTATGGGAATCAAATCCTAAAACAAAATGAAGCTCAATATTTAAACCTTTTAAATAATCATTTCAAAATTTATTATAGAGCCTTCGTGTAGCTACTTGAATCTGTTAAAATAGGCTTTGAATTCTTCTAGAAACACATGTAAGTCTTTCTTTGCTCCAAACTGAAATTAAATCAGAGCATGATATAACTCTCTGTAATTATATATATATATCTTAGCTGGACCCGTCCCCTGGTGTTGCACGGGAGAAATAGAAAAGAATGAATTAAAATTTGTCAACATCCGACCGAACGCAAATAGGTCACATCGGACAATGTTAATGTTTACAATAATTGTCTGTTTGAAATTGTTGAAGAGTGAAAGGTGGAAGGAAGGAAAGAAGGAGAGTCTTCCTGTTCATCCCATGGTACGGGTATTTCCTAAGAATTTTTCTTGTTGATTAAACACCAGCTGTATCTATGATAATAGGCACATTTTAAAATTAAAGAGGCCTACAGAGCTCTATTAAATTCAATTTCCCCCCCCTATTATCTTTGTATATAAATTCCATTTATTTTTGTAAGGAAAGAAAAAAGAGTATGCCTTCTGAGCTCTACTGAAACACACAAATATAATTAAGGGGGCCTGCAGGGCACTAATAAGCCATGTGTGTTCGAAGAGAAATTATGATATTCACAATAGTTAAAGTACTACATTTTACATTTATTTCTTTAAAAATGACTACATAATAACGTTGAATTTAAAAAAATCTGGCATATAGTCCTCCCTCCCTCGTAGGCAAAAGTTTAACGATGTATAAAAAAAAATGTTTGTGTGCAACGACTAGGATCGAACCATAAACCTCTCGATCTTGGATCTACACTGCCAACGGGTTGGCCACGAAAGCGAGTATAAAATATACAAAAAAAATAGGTGATTTAAACGAAGCCAGTAGCTGGCATGCGTTTTATCTTACGGTTTGCTATAAGGCTACCGAATGTAGAGTCCACCAGTCATACTTTTTGGGTCATTTCTATACCAAGAAATCAAATTTTTTTTTCCAATTTTTTAATATCATGCGTGTAAAAGGTGTAAGAATCAGAAAATGTACACTTTGTGTAATGTTTTGTATTATGTAGTAAATTAATAGCAGACAAATAGGAAATAACAACGGACAATTTTTTGAAAAGTAGCCGTTGTTTATTACTTCCCGGTGTCGATGGGGGAGGTGTTAGTACTGAAGTGTGAGGGGGGGGGGAGTTTTTGCTATCACCTATATGGAGTATGTTTTGAGGAGTGGTGGGCCGAAAGTAATATCTAGTGTTAGCTGGAGAAAAATAACAAATTTGCTAAACCACACTTGAGTGAATAGGCGTAATATAGTGGTGAGTTTAGTAACCTGTTCTGCATGTGGTTATTTTCCTATTTTTCGAGAAGGTACAGGGGTAAAATCTCCAGCCAACACTAATTAAACTTCCTTGGACTTTTGACTCATAATACACTTCATCTTTTCTGTCCTCGATCAGTGAACGAGAAATTCTTCTAGACTGAGGAAATTTAAATTTTTGTTTCAAAAAGTGGCTGTTTTGGGGAGCTGGATTTTCCCCACATAAAAAATCAACCTTGTGGGGAGGCAAGTAAATAGGAACACTATATTAACTTTGCAGGAAAGGGGAGGTGACAGTGTGCTTGGCATTGATCGGCTGGGAGTGGGCGTAAAGTAAGGTAATATTAATTGAAATAATTTTCGGTAAATTTATAGTCTTTAACTCTCTGGAGGCTCACCCAGTGTTTTCCAGGAATTATCGAGAGCGCCTATGCACTCCTGCGCCAAGCTCTGAACTTCTGATTAACATTTCTATTATTTTTTAGTTTTTATTTCTATAATTTTTAAGTTAGAAATAAAATAAGATTTAGGTAAAAGGTCATATTTCCTCCATCCACTATGGGTTAAATAATATTACTACTTATGATCATATTGCCTTTTGTTTATGATGGATTATTCCAATCGTTTTATTCTTTCCTTTATTACCATTGAATGCTGAGAGAGAGAGAGATGAGACATTTGGTGCGTTAATTATAAATTGCTGTTTATTAAAACAATTAAAATGGAATCTTTTCAAACATAACTCAATCCCAAGACTGAGGAATATTTTCTGATTAAAATATGTATGAAAACAAGCGGCGATATTGAATTTTTATTGCTCACACGCCCCTATTCCCAATTCGTGGCCGTGAGCTGCATCAATAGACTGCTTCTCCTGCACCAAACGGTCATAATTAAGAAAAAAAAGTCACATAAAATCTTTTCCATAGAAAATTTTATAATTATTATTTTTAATTTGCCAGAATAATTTTTTAAATAAATTAAATATCAAGTAAAAATTGAATTTTTACTTGATTACTGAAAAACCATCAAATAATTCGAATAAAAAAAACTGATTTTAAAAAAAAATTTAATTTTTAGTGTGCCATCATTTATATCAGTTTTAAACCGTCTAAATTAAACTTAAAACGTTGTTTATTATCGTTTGGTACAAGAGAAACAGTCCACTGATGGTGGTCCATGGGCACAAATTCAAAATAGGGGTGTGTAAGCAAGAAAATTCAATATTGCCAAAAAAGCCTTAGAGAAACAAAGGTTAATTAACTCAACTTTCGTATACTAATAGATTCATATGTGTAATTATATGATACCTCATCATAAGTATTATTTACAAATAGACCTTTTAATTATTGGAACTTCTTAAATGTTCTAATGTCTTGATTGATATGCAAGTATGACCTCCTTTGGTCTGCTAATTTTTTGGAAGAGTACACGATTCAGCTACAACTCTGCATCCTTTGTCTAATTAACCTAATTCTTACCAAGTGCGTCCTTTTAGAGAGTGGATGAATGAACTCTGGTATTGTTGGGTGTTGTTCATTCTTCTGAGTTGACCCCATGTCAATGTTTTGCCGTTCTGCTGGAATACTTTTTTTTGGGGGGGGGGGGGGCAACGCCTAATTCCCTCCCTTTAAAAAAATGTTTTTACCTTTTAACAGCCATATTTGTCCAATAATAATGAGTTGGTGGGGGGTGGGGTTAAAAAGTATCGGCACCTCAGTTTTTGAAACGATATATTCACAGGGTGACCCCCCCCCCCTCCCCTCTTTTCAATATCCATGGAATCGTTAATAAAATTCACAATCCTTTCTACAACCCAACCATATTATTTGTTACAATTAAGGTTCGGTGAGTGTGAAGCCTATTTAGGATCACACCTCCTACTGATGAGACGATCACCGAAGTGTCCCTGCATATAACTGAACAGCGATAAAATAAAGACTGTTGGTCATTCATGACTGAAACAAGTCAGGCATAGACTGAAGGTTATTTGTACCAGATATGGTTAGGTTTCAGAAAGGGTTATGAATATTATTAACGATCCCATGGGTGGCATTTTTTTGTGGAGGGAGGGGGGATCACCCTATATATTCAATATTGAAGTTATATAAATTATGCGACAGAAAAAAAATGATATTGATTTTGCAGCATTTACTGCTCAAATATTTTTTTATTCGTGTGTTCGTACTAGTTTTCGGCTGTCCACTGAGCTGTTTGAGTTTTCCCCCCCACCCTTTCCCCGACCAGATTTTTTATTTTATGGTACTTTTCACTTTCGTTGCTCCCCCTCTCTGATCTCTATTTCATATTCTTTCTCTTCTACTTCCTTCCTTTCTCTTATTTAAAGGCGTGTATGTATACATGTAAAGTAAGTTGAGATAAACAAAACTAGAACATTATTTATATCAGTTCCAAGAATTCAAACACAACAAATATTTGACGTACGATCGTTTCTAAAACGATTTGGAATATTTTATTTTGTATTATATTTTAGATGATTCCAAAAGGTCTCTTCATCAGCGCCCCTCATAACATCTAGAAGTTAAGCAAGAAAAACATCAAATTTTAGTATTATTTTAAAACATATATCTAGTCAATATAGGAAACGGAACCTCTTATGTAATTTTATACCATTCTATTTATAAGATCAATAATGGTAATAGTAATATATAATATATATATATATATATATATATATATATATATATATATATATATATTTATATATGTGTGTGTGGGTGTAATATTTTTTATTTGATTTTATATCATATCCAATGTTTTGAAAGACAGATTCCCATATTTCACAAAATTTATTTTCTTATTTAGCATATCATTGTTTCGGCATACACCAAGGTATATGTAAATGCTCCTATGCATTTATTTCTTAATGTGGTCATCGTCAGTGCTAATTCTATAAAACAATGAAAAACAAAGGCAAATAAAGTCCATAAATAACAGTCAATATTCATTATCAAGTCCTTTTTTTCCCTAATGAAACTAGTCATAACATAGGCATTTAATATTTTTCACTGTTAATATTTTAATCGTTCCTCATCCTCTAATATGATATTAAGAAATAAATGCATAGGTGTATACCGAAACCATTGTATGCTAAATAAGAAAATAAATTATGTGAATCTGTCTTTCAAAACATTGGATATGATATAAAAGCGAATAAAAAATACATATATAACATAGTTCTGGCCTTACACTATTGAGTTATAACAATTTCTTTGTTATAAAATTTATATTTGAACATAAAAAAAATCGAATATATATATATATATATATATATATATATATATATATATATATAGGCAGCAATGACTGAGGCTGTAGCCTTTAGAGAAAAATAAATAGTTTACAGTTGACATTTTAGTAACTTGGAGGAAAACAAAATGTTGATTGTTGTAGTGTTATTTGATGCATTCCAATGTGGAGGAAATTTACAGTGCATGAACACATTCAAATTTTATTTTTTAGTAGAAAAAACAACAAAAAGGTTAATTGATATGGTCTTTAAGATATTCAAAGTCAAGGAAATTTATTTTGTTTCAGGATAAAAATGAAAATAAATTTTCTGCCTTTATTATAAAAGACAGAAAAAGACTTAATGAATATTAAAGAAGAACAATCTATTTTGTTTTTGTAATTTAGAAAGATCATTTTTTTTTTCTTTTCTATGACAAATGTTAGTCATCATCACTGCCAACATGTTGTCTCATTGGCATTTTGGCTAGGAGCAAAATGTAGTATCTGTTCTGATTCTGCATTTAGTTATTCTGTCCTCAGCCAGTGAAGGAGAAATCCTTCTAGACAGTGGAAATTTAAATTTTTGCTCCAATCAAGCGTGCCCCTTTTGAGGGAGCTGGGGTTTCCCTACATTAAATATTGACATTGCGCCTAACTCTGCTCTCGTGGGAGGAAGTAAATAGGAACAGCAGCAACAGCAACAAATTTATTTAAAAAAATAATAAATGCACGTATTTAATTATTAACAGAAACCCTTTTATAATTATTGCGTTTAATGCAAACTTTATTTTAAAAAATTAATTATTCAAAAGTTTATCGAGGTTGTTGCTGTGTGTAAATATACGCATGCGAAAACGTAACTGAAAAAAAAAATGAAACGGAAGTTATGATTTTGAATTTTAAACTTAATTAAATTGCTTAAAATAATATTAGTACTAATAATAATTAAGATATTAATATCAAGGAAAGTTTTTGGTATTGATAAAAATAGCAGAATCAAATTATAAGTTAATCGTACTGAATATGAATTTATTGACAATGCTTAAAAAAAAAATATGCAAATAATTTATCGCCTTGATAGTGTTTTGTAAGGTTTTCTGTGAGTTTATATACCATATGTGAAAATATTTTATTATATAATTGAATTGGGTACAGGTAAGGTGTTTTAATATGAATATAGTTGGGATAAATTTAAAAAAAAAAAAACTTTGGCATTTATTCATTAGATATATATATATATATATATATATATATACAGGGTGGGCAAAAATAAGGGTCCTATTTTTAAAAATTCATAACTTTTTTATTTATTGATTTTTTTTTATTTTATTTTTTTTTTTTTTTTAGAATAAGTAAAGGACCCCTTCCGAAGCAAGCATGAGCCGTATTAGCCCTAAGGA
This sequence comes from Sepiola atlantica, assembly GCA_963556195.1. Taxonomy (NCBI): domain Eukaryota; kingdom Metazoa; phylum Mollusca; class Cephalopoda; order Sepiida; family Sepiolidae; genus Sepiola; species Sepiola atlantica. The sequence continues at coordinate 139,124,673 of OY744519.1, forward strand.
ACGTACCCTCATTTAGAAAACATTATTTTTGCTTAAAAAACTCAAAACAGTGTAAAAAACAATACTTTAGTTTTTGTAAGTTTTAAGAAGTGTTTTTCGGCTAAAATTTGTTTTGTTTATTTCAAAAAATCTCGGAAGGGTCAGTCTACACACACATAAAGTTTGGTGAGTTTAACTTTTATTTTGTGGAAGTTATTCAAATTCAAGTTATTCAAATTTAAAGATAGGACCCTTATTTTGGCCCACCCTGTATATATATATATATATATATATATATATATATATATATATAACACCGTAGAAAATCATATATGACAGATCATTCAAAATCTTGTAAGTGAAATTAGGTACAATGAAACTGTCCAGAAACTGTATGATGCAACTTATGGAGCCATTTACCAATAATGCTATTATAGGGCTTTTACTGTGGTATTCATAATTCTATTGAGTATCGCTTTTTTATATTATTATCGAATCAAACTTAAATGGTAATTGTGACAAACTGGGGGGGGGGGCTTGATTAGGAAAAACATTTTTTTTTACAATATAGATTTCAAACCAGCTTAATTTTTGTTTTAAACAAAATTTAACAATCTAAATAATTAAAAAAAAGGTATTAGTTCGTTGCAAAAATAATGGCCGATTTCAGAGACATACATTTATTTATGAAAAATTTTTCACCTTTCCAATACTGTGTAAATGATGTGAAACTTTTACTGTACTGACAGCAAGGGTCAGACATTTCTGTGACACTTTGACATGGATTTTGCTAAACAAGTGCTTGCAATTGTTCATTGTCAAGATTACACGGCCGTCCTCTACCATCTTCATCTTCAAGGCTCCGATCTCCATTACAAAATTTCTGGAACCACCTTCGTACTGTCTGATCAGTTGTGGATCCATCTCTCCATGCTCTATTGATATTGGCAGAAGTTTCAGAGGCATTGTGCCCAAGTTTTAACTTATACAACATAAGAAGGTGAAGGTCATGTTTTGACATGTTCATGATTGAGCGTCTTCTATGCTTCAAAAATATTTTTTATCTGAAATAAAGTTACAAATTATTATTGAGAACACATTAATTATTTTTTGTTAAAATTTACCAGAAATATATAAATTCTGTGTTAAAATGACTTTTTAAAACCCAGTACTTCAGGCGGGCATTATTTTTGTAACAACCTAATATAAAAAATTTTTTTTGTTGCTTTGAGCATTTTTGATGTATTCCACAGCCCTGACCATGTGTTAAATTATGTAGCTGGATTTTTAACTAGACTTGAAAAACTAAAAATGTGTGGAGATGGATTATTTATATAAGGGTAATTAGCTCTTAGAAACAGGGGAACGACAACCTTGGCGAGTAGCAATGTAATTGTTACAAGTGTGAGCCAAGGAAGAAGGGGTTAAAGATGTCCTCGCTAACAGTTTTCTCCCTCTCTCCGACATAGTGAAGACAGTAATAACAGAACAGATGACTCGAACCATCTCTGTGACAGGATGCTAGTCTGTCATTGATTATAGTCCCAGCAATTTATACATCTGGATAGAATATTTGCTTGCAACACTTGGTCTTCCCAAATAGCCACCCATCTAAGTACTGGCCAGACTCAATGTCACTTAACTTCAATGATCTTATGGGATAGGTGTGTCTACGTGATTAAACTGTAATGTACAATAAAATTATATTTTTCTTATCTTCATGTTTAACAATCAATGATGATGATGATCTTTCCATGAATATTATGTATAGATGCGTGAAAATAATGTTAAAAACGGTATTTTCCATATACGGTTAGAGTAGTGGAAAATTCTATCAGTCAAGTTAGGGTTACATCTCAGGATATTGCGTCACAAACAGGAAGTTGGTAGTGCCACATAGCAGATAAGCTGCTGAGATATTACTCTTTTTTTTTCTTGACTGCAAAAGAAAGCGATATTGCTTTTGGTAGCTGCTCTCACACCCCTATGAAGGATGGGTTTGGGGTATTATTTATGCATACATGTATGCTCTAAATAAAAATACCTCACCCCCTCCAAAAAAGATTGTTAAACCCCAAATGATTTTCTGCCGTCATTATTTACAACTGCTGTTATTAACGTGCATCATAAGAGAGTAACAAAGGAGAACAGAAATCTGGTGCTACCAGATCAGGCTGTCTGAAGATATTGACTTCCTAACCTAAAATGCACCAAACAGTGATGTTATTGTTTTTTTCCTTTTCCTCTGCAAAATTCAATCATGTTCTGCAAAGCCTAAAAAAAAAACCCAACAATTTTCCTCTACAAAACCAAACCAAACATCATGAATAAATATTTGAAGATATAAACAACTTCAAGTATAAGAACTTTTACCAAAATTACCGGATTCACCATTAAATAATCCAAAAAGAGTTAATATGCCGTAAAAAAAATCAAACCAAGAAAAGTAAACAAACCGCTGCTATGTGTCATCAAATCAACAATACTCAAGCTGCCTACGTGAAGAAAAATCGGTCCTCATACTGCTACAGTTTTCTATTGACTAATTGCTTAAAAACGTGGAAGAGAGCAGCCATGCTTTGGAACAGTTACTCGCATTCCCATATAGGGGATAGAGCGGGAGTATTATGTACTGGAAAAGATAAAAACAAAACAAAAGATTGTTAAAGCCCAAATGATTTTGTGCTGTTTTAATCTATATCCCCTTCTATTAATCAATATGCATCAAGACTGAAAAAAATGAAAAAGAAGACAAGAGAGAATGAACGGTTGCTATGTGTTATCTACCCAACGAGACTCCAGCTGTTTACATGATGAGCTGCCGTTCGGATAATCTGCTGGTATCGAAGTATTGATCCATCGTAGTACTACAACCTGAAAAAGTTTGAGATGCTGTAAAACAATCAAACTAAACTTGATCTTGTGTTATTTTGCAGCACAACTCCCTACTTAGGATGCCCCTATACATCTGGCATCTAATTCACAGTAGCCCAAAGAAGACGAGAATGAATTACTGCTACACGTAATCGATGGTTTGGGCATGCAGTTCCTCGCCCAGAGGGAGAATTAATTTTGGTACATAATCCTCTCTATCACAAACGTATCAGTAGGTGGGCAGTTGAGGTCGTGGGTGACAACCATCGGCAAGTACTTGGCTAAGCACTCAGGCCCACAAATGGTCAGTCTCTAACGGTGGAATCAAGATTGGTTAACCATTTTGTGCGACCTAACTCCGGATCACCATGTATGGTTCACCATGGTTTGAGATATGGTGCAGGCCAGAGAAAAAAACGGCTTAACCCGACTAGGGTGAATGCCATTGCAACAGCATGTCATCTACACAAGGAGATTCCCACTGCCTACATGAGCCGCTATTTAGATAATCTATTGGGATAAAAAAAAAAATTGGTCCCTGTAGTGCTAGTCTTCCCATCAAGAAGAAGCAAATGTAGCACATAGAATAGAAAATTATTTTAATAATTTCTAAAACCGCTCTTACTAAGAAAAAAGAAACAGGAAGTCACTAATGATATGTAACTGATAAGCTGATCAAATCTTTCTCTTTTTTTTCTAGACTGCAACAGTGAGAGTGTGAGAAAGCTGTATTCCTCTATGAGTTGTGGGTATTATGTGTATATTGTCTACTGGAGAAGAAAAAAAACATAAAAAACAAGCATTGTTAAACCCTAATGATATTGTGCTACCATTTTGAATAACTTTTACAACTTCCGTTATTAAAAAAGAAGAGATGACTGCAACAAGGACAAGAATAAGAAACAAAAGGATGTCACTATCCATTGAGCAACAACTTATGATGTGTCATCTATACGGCTAAGCTCCAGTTTCCTACGTGATGAGTTTCTGTGTACAATCTGCTGGGATCAAAGGAATTGGTTCCTGTAGTGCTACTGTCTTCCTATTAAGAAGAAACAAGGGTGGCAAGTAGAAAATTATATTCGTGCATTTTGTAAGTCAATCAGTTTCATTTATATTATCTATTTTTATGAAAATAAGAACCGTTAATCATCACCTTTCTTTTTTTTTTTTGTTTTGTTAAATGTTTACTCTTATTTTAAATGAAGAGATTTTCTTGCATTCTATCATCAAATGATCTAATACTATCAACTTGAAACTTAATCATCTTACATAGACACGTCAGTCTCAGGTTTTCGTGAACTTTATAAAAAAAAAAATTAAAATTTATATTGTAAAAAAAAAAACTAATTTATCATTTAGTGATATAAGTTCTTCAAATGTACACTACATGGCGGTTCTGGTTTCGTTTTCACATATGGGGAACATTTCAAGCCTGTATATTGAAGTGGTTAGCTCCCAAAGAGGCTGCCATATTTTATCGAGTACTTTTGTCTGTTTTTCACAGCGGTGCCGGCAAATTAGTTCACTGTGCAAATATTAATTTTTCTTATTTTTTCTTTTTTTTTTTTGCGTTTTTTTTAAAATATTAATTTGTTGTCTGATAACTACTCTCTTTCTTTCTCGGTTTGTTTGGAGGGGTTTTTGGGGAGTAGGGGGGCGTTGCTACACCGGACATAAGATTAGTGGTCGGGTTTAGGGAGGGTATGTTTTATTTTGTAATAAAATCAGACAGTGTTTGTTTGCAAAATAATTCGCAAAAATCAGAAAACAAATTAATATTTGCACAAATTTTCCGTCACCACTGCGAAAAACATTTAATTGTAAAAATGGTGCGATGGAACCGACTGGATTCGAACTTAGCACACTCATACCATTGAGAAAGCTATATACGGCATAATGACGTTAACACACCGGTTCTTGTTAGGTCACCAAAGTTAAGCGATGTTGAGCCTGGTCAATACCAGATGGGTGACCATTTGTGAATATGTATGGGGAGGACGGTGACACCTTGAAAAAAAACCCAAAAAAACTGCAAAAACTAACATCGTTATTTCTGCTGACCAGGATATACATTCGACTGAGGACCGCTCATGAATTTAATACCTTAGAAACTTCCTCCTTTTGGAAGAAGTTGGCTCAACCCAACCAGGATTCGAAATTGGCATACCTAAATCATTAGCCTGCATCGTTATCCACTACACCACAGTCATTTCCCGATCTGGTGAACATGTAATAGATACCAACACAGAATATAGAATCTGTGTCAGAGTTCAAATCAAGTTTTATTTCTATTGCATTCAGATATATTGTAGTACCATTGGGAAAGGTACAAACACCCTAATTATGGGTAAAAATAGCAACTTGTATTCAATTAATTGTTTGCAAAAGGTATTTGTGTTTTGGCATTAAATAACCTGAAAAGGGTTGACATGCTGTAAAACAGGCAGACCAAAACATAGCCTACACTTTGGGAACCTCCAGAAATAGTATGTAGACTTGAGATTAAAAAAAAAAAATAGTCTTCATGGATGCAACCTGGAAACTTTACACAATTAAAGATAATTATTTATTTACTACTATAGCTATCAACCTGGCATTGCCTGTGTGGAGATTATTGTTGGCCAGAAGGTTTAAGAATTTAATTTCAAATATAGTATAGTTTAAAAAAATTTTTTTTTTCTCTACCGCGTCTTGCATTATTGGCGAGCTGACTATGTCCCAACTGCTGTTTTCAGCCAACACCTCAATTTTAACCCTTAAATGATTTATTTTTTATATTGGGTTGAAAAAAGTGAAAAAACGTTTCATAGGAGTAATATAAAGTAGTATAAACGATTTTTGAAAAATGTGCAAACAAATGTGCAACAAATGGTATAACATTTTACATGTATAACAAAAACTACAATATATGCATCTAAATAATCATTATACACCAGAGAATCATAATATAATTTTTACTTACCATTATAATGACCAGATTTAAAAGTTTAGGATCTTGAATTAGGCAGATTACAACACCGATGACACTCGCCTGTGACATCAAAGATACTGATTACCTATTTAGCGAGTGTGCTGATGCAACATCATACTAATACCTACTCATACTTGCCAACAGGCTCGTTGCAGATGCGACATAAGTTGTAGTTTGACACATTTTCGTTGAATATTATATTAAACTAGCAAATATATGCTCCCTCCACTCGCATACTTTTGCTTGGCTGGGAGGATGAAATCATGATGAATGAACTACATACAGTGAACCCCAGAGGAGGTATTAACGAACATATACTACGCTAATCCGCAAAGGAGGAGGTAATTTCTGGTAGGATGGTATCATGACGACAGTACAGGTACTACAATACCCCTTCCAAAATTGAGGAGATAATACCTCGGAGGATCTCCCATAAAAGCAGATGGTAATGCCTGTGAATATAGTATCATGACAACAGAAAAGATACTACGCTACCATATGTCCCCCCCCCCCCCCTAAAAAAAAAAGAAGGTAGTCCATTGGAAGATGGTCTCATAACAAAAGAACAGATACATTAACTCTCCCTCACAGGAGGATGTAAGACCTGGGAGGATTAAAAAAGGAGGAGGTGATTCCTGGGAGGACGGTCCTATGACAACAGAACCGATACTACTATTCTCACTAAAAGATAATACAATAATAGATTAAATCAGTTATTTTTTTGGGGGGTGGGGGGCATTCATTTATAAATGTTATAGTTTCTTGGTCCTTTCCTTAAGATCCCACTCGCCATTTTAATCTGGTTGGATTATTTATATTATACAAGCTTATTGAGACAGGTATGTTTAGCGTTAGGAATATAGGCTTATATAGAGACGATGGGTTGGCAGTTATTGAAAATAGTAGTGGCCCTAAAGTTGAATTGACTAAAAAACTTATTTCAATCCAGAACAAGAGATTATTGTGAAACATTAATAATTAATTCACCTTCAAAATGTATCTTTTCACCAGTTACCGATCTTGCGATTTTATTCGTCTTCATCATCGTGGGCTTACCTAATTTCTTCCACATGTGAACATTTATAATCGATATATCCGATCCTGAATCGAGTTGCAGATTTACTTCTCTATTTCCGATTCTCACTGTAACATATTTCCTTATGTTCTCTGTTGGTGAAGGGTCCCTTTTTGCAGTTTTTATGTAGTTCTTTTTTCCTACTTTTGCTCTGCAATATGAGGCCTTGTGCCCTGCTCGTTTGCATAGGTCACACACTATTTTCTTATGGTACCAACATGCATTGTACCCATGAGGTCCTCCACATTTACTACAAGGGGTCCTAGAGGTCACAAAGATAACAACCACAAATTGTGACAGGTTAAAATATACAATGTATTTATTCATAGCAATACAGTAACGCCACTAAATGTGGTAGGAGATGACCGGATTCCTACCATGCGGTAAAACATGAATAGGAATGTCCTCTGTTTGAGTCTTTGCAACCATGGTATATATTATAGATGGTTGCTTCCATTAGTTCTTCAATAGGGGTGATTTGTACCCCACAACACCCCCCTCCCGAGCTTTTCATTCCCCTGGAATGATCGTATAGCTCTTTTTTCTGGGATTGATCTCTATGGGATCGATCCTTTTTCTTTTTCTGGAAGACCGGCGTTGTTCGGCTGCTTGTGGTGTTACCAGGTCGAACGTGTCATATATATGGTCCATTACTTCTTGTTCAACAGGAGGTTGTCTGTCATCATCAGTGACACATTTCCGAATTTGGTTCAAATGCTTCTTGTGAGTGAATTTTGGACCTTCGATTATGTAAACCATCCGCCCGATCCTCTGCTTGACCTTTCCTAGTTCCCACATCATACTATTATTTTTATGTACCTGGAAAAATACCTTTTCCCCAGGTAAATAGATCTTTTTAGGAACTGTAGTATTCGGCGGTTTTACCTGTTTAGGCAAAAGTTTCTCGAAGACCGGCCTAATTTTCCTCGCAAACATTAACTCTGCCGGCGACATCTTTGATGGAGCGCTTTCATTTGGCGTAATTCGGTACACCTGTAAAAACTGTTGTAACGCCTTTCCTGAGGGCGTTCCTTTAGCTTTTTTCAGGGCTCTTTTTAGCGTGTCCACGAACCTCTCTACCTGTTTTTCCTCGAAGTATTTCATTAAACTTAACCGCTTCTCGTCATTTTGTTTCTGTACTATCAATTGTTTTTCTCGAAACCTTTTTTCAAGTTCTAATTGTTGATTTTGTTGAAGTTTTATAATTTCCAAAATCTGTTTTGAAAAATCCTCCTTTTTTTTTTTTTTTTTTTTTATGACAAAAAAAAGCGTTTTCAGAAACAAACCAATTCTTTTTCTATAGTACCAACTCTACAAAAAAAAACTTTTACAATTTTTGTATCTGGTTATATTGACGAGTATTTCCTTAATTTATTTTTTCCTTGTGTGGCAATTTTCCACTAGAAAATAATTCAGCGTTTGTGTTTATACAGAAAAAAGTTTGACCTCTTTTTTTTTTTTTCCTTCAATTTTCTTTTCGTAACGTGTAAGTATTTAGTTCAAATCTTTGTTGAACGTACACTTTTTTTTTTCTTTTACAAAGAATTATTTTTTTTTTTTTGTGAAAAAAAAAAACGAGTTCATAGCATTTATTTAAATATTGGCTATAATTTCCGCTTTAAGTGCGTAACAGAATATCATATTTTCTCATTAACACAAAGTGTTATGCCGGCTTGTCGAAAGTGTTTTTTTTTTTTCAACGTGCCAGTCAGTCAGAGAAAAATTTATTTTAATCGGAAAAATCCGACGTAACTTTTTAATTTTGTTTTTCAATGCTAATGCCTTTTTAAGACAATCTATTTAGAACGAACAAATTCTTTTTTTTTTTGTACTTACTGAAATTGAGTCGTTTTTTTTTTTCAGTTGTCATAAATCCACGCCATTTATGAGTTCCGTTTTAACTCGTAGGCTTCTTGTGGCTTTTTTTTTTTTTCAACAGCAAGATAAGACTTTTTTTTTTTTTTTGACGACGTCTTTTGTTGTTTGACGTTTTTTTGTTTTTTTTTTCAAGTAAATCCTTGCCCGAATCTTCATTATTCAGTTTTTTTTGTCGAATGATCCGGTAACTTTCTTGAGTAATCCTGATCACGCGTTGTCGTGACTGGTATAAGTCAGAATCCTCACGTTTGTTCTTTACTAAATTTCTCGTCGCCAGTGTTGTAGACCCGTGCTAGGGGTCACAAAGATAACAACCACAAATTGTGACAGGTTAAAATATACAATGTATTTATTCATAGCAATACAGTAACGCCACTAAATGTGGTAGGAGATGACCGGATTCCTACCATGCGGTAAAACATGAATAGGAATATCCTCTGTTTGAGTCTTTGCAACCATGGTATTTATTATAGATGGTTGCTTCCATTAGTTCTTCAATAGGGGTGATTTGTACCCTACAACAGTAATAGTGGTTATATTAACACGAATATTGAATATCAAGATAATAGGAATAAAAATAAAAATAATAAAAATAGAAAACGAAAGATTATTTGGTATACACCTGTTTAACCAACTAGCTAAATCAAAAATTGGTCACATGTTTTTTAATTTACTAAGTAAACATTTCCCCATTAATAACCCATTGCACAAAATCTTTAACAAAAACACAATTAAACTTAGTTATAGTTGCACTAATAATTTAGAAAAAATAATCAAAGGTCACAATAGACAAATACTAAAGGATAATGATACAAACAACGTAAGTAGCATACAAAATAATGAATGTAATTGTAGAAATAAAAGTGAGTGCCCGTTACAAGAAAAATGTTTATTGAACAACGTAGTGTATCTGAGTACAGTGTTCCCAGGGAATGATCATAATTTGAAAAAATTCTACATAGGGGGTACTAGTACTGAATTTAAGGATAGATATAGAAACCATAAATGCTCATCTAACAACATAGATACTGACAGAAAAGGTACTTTATTATCTAGATATATTTTATCACTAAAAAGAAATGGCATAGTTCCTGTGGTGAAATGGAATATTTTAAAAAGGGCACCAGTGCCAACACTAAATAACCCTACTTGTTTTCTGTGTTTAAATGAAAAACTGGCTATAGTTTTGTTTCCAAATAAGAATGCTCTACTAAACCAGAGGGACGAGATGGGTTACAATTGCAGGCACTTCAAAAAGTTCACCTTAGATAAGTATTGTGAGAACGATGTAAACATTACTTAAAAATAAATAAATAAATAAATAAAAAATAAAAATAATTAAACAATGAATAAAAACAAAGATTAGAAATTAAAATTATTTCTTTAAACATAACATTAATATTTTACAAATGATGAAGGATTGCATAATTAATGCAACATAATTAACAATGATAGGTAGGACTAAGTTAACTAATTTAATCATATGACAACTTGGGGTAGAGATCTTGAATATATAATTTTCTTACGGAAAATAAAGATAGGCAAATCAAAACCACTATTAAAATTTTAGAAAAGATAGAAATTAATCTCAGTATTATAGATATAGTTTTTGAATTATTTAGGTGGGTTGTTATCATACATGTTGGGATATATAAATGATTGTATCGGTTGACTCCGGATGATGAGATAACTAATAATAACTAGGAGATCTATAAATTAATAGGTTACAAAGTTTAGAATTTAGATTGAATTTAGTGGTTTATTGCAGGGTATACATAATGGTTAATTAAGTTAATATCAATTAAACATTCATTAGACAAAATCAATATAGTAGGACACATGAAGAGAAAATAAAATAAAATAAAAAAATAGAAATAAAGAAATTGCAATTCTTTTATTAAATAACGCAAAATTATTACAGTAAATAAAATTTTAAGGAAGTTATAAAAAACTGGATAAAAATAATAACTAGTCGATACTGAAAACTTAGTGGCCAATCCTCAAGTAATTAGGTGAGAAATATTGAGATTGGATTAATTTAATTCGCCTGTAAATATGATTGATATCTGTTAAGAAATTTAATTAAATAGTAAATAATGGTTGTCTTAATATATAATACTATATCTAATAACTTGTCGGGAAAGTGTGTAGTAAGTTGTTAGGAAGGAAGAAAAATTAAATCATTAACACATTACGAATAATAGATAATGATATATATATGGGTGTGTGTGTACTTGTATATATATGTATGTGTTTGTATGTATGTGTTTGTATATATATGTATATATATATATATATATATATATATATGTATATATGTGTGTGTATGTATGTGTGGTTATTTATATATATATGGCTGTATGGGTATGTGTGGATATATATATGAATGTGTGGCTATATATATATATATAGCGCTGTATGGATGGGGGTGGATATATATATGTATTTATGTCTTTATTTTTACATTTATATATAAGTGTGTATGTATACTTATGAGTGTATAAATGTGTGCGTATAAACATAAGGGTTGATATGTGTGAATGTGTCTCGGTGTATATGCATATGATTAAGATGGAGAAAATAGAATTGTATTGACAGTCGTGCCAAAAAATGTTAGCAAAATAGAATATATTTATTAGTGAGTGTGTGTATGTATGTATATATGTATATGTATGTATGGATATATATGCATATATGGGGATGTATGTATGTATGTGTGTGAGTGTCTATACATGTATATATATATGCTTGAATTTACTTCTACATATAAATGTGAGTGTATGTCTGCGAGTATATTAATATGTACGTATTAGCGTAGATATGATTATGTATGTCTCGATGTCTAGGCCTATGGGGGGAGGGAAGGGATCAGTTTTGACCCATTTTCTTGCGAGGTGTCAAGAGTTGGCATCTTATAGAAAAAGTTTGTCTCGTCTGAAGGTGTTTCTTTTTTTTTTTTTTTTAAATTGTAATTTGCCTGATTGTTTGTTTTTTTTTCTTTTTCTTTTTTTCTTATGATTGTGTAGAAGCGGATATCATTTTAATTCACCATAACTTCCCTGAGGAGGAGCTTGTAAGCTCTGAAACAATTGTCGGATACTCCAACTATGTTTATTTTAATATGATGATATGATGGACTCTCCTGTCGATTTCGACGTATGAGTGCCCCACCAGGGGCTGCCCGCACGTGAATTTGTAATTGCAAGGGTTGCGCAATCCCCAACAACCGCTCTCCTGAGTCGGCATTGCTTGATTCCAATGGCAAGTAGTAATACAAGACGACTGGAAACAATGCCGAGATAAGCAGAGAGCACATACAGCACCTGGTATTCCCAAATGGTCACCCATTTAGTACTGGCCAGGCTCGACGCCGCTTAACTTCGGTGATCTAACGGGAACCGGTGTGTCAACGTGATTGTGCCGTATATATATATATTTTAATATATATATATATATATATATATATATATATATATATAATATCCAAATTTATAAATGCAAAAGTTGGATCCATTTCTTGCACTAACATTAAAGTTAAAACACCTTATTTCAAGTTAATTCAAACTTTACACAACTTTATACAGTACGCCCCATCTTTTTTTATATACTGCTTATGTGTATGCGATATCAATGGCAAGGTTAACTAATTTGTATAATTGTTTTGAAAAAGGACATTTTATTAATTTGCTATTGTTTTTTCAATAATTGATTTGATTTTAATATAACAAATAGTTGTTTTGCAATATTATTTTATTTCCTGGACACATATTTAGCATATGTGTTCATATGTTCCTTTCTGTAACAATTTGCGATCTATTTCTAAATTGCAAGTGAAAAGGCAAATTGATTTCTTTCTTTTCTTTATAATCACATTGAACAGATGAATAAATATGTAGCGAAATTGCAAAAATGTTAATGTTTATTTATATAAATAAATGAGAAAGATTTTATTTGCTGTTTACAACAAAGTTATGAATGAAATGTTTATTATTCTAAATTTCAATTGGCGAATTTTGCGAAGCGATAGTGAGCCGGCAAAGTTAGTTAGCATGTATATATAATAATGAATGAAGGGGGAGGGAAATTTTCTAAGCTTAAAATAGTTCTTTTGTAGTGTCGTAAACCTTGACACACTTGTGAGAATGTTATCTAATATTTACTTGCATTATTTATTTAAATTTTTATTTTCCTTTGCTTGTATTTTGAATGGGTTTATAAACTTGATACAGGATGCGTGATACTATACCCCCTACATTGCAGAGAGTAGGATTAAGGTTTCAGTTCTGCTCTGGGCACTTTTTAATCAATTAGCACCTTTTCTCTATCTATATAAAGGAGGTATGTTTATATTTTTATATGTACAGGATCCAACTAATTAACCGATCAGTATGGCGTTTGAAACAGTTGCTAGACGTAAGAAGTTGCAATGTGGGATATATTTAGTTTTATGCAAAGGGGGGGGGAGGTGGAAACCCTTTGTGAAAATTCAGATACCTCCAATTTTTGTGAAATTTAAACAATATGTATAAGGCATCAATTAAATGCTTCCCAAATTTGTTTCTTTTGGAGTTTTTTAAATTTTTTAAAAGCGTTTTAGGGGCGTAATATGGACACAACTTCCCATTTGAAAATTCAAATATTTCAGATTTGCATTAAATTTGATCCATAGTGATTCAACACCAATCAAGCAAGATTCCTTGAATTTCAATTTCTTAAGACCCCTTAAGCTTAAGCCTTAATTTTTTTCTAGAATAAAAATCATCAAAAGGATCTTGATCAAAATTAGCATAAGGATTCTAGACATAAAGTTTAGTATCATTATATTTTGATTTTAACCTTTGTAAAGGGGACATAAAAGTGTTGCAAAATAGTTTGTTCGGGGAATTAATATTAATCATCCTAGGATGGGTATTGTAGTTTAATATAAAAATAGCCCCCTAAAAACAATTTAACAAAGATTGTTTAATAACTTGTTTTAACGGAGTCCTAACTGACATGAAGGCGTGTGTATTCTGCTGCTCTAAGCCACCATGTCAAGAGGCACAAGAGTGATCTCATGTCAACACTCCTTAATTTTAAGTAGAAAACAACAATATTGTACTTTCTTTTAAGACTGCATCTTCCTTGTGTTTTGATTTTTTTTTAATTTCTGAATTCTTCAGATGAGGATCAATAACTTGTTTATTTGAATTATTTGGACTACTGTTTTCATCGTGGATGTTATTCTCTCAACGTTTCGGCCGATGTAACCTCCGACCTTCTTTAGGTGCATATTGTCGAACTCTGGGAATCTTTATCCGTTGCTCCACGTGTCCACAGGTAAAGTGACAGTCTTCTGGGGGTTAAAGTTTAAATCCTCACTACAAGGGATTAATAACTTAAGAATAAAATAAAAAATACTTGAGACTTCTACTCGGTCATGGCTGACAGAAGGAGAACAATCTCTCCCTGTAGAGTTCAGTTTGAAATTCCGTATAGATTCCCAAGTTTGACAAGATACACCTGAAGAAGGTCAGAGGTCACATTGGCTAAAACGTTGTGTGAATAACATCAAGATGACAAAAGTAGTCCGAATAATCTAAATAATACAAAACGAAAATGCCTAATGAATTTAAAATAATTTTTTCATACAAATGAGTCACCATTTATCAAGGCCAAAATCCACTCAAGGATAAGGGTTAAAAAAATGCTGTTGGATGATTAACAATGCCATGAATAGAATGGACAAAATTTGATTACTTAATAGGACAGCTCAAAGTATTTGTTGACATTGGACTTGAATACAACCATGTTGTAGTTTGCAGGGAAGCAGTGCTGTGGTAATGTTTCACAGATAGAAACTTCTTGGAAAGAAACTCTGTTCAAGGAAATTCTATTTGGTTTTAGGTACAGAGGAAGAAAAGAAAGTTCTTTACCGTTGTGGTAAAAAGACGAGTTCTTGCTGTGAATGTTTTACAGGGTCGGGGACAGATTGAAATTTGGTCGAGTACCTTCCATAGAAATAATGATAGCATAGAGAAAGACTAGCGACATCTCTTCTGAGAAATGTAAGAGAAGTGATCATACTCAACTACATTGCAAAGTCTATTTCGTACTCTATCGAGGTAGGAAAAAATGCCCCGAGCAGCACCTCCCCACCAGTATGAGTTCCAGAGAGAGGCTTTTCTTTGTGACGATTTCCCTCTAACGTTAGAATGTAGCTTTGCCCCCTCCTTGTTCATGTACCTTGGGTGTCACTTCTCTATAAAACTTCATTGTAAAATAGACACTTACTTTATCGAATAGGCTATATTGCCGGTCCCGGCAAAATAACGATTCCTGCGTTATTTTGCCGGTCCCGGCAATATAACGATTCCTGCGTTATTTTGCCGGTCCCGGCAATATAACGATTCCTGCGTTATTTTGCCGGTCCCGGCAATATAACGATTCCTGCGTTATTTTGCCGGTTCATGTATATTTAACTAAATTGTTAAACATACACTGACGCCCGGCACAATAATGAGTCTTACGTTATTTTACCTGCTCGTGTTTATTTAACTATAAATTACTTTTTTTTTTATTATTTAAATTATTTTTTTTGTATTATTTAAAACTTTATCAAACGAAATTTTATTTATAATTTAAAACTTTGCCTGATTGTTTTTTTTGTGTTATTTTTATTTAAAACTTTGCCTGATTGATTTTTTTTGTTTGTTTTTAATTAATCTTTGCCTGATTGATTTTTTGTATAATTTAAAACTTTATTAAGCGACAATATATTTTAAAATAACGCTAAAATTAATTTTTACTTCCGGTTGATTCGATTAGGAGTGAACTCTTCAAAATTACGACTTATTTTATGATTTCATTGAAGGAACATTTTAAAATAGAAACTGTTTAAATCCAGTGATTTTCTGTATATTTTAACATTATCGAAGTTTTTCTTCATAAAGAAAATCAGAATTTTACATTCCTTTGTAAAGCACATTTTTAACAAGTAAATGTTACCAAAGGCAACATAAATTATTCTTCTACCTGTATAAGTTTATTTGTTTATTTGATTGTTTATTTTTATAAAAAAAAATCATTTATCAAAATAAATAATAAAATAAACAAATAAACTTATACAGGTAGGTAGAATAATAATTTATGTTGCCTTTGGTAACATTTATTTGTTGCTTATTTTTTTCTTTATATATAACATATATAACTTATGGAAAATTTCAATTACTTAAATCGAGAGCAGACTTAGTAATGTTGGGAAAATTCATCAACATTAATTCTATTATGAAAAGTAAGCAGATATTTCTTTAACCGACACAATAGGGCAGGTCGATTTTTTTTTTTCTTTAACCGACACAACTGATGATGAAAACAAATTGTTTTTAAATATTTGCCCTTATTTATTTAATTACCTTTTCTTTCGCAAGGCCATAACAATTAGGTTTTTTAAAAATAATGAACCGGCATAATAACGATCCCTTTACATTAGTAAATAATTATTGTGCCGGGCGTCACTGTATGTTTAACAATTTAGTTAAATATACATGAACCGGCAAAATAACGCAGGAATCGTTATTTTGCCGGGACCGGCAATATAGCCTCTTCCTTACTTTATAGCCAGTGTAGCGGAAACTCTATAGTTTGTAGAACGTATATTACTTCATTGAATTATCTTTTCTTACAAGAAATTAAGAGAAAAGAAACACAAAGTTGGGCGGACATATATAACATGTCCCACACCTCATAACATTTTTTGGTTATTTATTTAAAACAAGAATATATTCAGATGACTATCAATTTAGCATCAGATTTTACGATTATAACATGTTTTTTTTTCTTTACAACTTTTTCGAATTTTTTTTCGTGTGGGGGGTTCTATCTAAGTTTGATGTCTCCCCCCCCCCCCCCCCCCCCCGTCATCATCATATTCAGTTTAATGTCTATTTTACATGCTTGCACGTGTTGGACTTCCAAACTAACTTATCTCTGGCCATGTTTTTATTCCTCTTTCTTTGAAGTCCATTCTTATCACTTCCTCCCATATCTTCCTTGGCCTTTCCCTGTGAACTAAACCTGCCATATTAACTTTTCTACATCTACTAACCCAAGAACTCTCCTCCATTCTTTCAATGTGGCCGTACCATCAAAGTCTCCTGTGCTGAACACATCTCCCTATATTGTCCAAATTTAATCTTCTGCTGATGTCATCAGATCTAAATCTGTCTTTAAAACTCACATTACACATCCATCATATTATTCTCATATCATTTCCCTCAATGCAATGGATTCCTCAAAGACTTTTTATAATTTTAAGTATGTCGGAAGGTAACATATTGTATACACGTTTGCAGAAAGTTGAATTTATGTCTTGGAATAACATTTGTATCATACAAACAACTTCATATACCATCAAAAAATCTTGT
The DNA here is from genome assembly GCA_963556195.1 of Sepiola atlantica. Classification (NCBI taxonomy): domain Eukaryota; kingdom Metazoa; phylum Mollusca; class Cephalopoda; order Sepiida; family Sepiolidae; genus Sepiola; species Sepiola atlantica. The sequence continues at coordinate 139,141,858 of OY744519.1, forward strand.
TAATAAACCTAAAAGGATATGCATCTTACCTATTACACAAGCTGCCATTTATGTGTTTCCCTGCAACACGTCCAAAGCAAAAGCTAAACTCAAGGTAACTTACTCAAAAAAGGTATATGAATACATATGTCAAACTTAATGATAAAAACGCCCTCTTTATCCATATGGCAGATCTTAACCACATGTTTGACTTATCAAATGTATCTACACCAAAAGCCTTTGTAGGTAACAAAGCCGCGGTACAGTGTATACGTTTCTTCAATTCTAGCTAAAAATATTATACAGGAAAGCAAGATTACATTAAACATCTGTTGATTTAATTCATAAAAATTCTACCATGCACATTGAATAACTCTTATTTTCGCTCTTCCACAATGTAAATAAAAATAGAATGAGTTTTTTTTCGCATACCCCTTCCTTGCATATAGGGCATGAAAACATCAAAGCAGTCAAACTATTGGCACTGAAACAACCTTTTTAACTGCTGGTCATTTCTCACCTCTGAACTTTCCTCTTCCCTATTCTATCCCTGATTCTAGCCTCTTTCCCTGTCCATTCATAAGCAGTTTCCCCTCACCCTTTTCTCACTACTCATACCTCTATGGCCCCCTCTCCTCTCTGACTCTCAAAATATTTCTTTTGCACCAAGATCAAAATTTTATTTTTGTACTTTTAGAAAATTCCTTGAATAAAAAAACAAAGTTTTAATCATCCAAAAATGATTTTGATTTTATTTATTTTGTATGTTTGGTAATTATCCAATATTTCCATTTATTTTCTCAACATACATATATATTTATATTTATCTTATATATATATATATATATATATATATAACTCTAGACCAAGGGAAGAGTCTATCAAGCATGTGCACACAGGGTGATTATGTATGGAAGGACATGTGTTGCATAGAGAGAAATGATATGAGAATGATACACTTGATATGTAATGTGAGTCTTAAAGACAGGCTTAGATCTGATAACTTCAGCGGAAGATTAAATCTTAGGTCAAGGGAGAAAACTTCAAGAAAATTATATATATGGAAATGAAAAAATTAGGCCTAAGAGTAGAAGTTCTGGCTAACATAAAAATAACTTACTTTTTAGATGTCACTTTAAATTTAAATGAAAATACTTACAAACTATATTTAAAGGATAACACTAATGCAATATACGTAAACCCAAAGTCCAATCACTCCCCCCATCGATCATGAAACAGATTCCTAATTCTATCAAACATAGGCTTAGCAATAACTCTAGCAACGAAAATGTATTTAAGAAGTCAAGTAACATTTACAACACAACCCTAAAAAATAGTGGGTACCATAATATCAAAATTAAATATAAGGAACAAGACACCAATAAGTATAATAAAATTAAGAATAGAAGAAAAAGAAATATAATCTAGTATACACCATCTAGAATCAGATGCTAAAACTAAACCTGGCAAGAAATTCCTAAATCTCACAAAAAACACTTCCCCATAACCAATCCCTTGCATAGAATATTTAATAAAAATAACCTAAAATTGTTCTATAGTTGCTGCGAAAACTTAGAAATGATAAAGTACACAATAAGAAAATACTAAAGTAGAAAAAGAAATAACAAAATATGTAAAAAGAAAAAAGTGACCAATGTAGCAACAATAAAAATAACACTAAGAACAAAAATATAACCACTAAAAATAGCAATAACCCAAACCCTAATAGCAACCACCCAAATAAAAATAAAAAAGTAAATAATGAAGAGAAAAGCTGTAACTGCAAAACTCGTCCACAATAAAATGAATGCCTAACCAAAAGCATTGTTTACCAAGCCACACTATTTACCAAAGAAAGACCGAATAATACAAAGTACTATGTGAGTATGACCTTGCTAGATATTAAAACCAGATATTACGACCACAGAAGCACATTTAATAGCAAAAAATGCTGATTAAAAACAGCACTAGTGACCCATTACTGGGAGGTTAAAGAAAGTGGACGCTCGCCAATAATCGAGTCTTAAATAGTATGACAGGCTAGTACATGTAGAAATTTAGACGACCCATGTAGATTATGTCTGAATGAGAAATTTGAAATTCTAAACTTTAAAGACCCCAAGAACCTATTAAACTGTAGAAGTTAAATCGCAAACAACTGTTTATACAGAATACATTTTACTTTAGGCTAAAAAAATAAGAAATATAAAATAAAATAATTAAATAAAAAAAAACTAAACTAATCCAACTCCTAAAAATAGAAAAAGTATACACATGTTTATAGATTCGACACATTTACAAAAAAAGGTGAGTCATTTGTATAGAAAACAACAAAAGAATAGGAAGTAAAAGTCAGGTGAACCTTTGTTTGTGAGAAGCCCTGCCATTGGCTAATTGAAACATTAACCCTTGAGAGGGAATAACAAAGAATCAGATTGATCAACTAGCTAGACTAAACACCACGTGTATATATAAAACACTTGATAACACACATTCCATGCATTTTAGCCTGACAATTCCCATAGGGCATGAAACGTGGAAGCCGCTGTGTAGCTTAATTGCCATAAATATATTTTCATAACTTATATATATATATATATAAATAAATATAATAATAATATTTTATAAATAAATATTAATTATTTATTACCTACAGACATTGATGTTTCATGCTTACGCAATCTTCAGTGCAGGAAGTTAATTCCCGATGGTCGGCGGATGCGAACTTCGATGACAAATTTCTACTATATATATATTAGAGTTGGGCGGTTTTGAAATTTTGGTTTTGGTATCGGTTTCGTTTTTTTTTTCCTTAAAACCTCTGTTTACAGTTCGGTTCTTCGGTTTTTCGGTTTTTTTGAAAAAAAATTTTTTACTATGGAAACTATTCATTCTCTTGTGTGATGATTAGTTATTATTCAACGTTTAGTTGAATTATGCCACTGTTTCGATAATTTTGTGACTGAATCATTCTCCATGATATGAATCATATAAGTTTTAAGGTGTTGACTGTTGTAATCAAAGTTCTGATACCTTTTCAACAGTTAACTCGTTAAAACAGTGACCAAAGATTCATGAAAGATTTCTGAAGAATAAAACTGAGTTTGAATATACATTCTATCTAATTCTTTAACCCATCAGAAGCGGAAAATATGGTGGGTCCTATAGTTAAAATATCTTGGCGAAATGGAAATTTATGACCCGCCCTTAAAAATAAATGGACCATTCCTCATTTTTTTTAAATCACCCAGCTTAATCCTTATTATGCCACAGAAATTAGTTTCAACAAAAACAAAAAAAATAATCAATTTTATAGCGTTTTTGTTTTGCAGACATGAGTTTTCTCCCTTTAATTTACTATAAACAAATAATTAGCTTGGATGTACTGTTGGATTTTGAAGAAAATTAATTTAAGTTGGGAATTAGTTCAAAACAACTTTTTACAACTTATTTTTTCTTAAACTCAAAATGCGTGAGGTGTTAAATTAAATCAGCAATGTTTTTACAATAATTCTATCATGTAGAAAAAAGTAGAGATTATTAATTCGGCAATGTTCAAGTACGACTAACTCTAAGCAAAGTTGTTTCCAACCGGAAACGGTGTCCGTTCGAAATTGGTTCCGATAATAAAAACTTCCTGTTTTGGTTAGTTTTGTACTGAATTTTATTTTAAATAATTTATTAGACAAAAATAAATAATAACTGTTACTAAAAATAAATAATCACAGTTACTGAAAATAAATAATCACAGAGGGAAAATAATAAAATAGGTTGTTTCAGAAATCATAGTACTGTCAGATCGCATATATTATATGGCCGAAGTAATTTATTTTTACTTGTCGACGCCAGAGAAACTCCTGCAGGTAGCTATTGAAATGTGCTGCACTTGTACCTCGCATGGACCTGAATTTGTCTTTAGCGTGACTCCATGAGCCTTCAATACGATTAGTGTGGATCGTATTGTCTACGGGATCCACAAAATTATACGTGTGGTTTACCACATCATGGTTAGGTAGGGCATTGTAGGCCCTGCCAACCATTCCAACGTTTTCTTTTCTCCATTTGTGTCCATTAGTAACACTTGCAAGGAGATAGTGCGCAACCGACATTCATCTGCGGTTAGTACGTCTTGTACGATATAATTCATTATCATAAAATACAAAAGAAATAAAACCAGAAAATTGACTACCAGAAACTAGAGAAAATTAAACTAAAAAATACCGGAAGTTGTTAAGTATATTATCGGGTACGGATGGCGGCATAACACCGTAGCAGCGCCGCAAGAGCTGCTCTTACAATTAGTCGTACTTGAACATTGCCATTAATTCACCTAAAGTCATTTTTTTAGATAACTCTGAAACAAACATAAATAATTATTTTACAATTTTGAGTTGAATCAAATAGATTTTCGACATCATACGGAACGCGTTTGATTTTTTCTTTTTCATTTGAAAATAGTTTATGCTAAAAATACGATGTCATGTTGTCTGTCGTATTTCTCTTTTTTTCATTTGAAAATTCAAAATGTTAATGATAAACAAACTGTAAACAAAGATTTCTTCCTACAAGTCAATTAAATGTTTTTATCATATATTTGTTCAATCTGTCCTCTTACTAATATAACATTGTTTGGTAATATTCAATTTTATTAAAATCGGAAAATCTTTTCAACCGTGTTTCCTTGTATATGGTGGCTTACTGTAGTAAAAACACAATATCGAACGGTTACGGTTTAAAAAAAAAAAACGATTCGGTATTCGGTATGGAGACAAAACCGAAAAACCGCGTTTTTTCGGTAAAACCGCCCATCTCTAATATATATATATATATATATATATATATATATATATATATATATTTAGACAAACATTATTAAATAAGTGTTTGATAAGACTTATTTTTTAAATTTTCTGAATAATTGAAAAAATAAAGTTATATCAAGCAAAAGCACTCTGTGTTATTTAATAATGTTTGCCTAAATGAAAATATGCTGCCTAAATACACACACTATATATATATATATATATATATATATATATATGAAATAGTAATTATATATTGTCGAATTTTCAAAGTCATACTCAAATAGCATTTAAGCTGACAAATCAAACTAGTTAATTTTCATATGTCATTGTTGTACGGTGGTATTGACAATATAATGTTCTTAGCTACAATTTAAAAAAAAATTAATTAGTCCGACCCAAACGAATGCTTATATGAACATTTTTAAATAATCACCTTAAATAAAAATAAGGGGATAACTCATTTTAGATTGAAGAATATAATTGGAGTTATCTACCTTATGTGCAAACAAATAAAAACTAAAATGACTTCACTGCATCCCGGCCTACGCCAGATAAGTACAGCTTATCTAAATAAATAAATGCAACAGTTTTTTCCACCTATCCTAACTGTATTAATATCAAAACGGATTATGCTTATTTAATTCTATGATATAACATATTTACCTTCTTGCCTGGTGGTTACACATAGGGTCAGGTGTGGTTTTAAGAAGCTAGCACACTCTGGCCTACAAAAAATGCCTGAGCAGCGCTATCGGCATTCCCCATTAGAGGTGCCTCAGGTGATTAGCAATAAACTACATGCTTCTCAGAGGGAAGGTAAAGCCTGGGTGGATGGACCTCTTAAACAGAACCATACCTCAGCCCGACAGCAACAAAATCATAATTCTATGATACAATATAACATTTCGAAATATATATATAGTAATCTGCAAACACCCAGAGGTATTCTTAATTTCTATACTCATTTTATAAGCAATTTCTAATAAATTAATATTTTGAAATATATACATTTGTAAATTATATTGTCATATTTACTTATGCAATAGTTTTGGCAATAGTAATATTATTAATAATATTAATTAAAGCGATTTAATAATAATAAAAAAAGAATAACATTTCAAAAAACTTTCTTGAAATGTCATTAAATTTCAAGGGAGGTAATTTACATGGCAATTTCCGGTTAAAATTTTTAAGTCATTAGTAAAACATCTGATGTCTGAGAACAGATACTACACTTCGATGTTTGCCAAAAAGCCAAGAAACCGTAAAAAATGATCTTTTATGACTAGGTATTTTTAAATGAATGAAAAATAAAAACCCTGATTTAATTATTGTATTATCTTGTAATGGGAGTGGCTAGTGTAGTATCCTCCCAGAAATTATCTATTTTTTTTAAGATGGTGGGGAATTCTTCCAGGTATTACATCCTTCTTTAGGGAGACAGTGTAGTATGTTTGCCCGTTTATCATGATACCATCCTCCCAGGCATTACCATCTTCTTGGGAAGGGGAAGGTGAATCCTCCCAGGCTTTAATTCCTCCTTGCAGTATATTTTCCTTTATCATCATACATTCCTCCAAAACATTACCTTTTGAGGGTGGGGGGCGCAGTATAGTATACGTTTGTTCCTCATTATACCATCCTCCAAGAATTACCTGCTGCATTTTTTTAAGGGGGGGGGGGCTGTTCTGTTGTCTTATCATCCTCCCAGGCATTTATTCCTCCTTGGGGGGAGGGAGGGGGGTTATTGCTCGTTCGTTATGATACCTACCATCCATCCTCTCGGTCATTACCTCCTCCTTTAGAGTCAGGGTAGTATATGTTAGTTCACCATGATACCATCATACTAGGCTAGCAAAGATATGTGACCGGAGGGAGCATACTTTTGCTAGCATGTATGTATGTATGTGTGTATATATATATATATATATATATATATATATATATATATATATATATATATATATTCTTCTTTCTATAATAAAGACCAATGTGTATTTGTATATAAATAAATATATATTCGCCCCATCACACAAAAGTTAGTAAAATAAAAACTGACGGACGAAACCATATCAAATGTTTAGGAAAAGGGAGAAAGCAAATAGCCCCCCCCCCCCTCTTCCGGCCGATACGAAGAATTGTGAATTACTGAAGACTTCTCTCCGTCATGGCTGACGGAACGGGAGCATGCTACTAGAGTTGGGCGGTTTTGAAATTTTGGTTTCGGTTTCGGTATCGGGTTTTTTCCCTTTCGGTTTTAAAAAAAAAATTTTTTTTACTATGGAAGCTATTCATTCTCTTGTGTGATGATTAGTTATTATTCAACGTTTAGTTGAATTATGCCACTGTTTCGATAATTTTGTGACTGAATCATTCTCCATGATATGAATCATAACGATTCCTGCGTTATTTTGCCGGTTCATGTATATTTAACTAAATTGTTAAACATACAGTGACGCCCGGCACAATAATTATTTACTAATGTAAAGGGATCGTTATTATGCCGGTTCATTTTTTTAAATTTTTTTTTTTAAACCTAATTGTTATGGCCTTGCGAAAGAAAAGGTAATGAAATAAATAAGGGCAAATATTTAAAAACAATTTGTTTTCATCATCAGTTGTGTCGGTTAAAGAAATAAAATAAAATCGACCTGCCCTATTGTGTCGGTTAAAGAAATATCTGCTTTTAATACAAAAAAAACATTAAAAGTAAAATAATTAAATGAACGGAAATATTAGAGACAATTAGATTATTTAGTCGGATTTCATTTGCTGTAAAGCGTATCTGATGTAATTTCTTTACGAATTGTTGTTTGCAGACGGGAATATTGGGACCCCATTTGTACACAAGCATCTGAAATCCGGCTAAAGAATCTAATTGTCTCTATTTTCGTTCATTCAATTAATTTTTATTTTCAACTGCTACACATTTTAATCCAAGGTTGAATTGTTTTACAAACAAACATTGTGAAGCGGCAGCACTTTTTATACCCGCCACGGGAGCCGGAGATACCACGGGCACCAGTAGGCGTGGCTCAAATGAACCAAACAATCGCAATCATTTTAAAATAGATATTTTACCTTTATTATTAAAAAAAATACTATTTTTCTTTTCGGTTTATTTTTATTTAGTTACTTTTCATAATATAATTAATGTTGATGAATTTTTCCAACATTACTAAGTCTGCTCTCGATTTAAGTAATTGAAATTAAGGAAAATTATATATAAAGAAAAAAATAAGCAACAAATAAATGTTACCAAAGGCAACATAAATTATTATTCTACCTACCTGTATAAGTTTATTTGTTTATTTTATTATTTATTTTGATAAATGATTTTTTTAAATAAAAATAAATAAAATAAACAAATAAACTTATACAGGTAGGTAGAAGAATAATTTATGTTGCCTTTGGTAACATTTACTTGTTGAATTAACTTGTTAAAAATGTGCTTCGTAATCCTTGAACCAAAGCCAAACTTTAAAAAATAATGAAGTTATTAAGTTGTTGAATTAACTTGTTAAAAATGTGCTTTACAAAGGAAAGATTTTAATGTAAAATTCTGATTTTCTTTATGAAGAAAAACTTTGATAATGTTAAAATATACAGAAAATCACTGGATTTAAACAGTTTCTATTTTAAAATGTTCCTTCAATGAAATCATAAAATAAGTCGTAATTTTGAAGAGTTCACTCCTAATCGAATCAACCGGAAGTAAAAATTAATTTTATCGTTATTTTAAAATATATTGTCGCTTAAAATCAATCAGGCAAAGTTTAATTAAAAACAAACAAAAAAAATCAATCAGGCAAAGTTTTAAATAAAAAAAAACAAAAAAAAACAATCGGGCAAAGTTTTAAATTATAAATAAAATTTCGTTTGATAAAGTTTTAAATAATACAAAAAAATTAATTTAAATAATAAAAAAAAAGTAATTTATAGTTAAATAAACACGAGCCGGCAAAATAACGTAAGACTCATTATTGTGCCGGGCGTCACTGTATGTTTAACAATTTAGTTAAATATACATGAACGGGCAAAATAACGCAGAATCGTTATTTTGCCGGGACCGGTGTTGACTGTTGTAATCAAAGTTCTGATACCTTTTCAACAGTTAACTCGTTAAAACAGTGACCAAAGATTCATGAAAGATTTCTGAAGAATAAAACTGAGTTTGAATATACATTCTATCTAATTCTTTAACCCATCAGAAGCTAAAATATAACTCAGAAATGCAAGAAATTAAAAAACGAAAATTTATTTAAACAAACAAAATAATTTTACAAATAAAATTAAGCAAAAATGATGATGAAAATGAAATATTGTGAATCAAATAGATTTTCGACATCATACGGAACGCGTTTGATTTTTTCTTTTTCATTTGAAAATGCTAAAAATACGATGTCATGTTGTCTGTCGTATTTCTCTTTTTTTCATTTGAAAATTCAAAATGTTAATGATAAACAAACTGTAAACGAAGATTTCTTCCTACAAGTAAATTAAATGTTTTTATCATATTTGTTCAATCTGTCCTCTGACTAATATAACATTTTTTGGTAATATTCCATTTTATTCAAATCGGAAAATCTTTTCAACCGTGTTTCCTTGTATATGGTGGCTTACTGTAGTAAAAACACAATACCGAACGGTTACGGTTTAAAAAAAAAAAAACGATTCGGTATTCGGTATGGAGACGAAACCGAAAAACCGCGGTTTTTCGGTAAAACCGCCTATCTCTACATGCTACCCATGTGGATTAAATATTAAATAAAGGATTCTGTTTGAAATTCTGTCCAGATTCCCGAGTTCGACAGAAATATTCCTGAGTTCAAAATGATACACTTGAAGAAGGTCGGAGGTTACACCGGTCGAAACGTTGTGAGAATAACATTTAAGATGAAAACAGTTTCCAATTGCAAGTGAAAAAGCAAATTGATTTCTTTCTTTCTTTTCCTTTCTTTACGATCATATTTAAAAGATAAATATGTATCGAAATTACCAATATGTTAACATTTATCTATATGAATAAATGAAAGATTTTGTTTTGTGTTTACAACAGAGTTATGAAGGAAATGTTTATTTTAAATTAATGTTTCAAGGATTTCAAGTTGTGAACTTTGCGAAGCGATAGTGAGTCGTCAAAACCAGCTAGTACATATCTAGCTATCTAGCTATCTAATATCTATCTATCTAATATCTATCTATCTAATATCTATCTATCTAATATCTATCTATCTAATATCTATCTATCTAATATCTATCTATATATATATTTGCTAGGCTGTGAGAATATGATGAACGAATTACATACACTGACCCCTTCCCCCCCCCAAAAAAAGGACAAATGAAAATATAGTACACTAAGGAGGAGGTAAAGCCTTAGAGGATTTCCCCCCTCTAAATAAAAGGAGGTGGTAATGCATGTTCGGATGGTATTGTGACAACAGAGCAGTTACTACAATACCCTTGCAAAAATAGAAGAGGTAATACCTGGGATGACACCCCTATAAAAGGAGAAGGTAATGCCTGCGAGTATGGTATCATATCAACAGAAAATATACTACACTACCCCATTCACCCAACATAATTTAGGGTTTTTAATGTTTTTTGTTTTGTTTAGTAAAACATGGTTTAATTAAAAGAAATATTAGTTGATTATGAGTAATGCGGAGACCTATTTCACTCTAAATAATTTACATGACTGAAATAGGAATTAACCATAAATAAAAAAAAGTATTGCAGACTATTGTAGATAGAATAGTTTTTAAATAAAACCCTCTTTTCTGTTAAGTAAATTGAACAAAAATAAAATAAGTGTTAATCAAGAAAGGTCAGCATGGCTGTTTTTATTTATTTATTTAGAGGGGGAGGGGAGCAAATTTAATGTATTTTAAGAAAGACGATCCATATCATCTTGATTTTAAGTGAAAGACGTTTGTATTTCAGACTGTTCCTTTATAATGTTTTGCTCTTTTATCTGTAAACCTGTGCTTAAAAAAAACAAAAACAAGAAAACATTGGCGTTGCTAGAGAAAGAGGAAAGAGAGAAGAGACTTTTTTTATTGTATTAGAGACTATTTTATTGTTTTTAAACAGCCCTCTGAGAAGGAAAGAGAGAGAGAGAGAAGGGGGTCACCCCCTTCGTGAACTCTTATTCCTCATCGCTATATCATTCTAGCTAGCTAAGATAATGATTATTTTAAGGTTTTTGGATTTTTTTTCATTCAATTTAAATAATTACTGTTAATATAGACGAAACTATTGCAGATATATAGGAAACAACAATAACATTTAAATGAATAGCAGTAAACATTAATTTATTTTAGCCTTTTTAAAAAACACTTATGCAAATTAGACAGATCTATGAATCTCTAGATGTATTTCATCAATACTATATTTCAAAGTATTCTGGTGTAATTTATTTAAATAAGAGTATCTGTTCCCATAGACTGGTATTGTCTTGGCCTCCGGGGCTTGATTTACGCCGGTCTATGGGATTGTCCTGTGCAGTTCTAGGAGGTCCACCCTCCCAGGCTTCGCCTCCCCTCTTTGGGGAGGAGTAAGTTTATTGCTTACTGTCTGAGGCGCCCCTACCGGGGAATGCCGACGGGGCTGCCCAGGCAATTTTTAAATGGCCAGAGTGCTCACCTCTCGAGCGCTGGCTTTTAACCCCACTTTCTCGACCCAATCTGTGGTCACATCTTACTTGTGGGAGTAAGATAAAACTGGCCTTGTGCCTAACTCCTGGGGAGGAGTAAATACCTTTATTTAAATAAGAGTCTTTGTCGGCCTTTTGGCTAAGATCAAAGTGTAGTATCTGTTCCCATAGACTGGTATTGTCTTGGCCTCCGGGGCTTGATTTACGCCGGTCTATGGGATTGTCCTGTGCAGTTCTAGGAGGTCCACCCTCCCAGGCTTCGCCTCCCCTCTTTGGGGAGGAGTAAGTTTATTGCTTACTGTCTGAGGCGCCCCTACCGGGGAATGCCGACGGGGCTGCCCAGGCAATTTTTAAATGGCCAGAGTGCTCACCTCTCGAGCGCTGGCTTTTAACCCCACTTTCTCGACCCAATCTGTGGTCACATCTTACTTGTGGGAGTAGGATAAAACTGGCCTTGTGCCTAACTCCTGGGGAGGAGTAAATACCTTTATTTAAATAAGAGTAACCGGTTTTGATAATATAGTAAGGATAAATGAAAAAAACTTTCGCATTTATTCATTTAGATATATATATGTATGAATAGTAACGTTTACTACAAAAATATATATATATATATATATATATATCTTTGAGCCATTTTAAACAAAGAAAAAAATGCAGTTTAAATTCTCAGTGATACTAACTAAATCCAAAATATCGCAGACTTAGCATTCTCACAAGCTGACCTACTGCTGGAAAATTTTCAAATAGAAAAAGGGGATTCAAGTATATAACAGTGAAACAAAAACAGGGGACCTTAACTTGAACTGTGAAATATTAAACGGGGATCATCAGCTGTTTACCATGTAACTGTTTTGGAAATTTAGAAACAAGACAGTTAGAAAATTCATGGCTCTCAAGTGGTACTGATCAAATGACCATTTCCCCAATAACCAAATGTAAAACAATTCAGTTATATATATAAGTAAATAAATAATAATAATAATAATAATAATAAAGAAAAAACATTACCCTTAAGACTACAGTGTGATATGGTAATATATATATAATGTGGTAAACGTTACCATTGGTGACAAATTATTTTAATGGAAATGCAGTTGGGAAGTTAGTCAAAAACAATATTTATGATCGATTTATGTTAAAAAAAAAATTTAAATTTTATAGGAAATATGAGCCTGTAAAGTTACGTAAATATTGGTTGTGAGTAAAGTGATCAGCAATGTTTCTAGTTCTGGAAGTAAGGTATACGATAAATACGGGATAAGATAGTTGACCACTTTACTCACAACCAATATTTACCATAATTTCACAGGCTTATATTTTCTATTTATTTTTTTTTAATGCAAATCCGTCAGAAATGAGTAAGTAAACCAAAATAGCTTGTTTTTGACTTGTTTCCCAACTGTATTTCTTTTAAAATAATTTATGTCATTAATAGTAACGTTTACCATAATTGGTATTCATTTGATGTTTGTAATTGTCACTATGGGGTTTAGATATCCATCCACATCATACAACGCATGCAGCCATGTCTGCTGAAGAATGTGTTTTTATGTGGGCAAGACATTCTATAAAGTAGGTCATGAAAAAAAAAAGTCTGGATTGCTGGCCTTGCAAGCTGAGGAGGAAGAAATCCACTGATGTGTAATGCCTCCAGGGATTGCTGTCTTTTCAACACAGGGGAGGACGGGGAGGGGGTAGTATTTGGTGTGATAAAACTCACAGAAAATAAAAGTAGTTCCCAGCAAAGGGAAATAAAGAAGAAAAAAATCTTCAAAGTAAAGTATACCTGATTTTCAAAAATCCCAACAGTGATCACAGCTGAAAGGACATTGCTATTTGTTTTTTTTTTTTGTTTTTTTTTTTACCCAAGGAAAAAAAAACAAACTTAATATTCTTTTCATCTAAGCAGAAATCTAAAACATTTTCTCCATATTTGTTTCTTATGGATCCGAAAAAGGTCTACAAGTTGTATGGGAAGCTCATGAGCATTGTTACGATATTATAATAAATATTCATACAGGAAAAACTCGCCTAGCTACAACCACAGCGAAGAACTTTCCTTTCTCTCTCTTTCTCTGTACTAAGAACCAAACGAAACTTCCATAAACAAAATTTCTTTTTTAGAACATCTCATCTGTGGAACAAAATACCACAAGGCTGCTTCCCAACCGACTACAACATGGTCGTCTTCAAATCTAATGTAAACAAATACTTGTTGAGCCGTCCTCTTGGATGATCAATTTCACTAAAGTAATCTTCTGACCATTCCACCCATTTGTTTCCAATCATCTCATGTTGGTGATCATCGTCCAACTGCCAATCTTTTTTTTTTATGGAAGTCACTCCAGACAATGCATGAAGCTATGCTGTAAGGAGCTAAAAAGAACGAAAGATGATTATCACAAAGAGAGGAGATGCCTATTGACCTTAGTCTTGAAAAAACCAAGGCTATAGGTAGGAGGAAAACAGCAGGAAGACGGTTCTACAAGCCTGCAGTTCTTGGAGAGAAGCCACTGGAATAGGAAGCTGTATTATAATGAGGTATCAAAATAGGGAATTGATGAAGACCACTTGACCAACAAGTCAAATTAGCTGGAACAAGGGAAGCAGGAAATAGATCAGATAATTCTGAAAAAAAAACCACATGCTATAATAATAATACTTATAGAAAAGACTAAAACTAGCAACATCACATTTGTGAGAGACCATTCGAATTTTCTCCTGTCGAACAAGCGAACTATCCAACTTATATGGAGCTACAAATGACGAATCATGTGTCACCCTTAGGACGACAGTTCACATCAACTTTACTACATCTCACTTTTTTGTTTGAGCCTTTTATGTACAGCACAGGCGATTCTTTGTTGTTTTGGGGAGATCGGCTTTGTTCATTACAGGCTGGGAGCAGATTTGTCATGGGTTTGTCACTTTTTCCCCAAGCAATGCCAGGTATACCATGGGTAGTGTTTGTGTACTACTAAAACTCTGTTGTTTATTATCTTGTCACCTTCATCTCTCTAAGAATGCTTTAGATGGTGCGAGGAAGGGTAAATAACGTAAATTAAGGATGAATGATAAGAGAAGTGGTAAGAGGAATGGAATGATGCAAATAATTATGAGAGGAGGTCTATTATGACTTTACAAGAGATAAAGAGATAGAAGTTTTAATAGAAATATGTTACACTTGTGCGCCGAGCAATGCCGGGTAGCCCTGCTAGTTTATAATAGTTCCTATTGCTGTTTCTGCAAGTGAAATATGGATTATACAGGCAGAGCATGAGAGACAGCTCAATGTCTTTGAAGTAAAGTGGTGATTATTGTGAGATATGGGACGAATACAAAGACAAGAATGGAATGAAACTCTTCTGTATAGATCAACAATTAATATTCTCTATTTACAACTAAAAAAGAATTATTAGTTTTGATGTATGGCTGTGCTACATGTCCAATCCAAAATGTCTGTCTGGAATTATGCATTGGGCCATAACTCACTGTCATTTCTTTGAGGCAAGGAGCATAACTCTTGGGCAAAGAGTTACTTCCTCTTTAAATACAAAAATGTTCTTCATATTTATTTTATAGATGAGATTTCATCTAGCCGTCTTTGACATGAAATGTTTAAGAACTATCTTTAGAGTAACTTTGCGAAATAGACGAAGAAATATAGATATCAGAAAGAAGCTTTATATTAACAGATCCATCAACGGTGTTCAGAAAAAGAGATTAACATGGTTTGGACATGTTTCCGGATACCCTACTCCAGCTATGTAAAGAAATCGGTACTCTTATAGCTGATGCACCATGTTTCTGTGACTTTGTGTCGTCAACGTTCGGCCAGGTTACGGAAGCGCCCGAGAGTTGACATGGCGAAAACTGCCAGATGCTAAATTGAAGACTGGCAGCCGATAAATTCTGACAAAGAAAATCAAACTAAAATACATATATACAAATAAAGAATGAACAAATCATATCTAAACAACTGTTAGTAATTAGATGTTTATTTTTGTTCTTTTCTATCAAAGGAACCATTGTTAATCAAATGTTTTTAAAAATGTTTTTTGTTTGTGCACCGGAAAGTTTAAAATGATTTTGTTTGATTTGTTCAGCAAATGTTATTGTTTTTTAAAAATTTTATCAATGCTTTTTTTTTTTTTTTACATTTTTTGTCAATTTTATTCTTAACATAAACAGAGCAACAATTGTTTTTAAGCAATTTTTTTAGTTTTGTTTTCTTATTTTAACGAAAACAAACTGTTTATAAGCAAATGTTTCTTGGTTAATAGTAGTCGACTCTCGGGAGATTCCAAGACCTGCCTGAACGTTGACGACGCAAAGTCACGGAAACAGGGTGCGTCAGCTATAAGAATACCAAGAAATCATATAAAGAAAATTCCATTAAAGAAAGATCAAGAAGATAATCATCAAACAGATGAACTGATTAGATAAGGATTGAGATTGGTATGTCGCTTCACTCAGCTGAAAGATTGGCCCAAGACCGTGATAAGTGATGGAATTGTGTTCTTAAGCATGTGGCGAAGTTCTCTGGAGTATGAACATAAGTTAAAAAGAGTCCAACTTTTATAAGAAAGTGCTTAACTAGTTTTGATTCTAAAATCCGGGCCTTCCGATCATGGTAACTTCAAGGGTCGGGTTACACAAAGACTCAAGAATTTACCAGGGACCTTTTTAGATTTTCAGGAATGGACAGGGATCAAGGACAATGTAAATGAGGGTTAAAAACAGCAAGATCACCAGTTGCACAGAATATGATTTTACAAGTGATGTCAAAGACAAACCTGTGCTAAATTTTGCCTGATATATATTACGCTCATCACATTCAACTACTATCAGCTATAGAATCAAATTAACACTTATTGGCATAAATGACTCAAATATTCCATATGTAAATATTGCTTGAATGAAGCAATACTTATATGTAGATTATCTACTCATGGACTAGCAGCCAATCAAAGCTCAGATTATGGACTTGCCCGTCTAAACATAATGAAACATTCCCGTTTTCATATAAATCTGATTTTAGTGTTCTTTTCAGTTTTACTTATTCTGTTGCTCAACTGGTCATACAGTTCAGTACTAACTGCCAGATTCTATATGGTGCGACGAATAGGATACATGGATCCTGGAGATTGAGAACATTACCTTGTCAAGGCAGGGATCTCTGCTAGATCAGCTAAAAACTGTCACATTTGCAAGTGAGAAGTACAGTGGAGTACTAACTACCAAATTCTATATCAGCAAAAGTACTCGATATCCCTACCTCTTTGCTTGACAGTGGAATTGTGATTGGTTAGCCATCTTATGCGACTTTGTTCAGGACTCCTGTGCATGGGCCACTATGGTTCGGAATGTGGTGCAGGCCAAGGAAGAAGCCCCGTGAACACCATTGCAACAACAACTCATTTACATAGCTCACAACACCATTAATTTGCATAGCCAGCAACACTGATTACTTGACTATTTTTCAGTTTCATGCCACCTTTACTCGCCCTGAGAAAGCCACTGTCCCTCTACCACTGCAGACACCACACACAAGGTGATAACGTTTTGCTCAACGAGAACGGTTCCTGTTTCCTATCCACTTCACTACAGTAATGCAACAACAAAGCTTTGCAAAAAATATTGCTTACATCAATTATCCCCCAGGTAAAAAAAGCGCCTGAATTAGTAAAGAATTGATTCATCTTTACAAAAAAAAAGGGTAATCAGAAATAAGTGTAGAATAGGTAGAAACACAAAATTGCCTTTAAAATTCTCTTCCTGCTCCCTGTTTTGCTAAATTTCACCCAATATTTATTATGCGTACCACACACAACGGCCATAAGTGATTGGCTAGCGTAACAACTCAATTGCATAGCCAGCGACAAGGATTACTTGACTATCTGTTTATGTCCAACAATTCCCTAGTGTGTGCTAATTTTACTCATTTTCACTACAGATTCTAAAATGATTACGGTGGAAAAAGTCGAATTTGAAAATTCCACACTTCAAGGAATTTTAGAACTGACCTCAACAAGTTAAATTTGCAATAAACACATTTAATGAAAAAAACTTTCAGGAATTCTGTATTTCAACTCTGAATATAAACACAACTCACTGCTCTAATTTTTAATGTTTTCATAGAACTTTTTCTCAGAGTTTACTTCTCTCATTCTCTATGTGTATGAGTTTGATATCCACTTTGGGAGGGGGGTAGCGAATTTGAGCTAAATGGAAACTCAATAGAGGAATTTAAAGGACTAATATTTTATAGCTAATCATCTGATTTATTTTTAACAGGCCTTTGATTGGTCCTCTATAAGAGGGTGGGGCCTGTCAATCAGTTTTGATCTAAGTTCTCCTCTCCAGGCTCGGTGGTCGCGAGGATCAAAGTTCGCAATCCTCAGGGCTGCATGGTTGCGTTTACACAGCTCATCCCAAGAGAGCTTTGGTCTTCCAGCCTGCCGACTTGATGCGATGGACATGTCTCTGACAAGGGAGATCCAACTGGAGCTCTTCACTCGACATGGTTAAGCCATCTCATCCTGCCCAGCCTAAGGACATCAGATATTTCTTTCATGCCCCCCGCTTAGAGAGAAGAGTCTCAAGGTGAGTGTTGTCTTCCGGCTTGACATGGCCCTTTTCGTTGCACTGCAGTCTCTTGAGAGTGCTCGCCGATGCAGCTCATGTCTTGGAGTGATAAAGCATGATACTCCTCACACAGCTGTTGTACAGCTGTCCTCTAGTCGTGACGACCAGATGCTTATTTGTTAAGATGGGCAGGAGTTCTCTAAAGCCATTCCAGGCAGATTTTCATCGGGTAATGGCACCATCGGCTGAAAAGAAGTCGGCCAGATAGCAAAACTCAGCTACAGCTTCCAGTTTGCTATCCAACCGCAGCTTCTTTCACTGGCCTACCGTCAATTGGTAGGATGATCAAGACATTAGGTGAAGTGTAGTCGACAAAGTTCTCTGGCAGCCAAGCCTGGATCTTCCTGGATCAGGACGCTGAGTGTTGCTGTTACACGTATGGCCTACCTGCAGCTACCTGGTTAATCCAGGGTTTTACTGCTTCGCTCAGAACATGGATATAGCCATCGGTGTTCAGCCTGAGACCCTCAGGGAAGAAGTGGGGTGACATGACGTCGCCTTCACTGCATGACTCTGCACACGTCTTTGGATGAAGCAGTGAGCTACTTGTTCTGAGGGTTGATTTTTTGGTATTGGCACAAATCTTTCTTGTTTGAAGAGAACCACAGCATGTTTGAATTGAGTGGGTGTTCAATTTGTTGATCATACTTGTATGCTTCAGTTGCCTTTGACAGAACTTGCCATTTCCGGATGTCCCAGATACACCACCAGCCTAATAAGCTTTTCTCAATTTGTCGATCTCCTGAACATTAGTGACAAACTCTAGCATTCTGATGAAGTCAGCAGATCGGCGATCATATGTTTTTCTTTCTGATGTCCCTTCATAATCGAATCCTGAATCTTTCAATTCCTTTCTGATCTTTTCTACACTCATCTTGCTTATGCTGAGGAAGTCTGAAATCTCCATATTTGTCCTTCCAAATGACATTGCGATATCGCAACAGCCGCTTACCATTGATTTCTCGCTGGCAGTAACCATTGATCTCCCCTGGAATTTGGGTGGCAATAAGCCTCCCCAAGGTCCAAGCACTCTCCTCACTCTTCCAGTGGAGGTCTGGTTAGTGCTTTCCCTCCTCGGTCTAGTAGTCGTAGTATTAACAAATGGTGGAACTAACATATATTTTGTATGTCCTCTATTATATGGTTTATTTTTCAAATGTTTTTTTTTTAAATGTTTGAATTATGTAAAGGATGTTGATGCTTTGACTCTAAATTTCTGTTTGTGTCCTAAGTATATGGCGCTGAGGAATAGACATATTGTGAATCATATATATATATATATATAATAAAATTAAAATTATATATGATTACTAATAGTTTCTGGAACAATCGTATGCCAGACCATTGTTGACTTTGAATTCTTGTTATAAATCTTTTGATTTGTTTATTTATCATTATTCATTCTGTACCTCACCCATTCCAAGGCACTCCTGAGTCATCAACAACCAAAATGTGATATTAAAATGTACTCCACCCTCTCGTGATGGCCCGGAAGTTGGCCATTCTTGATTTTCAGTTGGTCACTTGGTACCTGTTTGCAGAAAAAATTGCTGATGAATACCGTCAGTATTAAAAGGTCATTCAATTACCATTCTCCCCATGTTGTGATTAGATCAAGAGGGTAATTGTCCGGCGCTGGGCTTCAAAGTTTGTACCTCTGAAGGGCGAAGGCAATTTCAAGCAAAAAAAAAAAATTCTTATGTATGTTTTGTATAAAAAATAATTATTAGGGTATAATGTACAAGCCTATGCTTGCTCAAAAATTTGTAACTTCTGATGTCTGTTTTGGACCGGCAATATTACTAAGTTTGGGCGATGTTGGTTTTAGTGATTTCAAGCCTAAATCCGGGGCACGTCTGTGAATGACGTCGATTCGATGAGCTAGCAAAGTGTCATGCTTTCCTTATATTGAAAATTAGGTGTGTTGAAACTGGGTGTGACTTTGCCCCCTCCTCCAACAGAATTCAATTCAAAAAAAAAAAATATATTCTCATTACTTTCCATATTGGGAATTTCTAATTCACTTTTTTAACTCGGGAATGGGCAATTGCCCCCTCGTCTTCATCTGTTTATATCTCCTATTGTTACCTCGGTGGGAGGGAGGAGATTCCCCCTCCGTCGAAACTCATTCACAGAAAAAACTTCATCTGTTTCCATCTCCCACCGTTAGATTCCTCTCCCTCCTCGAAACTTATTCATAGAAGAGAAAAATGTATTCATCATTAATTTATAAGTACGGGGTATGTCATTCTGCAGACACCCCACATGGCCACATCAGGCCAGCGATGTATGGGGTCCCCGTAGAACAATTTAGTTCTCATCTCTTTTGCAAAAAGTATGTTCATTTCTGATCGTGTGTTGTATTAACCTACGTTCATTTAATGTCAACAACTCGATGTCCACTTCTGTGACACAGTAACCACATGGTCTATTTCGTATCTAAATTCTCTTTAGCAGAGAAAAATAACATTCCCTCATGTTTTCTCTTCTCATCCAAAAACACCTTTCAATTCTTTTGGCATTAATGATCTAAGAAAACACTTCACTCTTATGTTATCTCTGTCCAGCCGACTATAGCTTCTCAAGTCACTACTCGATCACCCAACTTGTGCGACATATGAAGACCAGGTGGCCCAGTGGCTGTGGTCATTGCATTATTTGTGAGTTTTAATCTACTATAAATATCAACAAGAGAAAACCCATCTGACTGATGGATGATATCCGCTGTATCTCCACGATAAGTTATTTCTGACATACCAACTCCCAAGAAAGAAGCAGATTCTTTTCTCCCTTATTGGAGATCGGCTTCTCCTCCAGTTAATATAAAAAAAAAAACTAATTTGGAATTCCCCAAAAGCAAAAACAAAGTCCTGAGTTTGAATCAAACCAACGGCCCATCAACAATATTGTCACAATTCTCTCTCTCTATATATATATTTCAAAACCTTGAGTGCTCCAAAAGATGGTATTTTATGGTCACAGATAATCCTGGACATTTAGGCCCGAATAATACTTGAAAATTACTGAGAGAGCAATAAAATTATGTATAAATCCATGCCTCAAAAACATACTCGGCTTCCTGCATATATATATATATATATATATATATATATATATATATATATGTGTGTGAGGAATAATAGAAACAATGTTTCATGCAAAATAAAAATGGAATTGAGGATAAGCGTATTAGCAAACTAACAAAAATATAAACTCAAACACATATAAAAGTTCTACCAAGATATTTCAGTTGCTAGAAAGCAACCATCCTCGGTTGGAAGTAAGAACTTTTTGTTAGTTTGTTGATTCGTTTATCCTCAATTCCATTTTTATTATATATATATATATATATATATATTAGAGATGGGCGGTTTTACCGAAAAACCGCGGTTTTTCGGTTTCGTCTCCATACCGAATACCGAATCGGTTTTTTTTTTTTTAAACCGTAACCGTTCGGTATTGTGTTTTTATTACAGTAAGCCACCATATACAAGGAAACACGGTTGAAAAAAATTTTCCGATTTGAATAAAATTGAATATTACCAAAAAATGTTATATTAGTAAGAGGACAGATTGAACAAATATATTACTGCAATTACTGCTATAAACACGAGGCGATTTTTGTTTATTTTCATTCTAGAACGAATTTTAAACATTTTAAAATAGTAATATAGAAAATGTTGTTACATTTTTCGTACCCAACTAGTAAATAAATTAATCTTTCATCTTTTTTTATGCATTAAAATTATAATTGTACGTTGTTTTGTCTTTCGGTAATAGTAATTTTAAATTATCTTATCCTAAAAAATATTGTCCTTTTTTTGAGCGAAAGTCAACAATGGCTCCTAGTATTGCTGATATAACAATCAATCAGCAGCAGCGTCTTGTAAAGCTTTGTAAAATTAGTTTATAAACTTCTTTAAAAGTAAGAAAAATACTTTTTGTGCTTAAAAAAGTTAATCCTATTTGGTTCTTTTTTAAAAAATACTGGTTTTCACTCAACTTTCGAACTTCTAGTAGTAATGAATTTCTAGTCGCCAATTTAAAAAAAAAATTAAGATTCTACTTTTTTAGGCGATTACGTCTTAAAGTCTTGGCGAAAAAAAGAAAAAAAACCAAAAATAATTTAGAATTTAGAGTGGGGGATCAGTTTCGCATATAAATTTAATGTAAAATGATCTCCGATTTCCCGGCCATTCTTGCCTTTTAGTGAAATTTATAAAATAAATAATTACTCTACCATTAACTCTAGGTACGACTAACAAGCCCACCTCCTAAAAATGCCATCTTGAACGTATCGTACCATTAACCTTAAATATGAGTGGCAAGCCACTCCTAAAAAACTCCCTTAACCCTAACACTAAGTCCGAATGGCAACCTCCATCCAAAACAAAACCCCTTCCTTAACCTTATCACTAACCCTAAGTCCGAGTACGAAGCCCTAATCCTACAAAAAAGCCCATTAAAACCACACATAATCGTCTAAAAAAAAAAAAAAGCAAAAGCAGACGCCCATAAAAAAAACCCGCACAGGATTTATTTGCCATAGAAAAAAATTGATTAATGCCCTAAAACGCTAGAATGGCCCGGAAATGGTGAATTATTCTGCATTAAATATATGTGAAACTAATCCCCCACTCGAAATTCTAAATGAATTGTTTTTTTTCTTTCTGCTAAGTTTTCAGGGTGTTCACACTTAATTGCCCCTAGCCCTACCACTAACCTGAAGTTCAAGTGGTAAGCCCCCCTCCTCCCACAAAAACCCTTATAATCGTCTAAAAAAAAGAAAAAAAACAAGAAAAACGCACAGGATTGATCTCCCATAGAAAAAATAATTAACTGTCCTAAAACGCTAGAATGGCCTTGAAATGGGGGATTATTTTATGTGAAACTGATCCCCACTCTAAATTCTAAATTATTGTTTTTGTTTCTTTCTTTCTGCCAAGTTTTTCAGGGTGTTAACATGTAATTGCCTAAATAAAAAAAGTAGAATCTCATATTTTGGGGAGGTAAGGGGGTGAGTTAGCAGAAGGTGTAAATCTACAATAATGCTAAAGAAATCTTGCAATATATTCATTTTTAAACAGTCCTAGTATTAGATTTTAGTTTCTTGTACATAAAATGTATTACAATTCAACTTTGAGTTTTCTAACTTCTTTCTTTTAATGGATACATGGTATTTTTAAGGTATTGCAGCATATTTATGTGCACTTAGTGCAGATTACTTGGTAACCATTAATTTCTGGAGATTTTCAGTGGCATATTCTGATTCCTTGTACAGAAATACACTTATATGGTAAATTTCATTGCTTAATCTTGTGTTTTAACAAAGATATAACATTTTTACTGAAAAATTAGTGTAAAAAATGTAACGAAACGCATATGGTCTTAAAGAGGGGAAAATATCCAATTGTGTGAGGCACAAAAATAGTCATAACTTCCTTATTTTTAGTCAGATTTAAAAATTTAAAAAGATTCTTTCTTAGATCATCAAGCTCTTTCTATATATGCCATTATTGAGATATTTTAAGCAATTTAAATTTTTTCATGTGTATTGCTACTTGTAGGAAGAAATCTTTGTTTACAGTTTGTTTATCATTAACATTTTGAATTTTCAAATGAAAAAAAGAGAAATACGACAGACAACATGACATCGTATTTTTAGCATAAACTATTTTCAAATGAAAAAGAAAAAATCAAACGCGTTCCGTATGATGTCGAGAATCTATTTGATTCAACTCAAAATTGTAAAATAATTATTTGTTTGTTTCAGAGTTATCTAAAAAAATAAGTTATTAAAATGAAATTAAAAAAAAATACTTGTAAAAGTAAATAAACGAAAAGTAGTGAGTAAGTATAAACATTTAAAAAGAAAAAAAGTAGTTGCCAATGCTAGTGTCACTTTATTCGGATTTTTAAAATTATTTTAAACATTAGGCATTTCATTGTTTACTTTTGAAAAGCCACTTCATACATAAATTGTCATTTCTAGAGAACTATCTCTCAACTATACCGTTTTCTCTCCCAAAAATGGGTTATTCAAAAAGTAGACTATGCAACGATTTATATTTTACTAAATTGTTAATATGGTATTTATTTAGAGTTGACAATTTATTCGAAAGTTTAATTATTAAACTTTAATCCAAGTCATGAATTCTATGACTAAAATTACCTACACGCTTAAAAAATGACTTTAGGTGAATTAATAATCTCTACTTTTTTTTAACCATCCTTCCTTTTCCCTTGGAGCGGTTTTCGGGTGTACTACTAGTCTTTTACGCATGTCTATAAAGTTTTATTACCCTGTCTTAAAAACAAATATTAACCCCAACACGCACCAGTTGACAGAACTTCGAGCACACAAAATGACAGACATCCCAACAGTCAACACCGGCAATTCGAGAAGTATATGGTGTGTTTATTTTACGCGACAAGACACGTCTTGCAAACATTTTCACCTATTAAAAAATTAAAATTTTTATCTGTCAAATAATTTTGACAATATTTCATTTTCATCATTTTTGCTTAATTTTATTTGTAAAATTATTTTGTTTGTTTAAATAAATTTTCGTTTTTTAATTTCTTGCATTTCTGAGTTATATTTTAGCTTCTGATGGGTTAAAGAATTAGATAGAATGTATATTCAAACTCAGTTTTATTCTTCAGAAATCTTTCATGAATCTTTGGTCACTGTTTTAACGAGTTAACTGTTGAAAAGGTATCAGAACTTTGATTACAACAGTCAACACCTTAAAACTTATATGATTCATATCATGGAGAATGATTCAGTCACAAAATTATCGAAACAGTGGCATAATTCAACTAAACGTTGAATAATAACTAATCATCACACAAGAGAATGAATAGCTTCCATAGTAAAATTTTTTTTTTCAAAAAAACCGAAAAACCGAACCGTAAACCGAGGTTTTAAAGGAAAAAAACCGAAACCGATACCGAAACCAAAATTTCAAAACCGCCCAACTCTAATATATATATATATATATATATATATATATTATTTATTCATTTAGCATCACTTTCCCTTTGTCCAAAGGTCAGACGTTTTTTGTTTTTTTTAACATTTTTGTAAACAATCCCGCTATTGATTTTATATGAAGCAATGTTTTTATGGTTGGATACACTTATCACCAACCACAGTCGTAAACGATGGGCTTAGCCTATGCCATTACACAGACAAAACCCACAATGCAGTTGAGACGGGTTTCCAGGCTATAGCGCTTGGAGCTACACATTAAAAATGTAGGGAATGTGTGAGGACCAGGCATGCCCACCTATCCTGATACCCTCAGGATACAGCTAGCGAGTCATGTAGGGTTCTACTCCTACACACCCATATATATCTCTATATAAAGTTAGGTATGTGTATATGTTTATATATTTGTATGTACAGTATTTACTCCTAAACTAATTAACAGATCATTATTAATTTTATTGAAAATAGTTGCTAGGCATAAGTGGTAGTGATTTGTGTCTAACCCCCTGGAGAGGTAAATAAAACAAGTGGTTGTGATGTGGGCTATATTTAGTTTAATTCAATTTTATGCAAAGTGGGTAAAAAAGGAGTAGAAGTACTTTGTGAAAATTCAGATCCCTGCGATTTTTGTGAAATTTTAACATCAATTAATAAACATTCCCCTAATTTCAGTTTTTTTGGAGTATTTTAAAGGGTTATTAGGGGGTATAATATGGGCACAACCTTCTATTTGAAGATTCAAATATATCAGATTTGCATTAAATTTCATTCATAGTCATTAAACACCAATGAAGCAAACTTCCCTTAATTTCAATTTCCTATGATTGTTAGTGAACATGAAACATATGTCTGTGGATAATAAATATTTGTTTAAAAAAAATAATTATATATATAACATTTTCTTTCTGGGTTTTTTAATTAAATTTAACTCTTTGATAAAGAAGTTGAATTTGTTGATTATTAAAATACCCCCTCCCCTCTCTGTATCAGTTTGTTAATGTATTTTCTATTATGACCATGACTTGTGATTTTAGTTGCTGAATGAAAATCTTTTTATTGTTGGGACAAAAGATTTCTTTGTTTTCTGTACAGATGTTATTCAGAAATACAACTTTTGCAAATCAATAAAATAATGATTTTTCTATCTTTATTGATGGAAATTCAACAGAATTGACAGATGATGGGTTACGTAGGTAGGTAATTAAGGACGATGTTATTCATATAGAGATGGCTTTTCTAAATAAAAATTTTGAATATAGTTTGTATGTCTCGAACAATTTGAACTTTGTTATTTGTGAAAACTTTGGGAAGTTTGAAAAAAGTGTAGTTGCGTCAACTTCCATTTTTAATGTCAGCATTATGAGTTTGTGTCCTTAAAGAACTGCAGCCTTTTTATTTGCTAGTACTAATTTAAATCGTAACGTAGATAGGGTATGACAACAATGATAGAAGGTGGTCGCTAGAAAAGAAGGAAATTTGTCAAACGGTAATTTATTTTTATAAAGAATAACTTTTATAAAAATTTTTTCAAAGACTGATATTATAATACAATCACAGATGCTAAAAATGTTGTCTGTACAAATCAAGGAAGTGAATAAGCCAATAAAATGTAAATAAAATTTACAACCTCAAATTTGTTGTTTTTCTAGTGACCATCCTGTATTAGCATATATAGACTTCATTTGCAAAAAAAATAGTTTGTTTTGCAAAAAACGTTTTTAGAATGTTTTCAGTTTTTGCAAAACTGTTTTGTTGGCATGTCAAAATTATTTAAAAAAAAAAAAAAAAAGTATCAACACAATATATCGATCTTGTTCTATCTTGATAATCTACTGGTTCCACCTTTGTCCTGATGTTGTCCGGGAAAATTGAAGAAACCAAGAATTGCAGCCGATGGAAGTAAATTAACCAGAAAGGAGTGGAAAGATGCTTTTTCACCCAAACTGCTAAGCCTTTATCCACATCCACAATAATAAAAAAAGCTATTGGTTTCTTTGTTTTGCTGCAGGGTGCTTATGTGTTCTTTTGGGTTGAGGGGGGTTAATTTACAATATAACAAAAGAATGAAGTGGCTGCCTGGTGTACGAATGCACCAAAATCCATTAAGGTGGAATTTAATTTTATGATGAAATTGTGGAATGGATACTCATTGACTCGTTCACTTGGGTGTGTTGTGTTTATGTTTGTTTAGGGGGGGGGGATCTTTGTTTGTAATTTAAAATGTACCTATTTATTTGCCTCCCCATGTGGGCGATATTCAGCTCTCCAAAAAGAGGCCACTCTGGATGGGACAAAAATAAAAATTTCTCCAGTCAAGAAGGATCTCTCCTCCTCTGACAGGACAGAACAGATACTACACTTTGATCCCAACCCGAAGATCAACAATCAACGTAGTAGAACCGGATTGCAAGTCTTTCTGACTCTTTTCAGTAAATTTTCTATCGACAATCTGAAAAATAGGTGTAAATAGAACTATCATCATCCAGTTTTCGTATTTACAGTGCTGTGAGTGTCCCGGACTCTA
Organism: Sepiola atlantica; assembly: GCA_963556195.1. Classification (NCBI taxonomy): domain Eukaryota; kingdom Metazoa; phylum Mollusca; class Cephalopoda; order Sepiida; family Sepiolidae; genus Sepiola; species Sepiola atlantica. The sequence goes on from OY744519.1 coordinate 139,169,469, forward strand.
GGCTAGCCAACATCTCACACATCTCTCCATGCAGTCTGATCTAAAGATTTGATACCAGTCATGTTGCAAGCAGTTCAGTCACTTCATATGCACTCAAGCTAGGTTTTCCTTGGTCTACCACGTACCCTCGTGCCTGGGGTATACATGCGTTTTATCGAGTTGATGCAGGATGTTGCATGCCGTACATGAGCAAAAACATTCTTTCCTCTTGTTTGTCGCTGCACATCCACCTGATACTAATATTACGACCTTGCCCCAAGTTCTGAAAGAAAAAGTGCCTAAATGTAAATATTGACAGCAGTTTCCCCAACCTTCCCCAAGCAACACAACAGCGAGCAGTGATAGCATGTTCGCAACAACCGCAGCATGTCACCCAGGTAGCAGAAGATAGTTTCAATATCAAGTGGGGTGCCATCGTTCAACCATTGATTGGGTGGACAGCACTCTGACATTTGCGACAAACATAATCCGGGTCAACTACCAATTTCCCAGCAAGACCACTACACTTCTTTTAGACCCATAGTTTAAACTGGGAGCATTAAATTGAGTTAACACCTACGCCTCTGTGACAGACAGCGCAGGGAAATATACCAGCATCCTGCAGAGGATTGAGACGAACACCGGAAATAAGAAATTTTCTCTTCTTCTTGTAAAACTCAGTCCTTTGCTTTCCATGCCTGTCTTTCATCTCAGCAACCTGAAGTTGCACTCCTCGAGAGAATGTGCGATAACAAGATTGGCTACATGCAGAAACTCCTATGGGATACCCACATCAAACTCATTTGACAATGCCTCCAGAATCATGATGAAGAGAGTACTGAGCCTTGATAGACCCCAATGCTCACTCCAAACTCCTCGCTGTAGTGGCCAGTTGATATGAACATGACTACGAGCATTTGCGTACATGCCCTGGACAACACTGACAGCCCACTCCTCCACACCAAGGCTTTCCTTTGCTTACCAGAGTACTTTTTTTCTAGGCATGCAGTCAAATGCCTTCTCGAGATCAACAAATGTAAAGTAGAGGTTTCCTGAATGTGATGTACTTTTCCTGCAATTGGTGCGATGTGCAATGAAAATGTCATCTAAAGTGCTTCTGCTTGGCACAAACCACATTGCATTTCGTTGATGCTCACCATCCCACGGATGCTAGTGTCCAAGATAGGCTTGAGCAGTTTCATTACCTGGTCAGTAAGCTAAGGCCATGATAGTTTCTTCGGTCAAGGGCCTCACCCTTGCCCTTATAGAGGTTTAGAATGAAGCTTAGTTCCCAATCTTTTGGGATCTTACCATCACAAAAAGTTGTCTCAGCTAACTGCCTTACCAACTCAATTCTTTCTTTGCCAGAAGCTTTGAGCATCTTGATGACGATTCCAGATGGACCTTTGAACCAACTCTGTAAACACACCGGGGGGGGGGGCAGCGATTGGCAGTACCTCAGGAAGTGAGTCACTGGCCACTCAAACTCGACATTTAGGAGTCTCGCATAATGTTCTACCCCAAGCCTTCATCTTATCCACATCACTGAGTGGGATCTCACCAGCATCATTCCAGATACACTGGTTAGTTTGGCTAACCGGTAGATAGCATTACCGTTAGATGGAACATTAGTAAAAGTCTCCCTTTTGGCCTCAGACTTGGCACGCCAAACAGCATGTTTGGCAGACCATTTGGCTTCACCGTAAGCAGTTTTTCTTGCCTTAGCCTTGACTATGCTACCTTTCCTCTTAAGCACATAGTAAACTTTGAAACATGCCTGTTTCTCCTTGATTGTATCTTTAAACCGATCATTCCACCACCAGGTCCCTTGTGTCCACTGATGATTTTTAGAGTGGCCGCATTCATAAAAGGGCCTTTCAATGCAGACCACACATTTTCAGAGCTGTTTTCTATAGCCGGAATAGCAACCTTGGCCTTTAAAATTTCATAGAACTGCTTAGCAGCAGCTTGGTTCTTCAGTTTCCAGGTGCAGATGCGAGATGTAAACCTGTTTTTTCATTCTTGGTATGTGAACCACGAAATAACAAACCACAAGTTGATACTGTTGGACACATTCTTCTGTTGGGATGACTTTAATGTTGCTTGCTGCAACTCTAAAATTCTTTCAGAACAAGGTGTAATCTATCTGGGTTCTGTGGTTTGAGAATAATAATTTACCAAGTGGGAGGCTTTTTTCTTAAACAATGTGCTGCCAATAAAAAGGTCATTGGCAACAAAAAATTCTAAGATTCTATCTCCATCAGCATTATGGGTCGCAAAGCCATGGTCACCATGCACCTCGTTGAAAGCACCAGCAGCAGTGTCACATGAACATTCCAGTCACTCACTGGAATAAGGGCTTTGGTGGCACGTATCTTGAAAACTGTGCTTTGCAACTGCTCGTAGAGGTGCTCTTTTACATCTTCAGGGAGTTTGGATTGTGGCGCATAGACAGAGAGGAAGGTGAAAACAACCTTACCAATCACTAACTTTAGAAAGAGAATCCTGTCAGAAAAACATTGGACTTCAAGAACCTTGTCCACCCAACAATCGGCCAGTAGCACACCAGAAACACCTTGACTATCCTTGTTCCCACACCAGAAAAAATTTGTAGCAGTAGTTTTTGCCCCTTAGGAGCCGTGTCTGATTTGACATTAGTCCACCAACCAAACTGTGCTCTTGCACACTACGTAAGTCAACCCTTCTTCTCATTAAGGTTTCAACCAGTTTGCTGATCCGCTTAAGTGTGCCCAGATTCTAAGTGGCCACTCTAAACTTGGTAGGGTGCTTACAAGATTCGCTTGACCTTGCCTCCAACACACAAGCCAGAGATATTACTGGCCCGAAAGCATCTGTCAGCACCATCTACATTTTAAACAGATTTAAGATTTGCCATAATCGTTGAAGCAGGAATTCAATGGGGTGGCTTCTTTGAAACTTTCAGCATCTGAGGTTCCACTGTTGTCCCCTCAGGAGGATCGTCCATCTAGCCACGATGGCAGCTTTTGTCAGAGCATCAGTTTATCAATGTCTGTCGCAGGAGTCTACTGCTACCCAGGTTGATGCAACTCCTAACCCAGAGAAGGGGGCCTGTATATATAGTCACATGGCATGGCAGTGCAAATGTGACCGCAGTTGACTACAAATGGGCCTGTTTGGTGCTCAAAACCACCACATCCGGTCTGTTGGAGCATGCTAGTAAACATGGTTGTGTAAATGTAGAGATGTATTACGGTTCTCTGCTAACTGAAGCAGTGCCCATTCCAGTTGTCATGCAGGAGGAACTCCCCACATTCTCTCTGGCCAAGCATCCGTTTGCTGAAGATAACCACAGGAACTACAATTATCCATAAAGATTAGAAGGATATTTTATTGAAGTTATACTCCTCTAGATCAGCTGTGTTTAAACTATGCCCGAGCATATTAACAGTTACCTTATGAAAGGTTTGACTTTTTGCCACATACTAGCCGTCATTCATTACAGAGAGGCTAACTACAGACAGTAGCTGCACAAAGTGCTTTTAGATGCATCATATAGTGCTGGATGCATGGGGACCAGTTGAGGACATCACGGAGGGCCAACTCGGAAAGGTACTACCCCTTTGAATCAATCTCCTGTAATAAACTGTAATAAGTAAATGTAAACGCTCATTAAATTAGAAAACAATAACTAATAGCAAATTAATGAGATGTCATTTTTCAAATTAATATGCAAATTAGTTATCCAAAGATATGTTGCTTGCATGGACATGCTCAGTATCATGGGAAGCTGAATTTCTATTTTGTATATGAAATTAGGATTTTAATGACTGTCAGTGTGATAAACGATCGATACTAGAAGACCTACCAGATGAAAGTAAGAAATGTTTATGTTGCATCTGCTCATCTACCGTCGCTGTCATCTTTATTTGTCCGTCATCTTTTCATCAGGACACCATCTTTGTTGAGAATATGCACCACATCTGTTGAGAAGATCTTAACAACATCATGGCAGTTTAATTTCTTTATTTTAACCCTGGCCAGGGAAAACATTTTGTGAACATTTTCTTAAAAGTACCGTTTTATCCCTGCCCCCAAGTGCATTTTTTTAAAACCCTGGAACCTATATGAAATTTTGAACTGAACTTATATATATTTATATATATATATATAAATATATCAAATCTCCGGTAGCATAAATTCACGCAAACACTCTCTATTCTCTTACATATACAGTAACTTTCTCTCTTACAGCGAAACATCTCTGACAAGATATTCCTTCTCATTTGAATAAAGTTCCTTTTTATTTCGTGCTGTGTTTGTTTATTGAACAAATATTTGTATCCACTACAATCCGACCATCACAAAATATAGATAAAACAATCAAGATTAAATTATTTAATTTTTTTGCAAATCATAATCATCATATTCGGTTTAATGGTGGCATGCGTTGGAGGGCTTTTAGAAATTGATTTCCAAAGTAACCTATTTCTATGCAGGTTTTTATTTATCCCTCAGTTCGATTTTTATCACTTCCTCCCATATTTTCCTTGTCCTTCCCCTGTGAACTGAACCTGTCACCTCAACTGTTCTACATCTACTAACCCAAGAACTCTCATCCATTCTTTCAACATGGCCATACCATCAAAGTCTACTGTTCTGCACACATCTCTCTATACTGTCTAAATTTAGTCTTCCTCTGATGTCAGCAGAACTCAGCCTGTCTTTAAAACTTACATTACACATCCATCATATCATTCTCATCTTATTTCTCTCCATGCAACGCATGTCCTCAATCTTCACTGGCCAGATTTCACTTCCATACGTCATCACAATGAAATGTTTAAATTCAATAAAATTTTAACTCTTCATTCTCTTGACTATTTTTGACTGAAATCTGACTCTAAGTCTGTAGCACAAGATGATTGTTACTCTTGGTAGAGGTTTTCCTTTTTGTTTTATTGATGCAAGCAACATGGAACAAAATCATGGTGACAGTTAATTCATGTTTTATTGGAGAGACTGCTATGCTTGCTGTGTCTGTTTGTATTTACCTGACCTTTTTTAGTGTAAACTCGTTTGTCATTTTCTCTCTCATTCTGTGTTCTTTCTCTTCAGAGTCTGTTTATTCGTTTTCTCCATTTCTCCCATAAAATACAGATGTAAAACCCAAAACAAAATGTTAATTAACGTCACCTGAACATTGTTTATAGAAAACTAAAAAATAGGACTAATGTACCGCCCATCATGATATTGATAGATTTTCAGGTCCCTGGGAAAATTGTTTATAACTAAAATATGTTAGAAAATTGATTGCTTTTGTTTTATTTCAATCTAAAATCTGTACTCTGACTTAATTATTTAATAAAGTTCTACTCTCAGATACATACCAATGGTGGATTCAGAAAAATTGTAAAAAACATTAAAAAATTATGCAACACTGATTGGATAGAAAAGTCATGTGACCTGCTTTAAATTATGTCCACCGAAAATAGGTCACATGATTACTAAAATAATCTCACCATAAAACAATAATTCAATAGATAAAAAGGACGAGAGAATTAAAAAAAAAAAATCCAATTAGTTTCCTTAACACAGGACGTACGTTTTCCTCACTGCTCCCCGTCGATTTAACACTATGACTTCTACTTTATTCTTTTGGCCCATCATCCAACATTCAAAGGGCTAAAGAGATCAAAGGACTTAATTTTCCTAATTAATGTTTGGATCAAACAAATCTAGATTGTGTAATAAACAGGCCGTCATAAAATAAGGGAGATAATTCTCTTTTCAAGTATACACAAAAATTCTATCGTTTTTAAATTTATTTTTATTTAACACTAGCTGCACTTATCCGGTGTTGCCTGGGGAGTGTTTCTACTTACAGTTTGTTTTGCCTTTTTAAAACTGCCGTTTTTATTTTTTATTATTTTTTTTTTCCAAAATATTTTTTTGTTTTCAAAATATAATTTTAAGTTATATTTAATTATACAGTATCGTTTGGTTAAACTACAATTATTTGTTAAGGTAGTGTTGTTTTAAGATAATGAGAGTTAAATGTCCAGGAATGTTCCAAGTGAAGAGGGAGTTGTTTAGTATATAAGACGTTGAGCAGACGTTTGTTTTGGCTGCCACCGTATGAGTTTGTGTGTGGCAGTGTTTTTGGACTAAGCTGGCAGTGTGCGTACATATGCTTGCCTTTTGTTTAGTTAGTGTATGTGTGAATGTGCGTGCGAGAGAGAGTAGTTCATGAATGTCTCTTGTCACGTGTGCTACGGCCCTCAGAACTGCTTTTCAGTCATCAATCAAAATTAAGTATTTTATAAAAATTATTTTGCTGCTGCTATCTGCTGGAACTGAGTTCCACAAATCTTATAGGGTTTCCTGTAATATCATTAACATACTTGAATGAAAATGTTTTAAACGCAAGACGTTTTCATCTGTACATTTTTTTTCTTGATTAACTATGAAATATATAAATGAAAAGAACAAGTTAGCTTGTATATTAATCAATCAAAATTTGTTAAAAAAAAAAAAAAAGTTAAAAAAAGAGTTGACATGCATATTTATTCATATGTAATATAAAAAAAAATATTAACAATTAAATCTGGTGCTACCAGATCAGGCTGTCTGAAGATATTGGCTTCCTAACCAAAAATGCACCAAACATTGATGTTATTGTTTTTTCCCCCTTTGCCTTGGCAAAACTCAATCATTTTCTGCAAAGCCAAAATCAAAAGCAATTTACTTTTACAAAACCATCAAACGAAACCCCATGAATAAATATTTGAAGAGATACAGAACTTTTAGCATAAAAACTTTTTACTAAAATGACCGTATTCAGCATTAAATAATCCGAAAAGGGTTGATATGCCATAAAACAAAACAACCAAACCAAACTAATAATTAAATCCTCACAATTCACACGTTTTTTAAAAAAAATCTTTTTTTAAATGTGACAAATTTTTTAAAAAAGTTGTTTGATGCCGATACTTGGTGTCTTGAGTAAAATGTCGTCTGGTTTCTGCATTAAACATTTTGTTTTTAAAAGTAATAATTTTTCTAATTTTGAAAAGTAAATAATTAAACTTGTAACTTAATCTATATAATAAAGTAAAGTCGATTTTCCCCTGCTGCTTTGGCTATTATAGGTTTAGAATCAAAAGCTTTATATGCTAATCTGTATTGCCAGCCACTAGGCAAAGTCCTCGTGTGTTTCCAGAAAATATGCGTTCATTTTGTTTCCATTTTACAATTTCTTACATTTTATCATAAGCTGTTTCTTCCAACTAATACTTAAAGCCATTTTCACTCTCATCATAATATCTACTCCTCCTGCCCCTAGTACAATCACCGGGGACAAATTGTTAATGTCATCATAATGTCATGAACATCGTTTGTTTCTATTTATCACGCTACTCTTTTTTTCTCTGTTATGTACTATAGATTTTCGATCAAAATAATAACTGCTTCCTTCCACATTCCAGAATACTAACATACTCACTTCATTATTCATGCTTATACATGTTGACTTCTTTACATTCATTTCACATTTTTAGCATCATACGATTTATGTAACAACAAAATAATAAAATTACCGGGAAATTAAGCCAATTTAGATTACTTATTTAGAACTCGGATTTTATTCGAGAATAGCAGATTACGCTTATTTAAGAACACTTCACATTAGCCTTCCGGAAAAACACACAAATGTCTACTAAGACTTCAGACGTCTATTTCGGTAAGCTTCTTTGATTATTTTTTTGTTTTGTTACAGTTAATTTTTTATTCTCATTATTTTTAGTAGTAGTAGTAGTAATCTTGCCACAGTAGGCACTGTTGATAAGTATTTTTTTTTTTTTTTTTTTTAATTTTTTTATTAGGGAGAGGGTTAGCCTCTATTTAAAACTAGAGTGAAGGGAGCATAGTCCCCCAAACCTTAGAGCAATCTATTTTATTTGGTTGAAAGCAATAAATACTTTGTTAAAAATATTTATTTTAAAATACTGGTGGCAAGAAGGGGGGGGGGGTCTTAGCTACTATTTACAACTACATGCTTTTCTATTCTGGAATAACTGAATGCGATTTAAGAACAAATAAAACAAAAAAAAAATTATAATTCACACATGGCGGTGAATACTTTCTTTTCTTAGGGGTGGGGCCATATTCACACCTATTTAAAAAGTATTATCATTATTAAAATAAATCCACCTTTCTTAGTTGTCTGAATTTTAGCCCACGTGCAGATTTCCCGTCATACAAAATGCAAATTTTTTTTGTAATCTTCTGTATTTGATTCGACACTGTTATTCTGTTTACTTTTTAGTATATTTATTTACCTGCTCTGCAGGAGGTTAGACACAAGACTTAGTCAATATTTCCCGGTAGGTGCGCCTCAGGTGATTAGCTATAAACTAACCCTAAGAAGGTAAAGCCTGGAAGAGTGAACCTCCTAGGACTGAACAGAAACATACTTCAGTCTGACAGCAACAAAGCTGCTATCAACTGGTACGAACAACGCTTTTAATAAACACTGTTAGATTTTATTATTTGTTTCTTACAAACCATACTGTCCCTTAAACCTACCACTAAGCCTAAGTCCATGTTGCAATAAAAACAAAAAAAACCTCCGTACAAACCAAGAAAGAAGAGTAGTTGCCACCAGGACTTACAGTTAGTGGTAGGGTTAAGAATTTTTTTTGAAGGCTGACAAATGTTAATCTTTACTCACAATTCCGGATATTTTCACAAATTTCTTGCTAAATAATCTGCATTAATACACTTTTATCCACAAATTTCATAAAACAAATTAATATTACCAACATAAATAAAAAAGTACTCTTGGGGCTGGCAAACGCTAATCTTTACTCATAATTCCGGATGTTTAAAAAAAAAAAAAAAAAAAAAAAAAAAATTTGCAAAAATCAGCATAATTTAGACGACAAATTAAGGTGGATTATTTTGCTCTGTCACCACTTGCAAAGTCAGACTAAACTAATCGCTAAAATTTGCAAACCATTTTTACAGCTAGCTGCTTCAATATAGCCTATTTATTTAGTCTTCTTGCTATTAGTATTGTTATTTGTGGTAGTAGTAGTATTTTTGCTACACAGACCATTATTATTATTATAATTAGTAGTAGTAATTTTTTAAACAATTTTTTTTTTATGCTCCCAAAGTTTTTTAGTGTTCACACGTAATACACTAAAAAAAAAAAAAGTAACATCCTCTTTTATAGAGAAGGAGTTATTTAGCTAAGGATTCTCATCTACAATAATAGTGAAACTTTTTTATCCATTGTTCAATCTGTTACACTTAGGCGTTTTTCTAAATACCGTAATATTTTAAATACTACACAGTCAAGCAATTTCTTTCCGTCTGTCATGCTCCTGTTTGAAATAAGATTTACACTGTTAAACATGCAAATTTTTCAATATCGCCTCTCTCTCTCTATCGACATGCCTGCCAGCGAGTAAATCATTTCCTGACAATTACATTTTATACAGTTTTTGACATCTTAAATTACAGTTTCCATTACAGAAATACATATTTACATTGTACATTAAAAACAAAGTTTGTTTTTTATTTTTCTGATTGCTATTTTGCATTAACATTGTGAAGACTGTTCACTCCATGCAACCATAAGCAGCAAATAATTCAATAGGTCAAGATTGGTGCATGGAATTTCTTAAGTTAATCTGCTTTTCCGAGCAATGCCAGGACACGGGTCAGCTAGTTAATAATATTTTAGAGGTAGTGCAGGTGCTAGTGTAATTGCAAGAATTAGGAGTGGATGGAGTATGGTCAGAGAACTTCTGCCATTACTAACCAGCAAAGCGTTACCACTGTCGACCAAGGGATGATTCTCTCAGGCATGTGTACACAGTGTGATGATGTATTGAAATGAAATTTGGCCAATGTTGCATGGAGAGAAATGATATGAGAATGATATGACGAATGTGTAATCTGAATCTTAAAGACAGGCTTAGTTTTGATAACCTCAGAGGAAGATTAAATCTGTACAGTATAGGGATATGTGTGCAGAACATAGACTTCTATGGGATGGCCATGTTGAAAGAATGAATATGAGTTCTTGGGTTAGTAGATGTAGAACCGTTTAGGTAACAGGTTCAGTTCACAGGGGAAGGCCAAGAAAAACATAGGAGGAAGTGATAAAAATCTACCTGAAGTCAATTTCTTAAAGCCGTCCAACACATGCCAGCATGTAAAACAGACATTAAACCAAAAATGATGATTTTAAAATGTCTGTAATCCTCCTTTTCTTTTAATATTACAATTTCAGGGTTTTTAAAATTAAATATTAGATGACTAAGTTTAGTAAATTTTCTTTATTACCCTTTTAGTTAATCAATATTAATTTCAGTCTACCTTTTAAAAATTTACTCATATGCTCTATAAATGGAAAATAATCAGTGGTCTATGGAGATTTTTTTCAATAAATTTTGCTTAATATTTGGTTTTTATTTTCCAAATATAACTCAGCAAATGACATTCTACATCCCCAAGGAACTGTAGTGCAACGGATATAAGTGCTAAGTAATAATCAGTTTTAAGTGACAGTCTTCTGGAGGTTGAAGGTTCAATCCTCAGTGCAGGTGTTACTAAGAATACAATTATGAATTACTACCCGGTCATGGCTGACGGAACGAGAGCAAGATGGATTAAATAAAGTGTTCCGTTTGAAATTCCATACAGATTCCCGAAAAAATCGGATGTTACATCGACAGAAATGTTGAGAATTACATCCAAGATAAGAACAATAGTCCGAATAATCCAAATTATCAATCCTCATCTCAAAAATTCTGGAAACAATATTCTGTCAGAATTCTCTTCATAAAATATGAGTTAATATTTAGTTATTTCAAAAATAACTGCAACCATAATGACTTTCCAGTCATGTTTTCTTAATTTTTGGTTCTCTACCAAGAAAATTAAATTAAACTGTCATCAAATCAAATCAAGACAAAATGTCTTAAAACACAAAATTGACCAATAAATTCACATCGCAAATAATTAAGAGATAAAAACATCTAGATTCTGTTATACTATTTTACAATTAATCTCAATCCTATAAATTGAGTTTACATAGTAAATTATTTCATGTAGACAAAAAATTTTCATAAAGAAGGCAAATCTTGTCCACCGAGATGAAAACAATTACAATGTTTACATTTAACATCGAATTTTCATGAAGAGAAATATTTTTGTTGTCGTCTGCTGATTTATTTTTAAAAATTGTCACATGACTTTAATTAACTAATCAAATGATGATACAAAGGGCAACAATTTAAAACTGAATTAAAAAAAAATGTCTGCTCTGAATATTGTGAATGTATTTTAATTTAAAATTTGAATCAGTTAAAAAAAATTCAAATTTAATTTAAAATGCAATATAGCCATTGAAATTTTCTTTTTTAATACCATCAACATATTTGAATAGAACTCTAAATGGAAGTTTACTTTGATGCAGAAAGCAACCAACTCTCTTTTTTCTTTTTTTTTATTTAAAAAAAAAATTTTTTTTTTTAATGATGAAGTCTATTTTAATAGAAAATACAATAGGTTTAATTTTGTATTATGAACAGTATCACAAAATAAATATACATGAGTTAAACAAAAGTTAAAGGAAGATAATTCCTCACAGTGCACAGTGAAAAATTTACCTTGCAGAATTAGACTGGATTTGTAAATATTTATTTGAATGTTAGATTAAATATTTTCATCATGATATTCAGTTTAATGTCTTTTAGATACTGGCATGTGTTGGACCATGTGTGCGGTACTTAATATTTTATTAACTTTTATTTGATTAATAGAGAACGGTATGGATATTGCAATTAAAATATAATTGTTAAACATATTTTCTACATTTATTTTTTTCAGGTCCAGGTTTTACTTTGAACAACATATATTTTTGGGTAACACCGGAATAACTACAGAATTCATGTTTATTTTAATATTTAAATTCATTTCATCAAAAAACTTTAAATTCATTTCCTCAAATGTTTTGAAGAAAAATATTTGTACATTCTTTTTGTTGATTTGCAACTTTACCAACACAGCTTTTGTTACAGTTCTAAAATAAACCTAACCCTAGACGGTACATATGTTTCTACCATTTATGAAATGCAGTGCAATGACAGATCCATGGTTAGATGGATCTGCAATGTGAAATCTGACCAAACCCAACACATTAGGTTGGAGAATTTGCTGGAGAAACCGTTGCAAAAGCATGGGTATCTTGAGTCGTAGGAAGGTTGGAAAACTTAAAAGCAAGTGATAAGACAAGGTTGTACAGTGTTGTATTTTGAGACAGTTGACCCGCAGAACTGTGAGGGCTGGAGAGTGAGCTTGCGAAATAGCAAAAAATGTCTAACCGGTGGACAATGGAAAAGTGACATTAAATGAAGAGATAAAGATATGATATGTATGACAGCTCTTCAGTGCGGCTAGATTAGCACCTTTGCCTAGCCAGGGATTGAACCTTCAACCACCGAGTTGATAGTCGTCAACTCTATCCATTAGGCCAACGGGAGAAGTGCTCGTAAATGTTATCTACAATGTCTATTTATATAAACATTAGCCTCCGCTTCCACTGTGCTCAATTTGTTTATTTACAAAGAGCTTTGCATTATGCTAAGAAGCAGCAGGAGACATCACCTAACGACAGTGCTCCACCCAAAAAGGGGGGGGGACTTAGTCATCCACAGACACTGTTTCGCTGTATCACAGCTCTTCAATATATATATATATATATATATATATATATATATATATATGAGGAAGAGAGTTGTATGAATTGTTTTTTCTTGCCGGATTAAGAATCTTTACTTCACTTTCCTTTTTGTATTTTTCCTAACTTTTCTTTTCTCTATTTCAGGTTGTCCAAACGTGAATTGAGAGACCTTGACTGTGAAGTAGGATTTCTTACGTCTGACCAATTTCCGATGGCTTGTTCTGAGACAAATGTTCCATATGAAAAAGCCCCAGCTCATAAAAAAGGCTGGAACAACAAACAAGCCATAACCAATTTTGATGATCTATTTCCTACAGTACGTGAAGCTTTCTCTTTAGCTTCTTGCTTGTATAATAATAATGATGATGAGGAGGCTGCTGCCCACACATCATCTTTTTAAAAATTCTACTTTTTTGTCTTTATTTCTTAAAAATTGTATAATATTTATTGATGGAGATCATTGTGGTCATTTTCTGAGTAAATGGAAATGGAATTGCTTTTGTGTCTATTTGCATACACATATGTTATATATATAACCATACATAACGGAATTATAAATTGTCTATATATATATATATATATATATTTTGAAATTTGTGTAATTAGGCAGCATTCCTTCTCTTATGTTTGTTTGGTTAAACAGTAGCGCCAGCTTCTGTTAATTTATTTTTTGATTCGTTTTTTCGATTCGTCGTACGACCGATTTGGTATTGTCGTCCATCTTGTATAAAAAATCGCCATATTTTCGCAAACGTTTTTGACTGACGTCGGTCATCTTCAGGCGGATGAATGAGTATGCAAAATAAAAGATTGGTGAATTTATTAAGAAGACGTTTTTAAAAAACATTTCAATACCACTTCAACATACATAATGACACAATGGAAGCGTTGTTTATTCAAGTAAATCTAGTATCAACCATGCTCGTTATGAGGGGGGGGGCGAAGGTATGTTGAAGTGGTATTGAAATGTTTTTGAAAACGTTCGCGGAAATATGGCGATTTTATACAAGATGGACGACAATACCAAATCGGTTGTACAACGAATCGAAAAAACAAATCAAAAAATAAACAGAAGCTGGCGCTACTGTTTAACCAAACATGCATATATATATATATATATATATATATACACACACACACACACATATAGACTCCATTATGGGTGGAGCACTCAGGTAGAGGAAATGGTTTGACTAGCGTTAAGACAATACTCTTCCATAAAACGAATTTAGTACTTTTGGTTATCAGTATCATAAAAAAGTATAAATAAATGAATAGCTTCATTTAAATACGATGCAATTTCTACCACTGCTACTAGCTCAGTCAGTAAACCACCGGATGTTAACCACTAGGGTCCCAGTTTTGAATCTCATTACGTCTAGCTCACACTGATGAGTTGTAAAGATGATGTGGATGACATATATAATATATTTATACAAACATGTAAAAGCGACACTGTTTCGATCAGTAGCCATTAAAATTACCATCGCAGCAGGCAAAGAAAATCAGTTTGTCCTTCCTATATATATATATATATATATATATATATCACTCGGTACAATACAAAATTTACGACATAATCAATATTTTGTAACCATACTCCAAAAATTCAACATCAACAAATATTATTTTCTACATATGTTTTTTGTCTCCTTATAATACAACTAAAGTTATAATCTTAAAAACATATATATATATATATATATATATATATATATATATATGTATGTGCATTTTATTTACATACTATACAATTGGGAATACATTGACTGATACTTAAGTTTCGCAAACCCAACTAGCTGACAGTTCAAAAACTTATGCAGTACATGAGAGTTAGAGCGGTTGTAAGCCATCCAATGAAGAAAGAAGATTCTGAAAATCTTTCGAGGTGGGGGTAAAATATATAATGGAAAAGTGAACAGACCATAAAATATAAAAACACCAAAATCACGTCCAAAACATCATCAGTTGACTAATATTTCATTTTTCATCGGAGTGAAACATAATGACATCTTAGATACCTTTTATAACAAGTGACAAAGTTTGAGAAGGAGTGTATAGATGTGAAAGATCCCCTTAATTAATTAAGACCTATATAATCGTAAGGGGAGGAGGGGGGGGAGGGATCTCTTATTGTCATCTTCGAGTGAGTTTTTTTCCTATTTTTTTGTTTTGCTTGCCATTCTTTCCACCTTTCATGACCCCCCTCTTCCTGATTTGTGTCGGAATAATGTGCTTGTTTTTTTCTTAATTGATTATCTATGAAGAGCAGACAGTAAACCAAAAACTACATTGTGAAACGTGCGTAAGACAAAAAATATAAACATTCGCCGAAATAAAGAAGAAAAATAAAATTAATAAAAAATTATGATTGTCGAATATTTTTTTTTTGTCATTGGAATGCAACCAACCAGTATATATGCTCTAAAGCTGGAAACTTCATTAAGCTTGCTTTTTGAAACAATTTGGATGGTATTATAAAGGATATATACCTAAAAAAATATATATTTTTAATACAAACTCAAATACATATATATTGGTCTCCTTTTAGTCTCAGAAGACAATGGATACTCACTATAAAGATAAAGGTTTCTGTGTTGGTAGTCTATAGTAAACCAAGGGTGTCAATCCCCAACTGCACCTATCTTGAAACAGCATTGCTTGAGTGCCGGGTAGAAGTTCAGGATTTCTGGAAATAATAGCAGGGTAAGCAGAGAAAGACTGGTGTTATTTCGGTTTTCTTTTTCCGAGCCTAGTTACACAACTAAGGTTTAAGAGTCTAGCTTACCATACCGTTTAATCCAAAGCTGGAAGGAGGATATATGGATTGATACCTTTCTGAAGGGTATTAGTGAAAGTGATGCAGTAGCTCCTGACATAACTTGAATCTGGCGCTCTAAGCCTATAGTCTATGCCTGTAACAATTTTTTACATTAACCATGCCATTACCACATGCACACATATACACACACTATTTAATAAAGAGTGTAATAAGGTAAGATTTTCCTGAAACTAATAAAAATTTCAAAAATGAAATGTTCTACATCAAATATTTAACAAACACTTGGAAAATTAGCTACTCATGCGTGAAAAACATTGAGTAAATAATAAAAATGCTCAACACTTACATGAAAATACAAAATGCAAATATTAGACTTGCACCAAAAATCCCTATAAAAGTACATTGGTCTCAGTGAAAGTGAGTGGAAAAATAGGTATACTTATTATACAATGACAAAAACTAAATGTGGAAATGAATAGAGAAAAACAAAGTACTGTTACGACCCATGTTCGTATTATTATCCAGACGTCACACATTAATATTTATATTTTACCGGAAAGTTTGGCTTGAAAGGGAATTCTCTGGATTTTGCAATATGGTTAACAGTGGAATACACAAGATGGGATAATTGGAAAAAGAAAAAGACACAAGGCAATGATTAAAGATGAACAGTCAAATTTTATATCATAAGGAATACGATAAAAATATCAAAACAAACAACAATGAATATTGTCTCATCTCATATAGATAGTTCCTCCAAAAAATTTCAAACATGTTCATACTTATCAATAGTTATTAAAGTCCACTTACTGAATACATATTTTTACTCTCTTCATGACAAGACACCTCTTTTGTTCATTCTATCATTTATTTTCTCTTATTGCTCTTCATTTCCCACATCTTATTTCGTTACCTTGTGATTTTTCTTTAGACTCAACTGTCTACATTTCTTCAATTCAACATCTCCGATCCAAAAACTCAACTGTCTTTTTAAAAAAATTTTTAATGTCGGCTGCTAATGTTCTAATTTATTTTTTTCTTCCTCTCTTCTGTTTTCCTCCTCTTTGTAACATCAGACTCTTGCCCTCTCCCACTCTTACTCCTGTTAAGTCCTTATGGGCGCGAGTGAAGAAAGAAGGGAAAAAATCCAGCAGCTCATATTATTTGAGGCCATACCTCCTCACCGACCCTTCCTTCTCTTTTTGCTTGGTGACGCCAAGAAGGGTGGAGAGAAAAAGACAGACAGCTTAGCACGCTGTCATTCGTTTTTCCGTTTTCCTCTCTCACTACAATAAACTTTGTGACACTTGGGTGCACACGCGTTTATTTATATTTTCTCGCAGATCGCTCTGTTTTGATTTTCTCTTTTTATGTTATACGCACACACGTACACAATACTTGCGTGCATTGTTGATGTTTTTCCTTTTTTCACCAAGAATTTCGTTTTAGTTCCAATTTCAAAACCCAAATTAATGATATTTGTTTGTTTGAAATCGACATTTAAGTGTTGAGTCCTCTCTGCATGTAACAGTACCTATAGAAATAGTTGTATGAAATAAAATGTCTATCAAAGAGAAACTATTACTTAGTTTTACCAATTGGATACTCTATTAAATAAAAGATTAGAACATAAGGGTCGACAACAAAATACATATTTACTTGAAATTATGTGATTTTTTTTTTATGGCACTAGTATCATGAAGATGGTATGCGAGTCGACATGGGAAGGTTGTTGATATATAATCAATGTATGTATCGGAATTGCTATATGAGAGCCACTCGAAATGGCAGTTAGACTTGTATACTAGATTGTTTTTTTTTTGGTTGTATTATTTCAGACTATTAGGTTTTAAATTGAGTAGTATATTGTAAGTTTAATTTGTTTATGTTGTTGGACAGGTTTAGTGTATCTTTTGTGCTATCTGTTATAGCGCAGTTGTTGAGTTTATAATTGCTGTGCATTTGGTGTCGCTATAGTAGGTTAATGGTCTTATTGTTTGTGTTTTTATTCCTGTTATTTTTATGGCTATTTGTGAGGAGTGTTTTATGTGTTGGTCGACTAATTTATTGGGGAAATTATTGCTAATAAGTGTTTGTTTTATATTAGTAAGTTCTTCGTAAAATCTTGTTCTGGATGAAGAAATGTGTAAAGCTATGTTGATTAAGTCTTTGATTAGGGCTATTTTATATTCTTCAGAACATTCACTGTGGAAGTTAAATAAGCAGGAGTTTTTACATGTTGACTTTTTATATGTAGATGTATTAAATGTATCTTTATACATAAAGAATGGTATTTTGTTGATATTTAGTTGGGCTGAATTTTATGATAGTTTTCTTGAAAGGTTTGTTTTATTTTATTGCGTTGTGTGTTTGTGTTATAAATATGTCATTGATGTATCTAGTGTAAATGCTGGATTTGGTTATGTGGTTGTTGTATATGATGTTTTCTATATAAGACATGTAAAATTCGGAGAATGTGGCACTTAAAAGAGCACTCATGGAAACACTGTCGATTTGTTTAAATATATATATATATATATATATATATCCCTGTGCTTGTTTTAAAAGTATTTCAATGGAATGTGCTCCAACGAACTTGCTGCATGTGTTCCCCTCAACGTGAATACCCCTGACAATCAGCAAAATCCTACCCCTTCACTGTAGAGGTCTTCAGATGTTGGAAAGCTTTCTACTCTAAAAGCTTATTTCCTCAATCTGTTTGCCTTTGTAATTCCCTCCGTTTCCTCGACTGTATCAACATGCAGAAATGTAATGTGAACAAACATCTTGCTGCACAACTCCTTGCTGAGGATGTCCTTATAAATCAGGCCCCCTCATTTACAGTAGTCCCTTACATCTCAGTGGCAATGTGCCTTGTTTAGGGTGAGTATAAGTAAATATATATATATATATATATATATATACACACACACACACACTAGTCCAGGAGTCTTTGTCTTGTCAACTTTTTTTTAACAAATTTAAATAATTAAGGTGATTGCAATAGGATTTAACCGATGGGGGAGGGGAACTATAATACCATAAAAATTTACATTATGTTATGTGTATATATAAAAAAGTAAGAAAATAAATATTGTATTTTTGTTAGTTGTGAACCGGAGGTGCCACTATACTAAGGACTGCAAACAGAAAAATTCATGACTCTTCTTTTATGAAGAAAGTATTGATGAAAGTGGAAAGTGTTTTATGAATAAAAGAAAAATATGTACTTTGTTATAACAGCGAAAATAAAAGAATTGTGTAGTTTTAATTATTTTAGGAAACTGGTTTAAGAAAATGATAAGTTAATTTCTTAACAGAAAACACGATCAAAGAGAAAAAGAAAGCCAGCAAACTTGAAAAATGGAATGGAGAAAAAAAGAAAGAAAATCCAGATTTAATTATGAATTTCGCTGGTAACATTGATTACTTTTTGAAATTTATACAAATAAAATGTGTTTTGACTTTTTGTGGAAACAACTAGAGTTGGTAGCTAATAACCATGCATCCACCCCTTGAAAATGTTTGGGAACTCTGAAATATTCACTCCACCTCATTTTTCTACATAACACCAAAATACAGTTGTTTTTTTTATTGTAAAATAAATAGATAAGTTTTTGAAGGAAAATATTGCATATATTGTCTTCAATTATTTGTTTTTGTTTATCTACTTTTTCACTTTTCTGGGTTTTTGGGTTTTTTAATTTTTTTATATTGCATACTTATTTACCAGTAATGATTCAGGCAAACTACCATACCCTTTTAAAAATATAATATTATTTAACTGTTCTTTAATAGTAATAAATTAAACAAATTATTAGTAGTATTTACTATCAGTTGCTGTATTTTTTTGCTGCTGATAACAAAGATGGAATCCATCTGAAAAAATATTCCTAGTTGGATAAAGTATTAAAGGAATTAAATTGAATAAAATTTTCTCTTCTTTACATGAACGAACGGTAAAGAAAATGAAATGGCTATTCAGAATAGAATATTGATTTTGTAGAACAAAAGCTATCAATGACAAACTTTAAGAAACTGACTGAATTCACTTTATTATATTTATGTTGGCCAAAAATCCTGTTTGGGTTTTTGTCTTATTTTCAGATTTTTAGAGGCCAATCAAATATGAAGGTAGTATTTACCTCACTCTCACCACGGGGAGATGTGACACAAGGTCAGAAGGTGGGGATTGAAAAGCTGATGCACAAGAGGAGATGCACTCTTACCGATAAAAAAAAAAAACATGCCTGAGCAGCCTCGTCTGCATTCCCTGGTTCGTGCGCTTCAGACAGTTAGTAGTAAATCAATCCCTTCTCAAAAAGAGAAGGTAAAGCCTTGGATGGAGAACTGAAAAGAACCATACCTCAGCCTGACAAGATCAAGGTCATCACCTACTCAAATATACACAGACTGTCAGACTTAGTGTTGAGGACGTATCCTCAACGAGTATGAACATCTACTCAGGCTGTGCCAAGTAGACATGGATTTGTGTAGTCTATATAGATATATTTTAGCTTTTATAGATCTAAGTACATATCGTAAGTGTACATACACATACATATTAACAGGTCAATCTGGTGTTTCCCAGTTCAAGTGAAAACATAAAATAACCGTTCAAAAAATGTCTACATCTATATTCATGCGCAAACTATTCAATTGTACGAATGAGAAGTATAAATATTGCATTTTATCAACCTGAAACATTCCCTAAAGAGGATTCAAGCTCAGCTTTTGATAGGGGAGAGAACCTTTACATTACAACTTTTAATTCGAAACAATTAATTCTTTCCAAACAGAGTGCTCTCCTTATATATATATATATATATATATATATATATATATATATATATATATATATTTAAAAACAGGTTTCTACTTGAGAAGGCATCGTAAAGTGAAATATAATTTTGTTTAAAAAGCCAAATAGATGCCAAGATTTTTTTTTTTTATATGCAATAAATTAAATATTTCGATCAGCACAGATCTTTTTCAATGGTAAATAAAAATCCGACACTGTTGATTTTTTTTCTTCGTTTCGTTGCCGGATCGCGACGGCCAAGCCGACGGGTCTCAGCTTTTTTGGAGACTGTTTAATGTCAAGATTTGGGTGGTGGTAGTAGTCGCAGTAGAGAAATGCGCCTGGCAGCGTATGCAAGTATTAAAAATGGGTTTCTACTTGAGATGGTATCGTAAATTGAAATATAATTTTGTTTAGAGTAACTAGTAAAGGTTGTGAGAAGGAAGTTCTTTGCTGTGGCAGGAGAAAGGTGTGGAGGTTGATTGAAGAACACGTGAAACGCGAGTTGAGGTACTAAGGGATTGAGAGTTTGGTTACCAGATCCACTTCAGGAAGTGTGAAAGAACAGTGGAAGAAGTTGGAGGTAACAGACCAGACTTGTGGGTAGGCCAAAAGGTCTCCAAATCATAGGGTTACTTGGTGGAGAAATGCGGAAGTTGAGAAGCGTATCAAAGAAAAACAGAAACGATAGTGAGGGGAGAAAAGGTTTAGTGAACAAGGATATGTATTTGGTGGCGTCAAGAAGAGCAATCTACAAAGACAAGGTGTAAGTTGAGCAAGCTACATTTTCAGATGTACTACGAAGGGATGACCAGAAGAATGAAGTATTTAGGAAAACTAAACTAAATACTGCGTTTTCATGGAACCTAAGAAAATCTTAAAGTTACACAAGTAGTTTCTGGTCCAGCCATTAGAATTGAGGGAAACAGTAAGATGAAGAAAGGGAAGGCTGCAGGACTCTCAGGTGTTGTTGCAGAAATGTTGAAGGCTATGGGTGAAAGAGGTATTCAGATGATCACAAACTTGATAAATCAGATAATAAAAGAAAGGGTTCCGAAAAACTGAACTTAGTACAATTTTCAACTGTTACAAGGGTAAAGGAGGAACTCTGGATAGAGATAATTACAAAGGCTTGAAGTTGATAGACCAGATCCTGAAAATCGAGCAGCAAATAAGAAGTCAGAAAAAAAATAGATGAAATGCAGTTTGATTTTATGCCTGAGCGAAATACGACTGATGCTACATGTCCTGAGACAAATGCAAGACAAGTATCTTGGTAAGAAGAATGACCTATATTTTTCTTTTGTGGATTTGGAGAAAGGTTTTGACAGTGCCAAGAGATGTTGTCTGGTGGCTTTGCATAAATGTGGTAAATGAGTTGTTGTTGAAGCAATGTACAAATACGTTCAGCTGTGTTAGAATCAACAGTTCATTTAGTGACAGCTTTAATGTTAAAGTGGGAGTAAATTCTCTACTTAGTCTGTTACTTTTCATTTGTCTCTTAGAAATGTTGTCCAGGGAATTTTGTATAGGTTTTCCGGAAGAGTGGTTGATGATTTAATGCTTGCCTGTGAAACAATGGAAGGTCTTCTTGTTAGTTTGGAGACTTGGAGGAATACTATAGAAAGTAAGGGTCTTAGACTGAATGTTACCAAGACTAAAGTGATGATCAGCGGTTGTAGTGGTGGAAAGTCCTCAGAGAAAGCAGAGTTGTCCTGCTCAGTTTGTAGAAAGGGAGTTGAGAGCGACTCAGTGTTTTGTAGTACTTGTAAGCGTTGGGTAGATAAGTTCAGTGGAATTGCAGGTATGTTAAGAAATTATGACCAGTTTATGTGCAAGACGTTAAGGCAATAGATGAGAACTCAGATGTGGAGAAAGTATATTTGGATGGCAAAGCTAATGAGCTTGTTCATAAGGTTTGTTACCTTGGTGATACCATTGGCACACATGGTGGATGGAGTAAGTTCAGAGAACTTCTGCCATTATTAACCAGCAGAGCATTACTACTGTTGACCAAGGGAAGAGTCTATTGGGTACATGTACGCAGTATGATGATACATGAAAGTGAAACCTGGCCATTGCGGTTTGAGGACATGCGTTATAAGGAGAGAAATGATATCAGAATGATACAATGGATATGGAATGTGGGGAAGTGATGATGATAGACTTGAGGGATAATGGTACTTATGCAGTTTACGAACCGCGTTATAGTGGGCACATTCCGGAAGGTTACGTAAACCGCCGAAAGGTGCTGAACATAACTTTCATGAGTGTGTTTGGCAAAAAAAAAACACAATGTTAAAATGCTAGCAATCAGTAATAATTAAGGAAAAACATTTAAATAAAACATTTTTTTTTATGTTACGAAGAAAATACAATGAAAAATTAATGAAAAAATATGTAATTTTGTAAAACTTTAAAAATTAAGAAAAAGACTTCAAATCAAGGAAAACAATACTCATCTTATGGTAAGTTTCATGAATAAATATTTTTTAGTTAAGAACATATAGTGTAACAACTGACAGCAAACATTTTTTTTTTTTTATTGATTTTTTTTTTCTTACCAATTCTTTTTCAATGCTACCGACTGGGTTAGGTAGTTTTTCTGTTAGGGTAGGGTAAGGGTTAGCAGACTTTCTGTGGACTTAAGCGCAGACGTCAGAAAAGAAAAAAGGGTAGAGGGAGTGGAAGGAAGCTGTCCTTCAAATCATTTTTTCTTTTTTGACAAAAGTCAATAATTACTTGATTAGATTCATGCTGACTTTAACCAATTTAAAAAAATTGGCGAATTTTCCGCAATATTTTTATCGTGTTTTCCAATTGTCGGCTGCTTCGATTTCACTGGCTAAGCATTTTGGCACGTTCCTGCGATTTACATAATCTGCTGAAATATGTCGACGCATTGTCGGTTTTAACGCGGTTCATACATTGAATAAGTACCGAGATAAATAAAGGCCTGGCCAGAGACAGATTAGTTTGAAAGCTAATTTCTACAAACTGTCAAACACATGCTAGCATGTAAAACGAGCGTTAAACTGAATATGATGATGGATGTGTAATGTGAGTCTTTAAGATAGATTTAGATCTGATGACCTCAGAGGAAATTAAATCTGTGCATGATAGAGGCTTTGTTGGTTTGGTCACATTCAAAGAATGGATGAGAATTCTTGTGTTAGATGTATAACAGTTGAAATAGCAGGGTCAGTTCACAGGAGAAAGCCACGGAAAACATGGGATGAAGTGATATGGGCAGATTTGAGGGATAAATAAAAACCTGTTCAGAGATAAGCCGTCTAACACATGCCAGCATGTAAAACAAATGTTAAACTGAATATTATGATGATCACGTTTCCAAAATTGCCCCATGCAATTAATGTTCAGTTTTAAGGGGGTAAAAGTTTTTAAGTTCTCAAACAATAACTGGTTTGGAAAATTAGAGAAAATTGCTATCTTTTTAGGTGATCGATAAATTGGACTCGTAACTTTGGTTAAAATTGAAAGAACAAAGGATAAGTTTATTTACAACTAGCTGTTCATACCTGGCATTCCCCTGGAGTTGTTTTACTTTCATTAATAATTTACATGGCTGAAATAGGATTTCTTTGACTGCAAAAAAAATATTATTTGGATCATGAAGAAATGTAAAAAAAATATTGTCCTCTTAAAAAAAAATGTCGACCATATATTTTTCTTCTTCTCCAACTCGTCAAAGTAAAAACATACTATGGAAATGTTATTATGTAAGTAAGACCCCCCCCCCCCGACTGTAAACACCCTGAGCGACATCCACATATCTGTTCGGGATGTTGCTAAACTTATCCATAACCTTGATGCCAGCAAAGCAACTGGTCCTGGCAACATCCCAATCATCGTGATAAAAAAATGGCAACCTGAACTAGCTCTTATTCTTACAAAGCTGTTCAATCGTTTGCTTGAATGAGAAGTGCTTCCCAACACTTTAAATAACCTTCTCAGTCTGTCCAATATTTAAAAATACTGGTGACCGGTCCTCTGCATCTCAGTACAGACCAATCAGTCTCCTGTGCGTCATGAGTAAGTTGCTTGAATCTCTAATAAACCAAGAAGTTGTTAATTACCTTAGCAAAAACAGTCTACTTAGCGACAAGCAATATGGTTTTCATCCTACTTGATCAACAGCTGATGTGCTGACTGTAATATCACACAGAATCAGTGAATCTATTGACGGGGCTTTGTTTCTAGAGCAATAACTCTTGACATATCAAAGGCTTTTGACAGAGTTTGGCATAAAGGTTTACTTCACAAGTTTGCTAGCTATGGAATATGTGGAAATGTATTCTCAACCATAAAATATTTTCTCTCTGATAGATTTATAAAAGTAGTCGTTGATGGACAGAAGTCTGAGGGACACAGTATGAATGCCGGCATGCCTCAGGGTTACATTCTGCACCCAACCCTCTTCCATGATCTTCATAAATGATCTCCGAAGCCACATTCTCAGATCATTCGTCGACATTTATGCTGATGACACAACCATCTATGTAAACACTTCAAAGAGCATTAATGCATTAATGATCAGGTTCTTTCTGTCTCTCTCTCTCTTCCGACCTGAAGCAAGTGGTGCAATGAGGTAAAAGGTATCTGGTTACTTTTAATGCATCAAAGACCAAGCTCCTCTCCTTTCACCACCAATGCTCCGATCTCCACTTTGTCCTAGTTGAAATGAATGGCTCTCCCCTTGAGGAAGGCCACTGCTTTGATATGCTCCTGGGACTAACCTTCTCTTCAGACTTGAAATGGAAAACTTACATCAAATCTGTTGATAAGACCACTGGAAAAATGATTGAATCATTCTACCGCTCCAGAAGGTATTTCACACCTGACGCCATCCTCTACCTGTACAAAAGTCAAATACGTCCTAACATGGAGTACTGCTGCCATATATGGGGAGGTGCCGCTCAAAACACCTTTTCCTGCCTTGACAGAGTCTAACACCGACTTCCAAATCTAGTGGGGAATGTCCTCTTCTCTTCCCTACAGTCATTCTCTCATAAAAGAGATGTTGCTAGTCTTTCTTTGCTCTACCGTTATTTTCATGGCAGGTGCTTGACTGAGCTCAAATCTAAAGTCCTCCCCTGTAAAACATTCACAACTAGAACCCGCCTAGCTACTATCACTGTCAATTTCCTTTTCTCCCTCTGCGTATGTCCGATTGCCATTTGCTTGCACCTTGGCACAGTTTTGCCCTGCGTTTCTTTCCCTACAACTTTTATTTTATTTTTTCAAATTTTAAATCTTGGCCATTGCCAACTTATCTATCCCAGCGACTTCCTCTGATGATAAGATTTTGATCTTTGAAAAGCCTGGCTTAAGGAAAATTTAACTTGAATAAATTGCCTTTTTGCGGAATATACCTTGCTTTGAACTTTTGAATTGAATTTTGATTTGGCTTTTGCTTTCTCTAATTCCTTTCCATTCTCCTTCATTTATATATATATATATATATATATATATTATATATATAGTACAATAATATTGATTGTTTCATTCAGGGGAAATCATGTACTAAGCTTTACTCTTGTAGCACTGTTGAAGTAAATACTGAAAATATATATACATAATATGAGTATGCACTCTGCATAAAAAATGACAGAAAATAATTATGCTTTGCTAGTATTCGCACTAATATTCATATGAAAACCTTTTCTTTATATACTTTTTGATATGAAGTGTTTCTGCCAGTATTCGCACTAATATTCATATGAAAACCTTTTCTTTATATACTTTTTGATATGAAGTGTTTCTGTTCTTTTAACTTCACCGATTGAGATGTTATTTTATATGAATATTAGTGTGAACACTGGCAAAGCATAACTTTTGTTTAGTCATTTTTTGACAGAGAGTATATACACTAGTGTTATAGAAAGTTCTTGGGATGAAAATTAACTTGATTAATGTTGATTATTGATCAAAAGATTCATTTGGGCACATCACTCCTCTCAGCAGAAAAAGAGTAGTAATGTGAAAAATAGGATGAAGATAAAATCCTTGCTGTCATCCGGAAAGGAAGGTGATGAAGAAGCCGATTGATTAGGCTGTTGAGGTTTTCTAGTTTGGAGATATAGATGACAAAGGTGTTCGCGTTTTGTTGTTGAGAGAAACTGGTAGGTGCTCAACGGCTTCAAGCTCTTGCCCCCTCTCCCAAAAAACCTCAGCAAGAACTCGTTTTCCTATCAACAATGCAAAGAACTCTCCTTTCTTCCTCTGTGTGCCTAAAATCAAACTGAACTTCCATGAACAAAGTTTCTTTCCAAGAAATTCTCACCTGTGGAACACGTTACCGCTGGAATGTTTTCCTGCAGATTTCGACATGGTTGTTTTCATGTCCAATGTAAAAAAAATATCTGTTGTTTTGTGAATTATTCATAGTTTTCAATCGTTTCATGATACTGTTACATCATTCAATTGAAAATCTCACTAACTCTTATCCTTGAGCGATTTTTGGCCTTGGTAAGTGGTGAATCATTAATATAAAAAAGAAAAGAAAGCGAGGTTTAAGTGAGTGGGCAAATTAGCAAGAACGAATTGTCGGTAAATAGAAGGAAAGATTGGACATCCTTCAAAGCATCCCCAAAAGTTCATTGACTGTGAAGAGTTTCGTTATGAAGATCATCGAAGCTTCCTAACTCTCCACTTGCTAAAAGAAAATCTACTTGAATGAAAGGAGAGATAGCTGCAGTCGAGGAAGAATAGAAAATATAGGGTGACCCTAAAAAATGCCACCCATGGAATCGTTAATAAAATTCACAATCCTTTCTGCAATCCAACCATATTTGGTAGAAATAAACTTCAGTCTATGCCTGACTTGTTCACCAAGTTTCAAACAGTCTTTGTTTTAGCGCCATTCAATTATATACTCCAAATGTGCGTCTTTGCATTGCAAACAAACCTGGATACAACTTATTTTAGCTGTGGTGGTTCTATTCATTTGAGGAATATTCTGGGGATTGTTTTGATTAGAAATTATCTTTGAGATAACCTCACAGATAAAAATCTGGAGGTTTAAGGTCCGGTAAGTGTGAAGCTCATTGAGGATCACACCTCCTACTGGTGAGACGATCACCAACAGTTCCCTGCATATAAAGACTGCTGGACAGTCATGACTTGCTATCTATATATTACTAAAACTTTTTGGATCTTGTTTGTTATCTTGTCTCTGTGCACACTGGATGACGTCAACCATTAAAACAGAAGTGGGGATAATCGTGCACATGGGATGACATCACAAAATGATGATGTCATCCATCAAACCAGAGAGAGGGGAGGAAGAAATCCTTTATGACGTTTATTCATTATAAGTGAATTTTTAAATTTGTTTACTGCTGATCTCCTTCTTATTTAAAAAATTTTTTTTTTATTAACGTGCAGGTTGATGGGCATTATCCATGCTGGTGGGCCCCCGTTCAGGTATCCATGAAGGTTTATTTGAAGCAAAAGTTTTACGGGGCCTTTCTTGCCCAATGCCTTTTCATGATCGACACTAAGTACATCACCAACCAAGGTCAACAGCCTGCACTCAACCAAGTTAGTCAGTTAGATTTTATGGCGGTCGTCACCCGCCAAGTCTAAACTTTACATCGGGCATCTGTATGCATTTCTCAAAATTATACCTGACTAAAGCATATCCCACATACACCCAACCCTCTGAATATACTGCCAGTTGGCCCAGGACTCCTTATTAGGTATTCACAGCTAACCTATTCTCCTATCCGCAATCTAGGGACCCGGTGGATTAGAGATAGCCGCTCCACACCGTAAAATAACATAATTTCTATTAATGAATTAAGTTTTCAATTAAATGGCCTCTTCTGGGCCCCAAAACGTAAAATATGATGCCATTGATTCGAAACCTTTAACCTGCGGCACTTATTTATTTGCGTGTTCGTATCCGTTTGCGTTTACTTGGCTTTAACATAATTCGTCTTTGCGGCGAGCAAAGCAGTTCAGTCCGCTTCGAATTGTATCTTCTCGTTATTTACATTTTCTGTCTGTCTATCTATTTAACTATATCGCTTGTGTCATGCTTTATGTCATACATATTTATTGCATTACATCTGGCATCTGTACGTATTTCATGCAATGAGGCTGGAGCTTGGTAAACAGTGCGGGACCTATTAAGTTAAAGATTTTTTTTTTCTGCAGGGAAAGACTAGTTGTTGGTGCACCAGCTCAGATGTGGCAACAATACTTCATTTATAGGCGAATTGTGGCTTTATAATAATATAAGATACTGACAGGTGTGAGAAGTTTTTTTGGCCCGGTATAGGGAAGCTACCTTTTCAATTATCAGAATTGTTCCTATTTTTATTTCATAAATTAAATAGCATTTTATTTTGCTTTTTTAAAATGTCTTACTTTTTGTTAATTAAAATAAAAACAAAGAAAAAACATTTAGCTAGAAAATACTTGAAACACTATAACAAAAAACAAAACAAAAAACAATTGTCTAGTGTGAGATTCGAACCCATGATTGCATAAAATATTCGAACTGAAGTCGAATGCATTATCCACGTGGCCATTGATCAAACGAAAAAATTTGTCCTTTTAACCTAATTAAATGAGTTTTGGCGTAGGGATTTGTTTACCTATCTAAAATAGATTGTCTAAAATAAATAAAGAAACAAAGAAACAAATCTATTATATAAAGGTTATGTGTGTGTGTCCAGCTAAAATCAAAAATACAAAACAAACACCCACAAAGTTGGTATATTCTTGATCAGCATTGCCTGGAATGAATAATATCGAAACATTTTTTTACTCTAAACTTGAACAGATATCCGGGGGGAGGGTGCTATTTTCCAGCCATTAGCTAAAGGGAAGAAACTTTGATTTTTTTTTTTTTGAAGGAGTTACTTCCCTTTATGCCGACTTCTTCCTCAACAAATTTGTATTAGGGGAGTTGTCTGTGTGTGTATGTCCAGAGAGAGGAAGAGGCTGGGTGGAGAAGAAAGAGGGGGTAGGGAGGGGGAAACAGAGAAAGATCGAGAAGAGAAAGAAGATTTAGTAAAAATATGTTACACTTTTGCCTCGGGCAACGCTGGGTAGCCCTGCTAGTTTTAAATAAAAAAATTCTTATTAAAGTAAAAAATATATTAGTGAACATTTATCAGATATTTTTTTATCCATTTTTAATAAAAAAGGATAAATATTTTCTCTATAAAGTCAACAATACATCCTCAGTCAGATGAGGAGAAATCCTCCTCAACTAAGGTACTTTTTATAGGTAATTTTCACCGGCCATAAATGCTTGAGTGGTGATTAGAAATTAATATACTGCGCAGTAAGTTTGAATCTCTGTCACATTTTTATCTGACCTTTGGCCAAGATCAAAGTTTAGTATCTGTTCTGTCTCAAAAGGTCATCCGCTCCGTCATTACCTCTTTCTTTTTTGTAGGGGGCTAGATTTTGGGGAGCTGGCGTTTCCCCACATGAAAAAACGAGAGTTTGTCTAACTTTGCCCTCATTTAGACTGAAGTAAACAGGGACAAATTACATTTATTTATTGATGTTTTTGTAATAGAGATCCTCCGAGATTCCCACTCTCCATTTTTATTTTTATCTTGGAACTCCACCCCTTATTTATATTCCTATCACTTACGTCTCACTCCCATTTAGAGATCGACTTGTTTGTTTTCGGTTCTCAGCAAACCGAAAAGCTGTTTTTTTTTGTTTATGTTTGTTTTTAATAGTTGGGAGGCCCTTACTAACATGTTTTTATTTAATATCCTTAGTTTTTATTTCTTTTTTTTAGTGTTTTTATCGAACCTACTCCCCATCATATTTTAATGAAATTGTGTACATACAAATATATATTTAAAAAATTAAATTCAAATAAAACTAGGGATATTTTAAGTAGGGTATTCCATACAGTAAATGTGGTAATTGCTGCAGTAAACATAATGCACAAATGGTGAAAGGTTGAAATAAACAATGCTTGCACGAATGGGTCAAAATCAAGGCGATCCATAATACAGGCCTGGAAAACATGTAAAGAGAACACACAAAAGCATCATACACATACACACAAACATTGAGTTATATATATATATATATATATATTTATTAATTATTTTTACGTACATAAAAGTGATAACAAACCAATATATATATAAATGTATATGTATATAGGTTTCACCAGAAAAAAGAAAATCATAAGCACACAAGTTGGAGAAAAAAGTATAATAATAGTGAATAAAAAAAACTGAGAAAACTCTATATATGTGTGTATATATATATATATATATATATATATATATATATATATATACACACACTCCTAATCAAAAATTTAAAACCACTTGAAAATCATTTAAAAGAAACCTTTTTTAAGAATAGATTTAAACTCCTCCCACTTAAGGTTACCAATACTAAAATCTAAAAGGTTATGAGAACAAAAAGCTACATCCCAAACATTTTATTCAGAAATTTACATTTTTATAAAATGAGGCATTTTACACTTGATCAGAATTATAAGACCAGAGACAAAAATTCTACGAAATTGTACGAAAACATTCAACAACCAAATTTAATAATGAGTTCTACCTCCACTGATTTTGATGACTTCAAAAATTCTTTGGGGCATGCTAGAAATAAGCGTTTCCATTAAGGTGCGGATGTGACAAAGTAGTCGGGGTCGACAGGGATCGGGTACCCTAGTTACGCACTAGTATGCATCGTGGAAATGAAGTGGAGATATAAGACTAGTACATATATTCGATGTGAATTGGCTAATCAAACACGGCAAGAAAATAGCATCGAGATGTCTACGAAAAGTCATGTAATTGTCATTTTTGATAATCGTGGAAACAGATAGTTATAAACCAGATGTGAGATCAGAATTTGGGCAAAATCTTTAATCACCAAAAAACTAATAAAAAGTCAACACTTGGAGATCGCGAGCTGGGCAAGATAATCAGCTAACCCTGTCTTCATTAATTGAGGCAGATGGATGACGACCACCCGGCGAGAAAACCGAGAGTAATTGTTTTTATGATAGCGATATAACCAAAGAGAGAAATCTCATTTATCTGTATCGTTGAAAGAGAGGCGCGCCCGCCCAGACCCCTGAGAGAGGAAGAAACACATAGAGAAATATGTTGGAGAAGAAGAGGGTGTAGCAATGAACATTTTCAATAAGAGTCTATGCGTGAAAACACCCTGAGAACCAGATCCCCAAAGACAGGCGAGAAAGCGAGTCGGAAAAAAATCGCCAGAGAAAACAGAATATCGCCATCGCCGTTTCGCTCATAGTTTAGGACTTTAACAGCTATTTGCGAATGTATTCGCGCACAGAGAGACAACGAAAATAGTTGAGCGCAACAGTCATTTATCATACGGTAGACATTAATTCAATGTAACATCTATTCTTTTCTTTTATTGTTATTAATAATTATTATTCAATACAAGAAGACCCGATCGAGTTGTTGACGATTATTCCTTTCGCTTTGTTCTGCTTGAATAATCTTTGCTTTCACAGAGTCAGACGATTGCTATCACTCAGTAATCGTTCGCTGATATAAACAGTTTCAACGTGAGAAGTATACGAGGCCGACGAAGTCATCATCACCATCGTCGTCATCCCGGCCTAGAGGAATTTCGATCGACATATTTTTTTATTGCCACTATGACGATCGGCTGAAGAGTGTTCACGGTCTGGCAAGATCTCTCTGTAGAGAACCCGAGGTGTGAGCAGCGAGACAGAGACACGAGTGGGGTACCCAGTTATATGGGGGATGTTGCTCCAGCTTCTGAAGATGGCTTCACAAAGTTCATTTTTTGTTGAATATTGTTTGCCATTTTGATAAACATCTCTTGTCATTCATTTTCAATTGGGTTCAAGTCCGGTGAGCATGCAGGATGTCCCAAGAGATGGACCCCATTTTCTTGTAGAAAGGTCAAGGTCCGTCGTGCACCGTGGATTGCAGCATTATCCTGTTGGAATAACCATACATCCCCACACAAACGATGGCCCTCCGTCATCAACAATGCTTTTTGTAGCATGCTAACATAACCAGCGGCTATCTGTTGACCCTGCACCACCTGGAGCTCCATCGTCCCTCTGTAAGAAAAATCACCCCATACCATTAGGGACCCTCCACCACAATGATGTGTGGAGAAAATTTCAGGAGGAATGTTTTTGTTATGCCAATATCGTTGGAAGCCATTAGGACCATCTAGATTGAATTTTTTCTCATCAGAAAATAGGACTTTCTTCTACTTCTCAACATCCCATGTTTGGTATTCACGACCAAACCGTAAGCAGCCGACCTTGTGACGTGGAAGCAGCCGAGGAATTTGTGTACGCTTTTTATTTACTATTCCTTTTTGTCATAAGTGTCGTCAGATGGTTACTGGACTACAATCAGTATCTGTGACTGCCTTAATTTGACTAGAAGAAAGTCCACTGTCTTTCACAACAACCCGTCTTATTCTCCTACTCAGTGCAGGAGAAATTTTTTGGGGCCTACCAGTGGATTTTGCTTTTCCATAATTCTTACTGTTCTTTAGAAAGTTGCAAATCACAATTTTACTGCGATTTACCTTAGCTGCGACACCCGCTGTGACAAACCTTGCTTATGGAAATCTAGAATTCGAGCACGCTCGGTAAGTTTGCTTGCTTTAGGCATGGTGACACCTTTACGCAGTGATTGCTAATCTCTAACTGAACTAAAAACGTTGGAATTACCATAGATCTAACAATTTATACCCCTGGTCTTATAATTTTGATCAAGTGTAAAATGCCGTATTTTATAAAAATGTAAATTTCTGAATAAAATGTTTGGAATGTAGCTTTTTATTTCCATAAGCTTTTAGATTGTAGTATTGGTAACCTTAAGTGGGAGGAGTTTAAAATCTATCCTTAAAAAAGGTTTCTTTTAAAAGATTTTCAAGTGGTCTTAAATTTTTGATCAGGAGTGTATATATGTTGTCTTGATGTTTATAGGTATCCTTTGTTAGGATTTGAAACTGACGGTATCGATGTTACTGTGATCTTCTGTAATACAAGCATTAACACACACACACACACACACACACACACATATATATATATATATATATATATATATATATATATATAACTGTTGCAAACGTCCAAATACTCTGTTTAAATTTCCTCACAGCTTTTTCCTTTAGTGATTACGTAACTAAGTCGAGAAGGCAGTCAGACTAACAATCGGACACAAATCGTAGTAAAATTTTGTAGTAAATGCCGTTCATTCATAAAATCATATGTGAATGCATTCAGTCCAAGGCGATCCATAATACAGGCCTGGCAAACATGCGACTGGGGTCCACGACTGAGGGCGGACATGTGAAACATGCGGACATAATTCAAAGTGTAGTATCTGTTCTATCTTAGGAGGCCATTCTCGCAGGCATTATCTCATTTCCGATGGTCGATGGGTTTATTGCCTGTTGCCTCCTCATTCGTGAAAGAATGTCGACAGGACTATAGTGTGCTTTCGGTTTTATCCAGAGTGCCTTTTTTTGTAGAGCGTGATTTTACCCACATTAAAATCGCACATGTGTCTAACTTTACCCTTGTAGAGAGACACATAGATATGGACAAATGAGATTTTTTTATAAATAAATTTTTATTAGTTCTATTTAAAAACAAATTTGATTTAATTTCGCTATATCTATTTAGAAAGTAGAAATAATATTTCTGCTTGGGCATATTTTCAGATGTTTTCTCTTTTTTTTCACTTCAATTTTTTTCCTATATATTTTTGTTGGGGATGAAGCATCCTATGAATGCCAAGAATTCACCCACTATTTCAGACTCCTTCAGAGCTCTATTTCGGCTGCCATCATTGGGGAGACTAACTTTAACTAGATTTGCTACTCTCTCTATCTTGTCCCATATCGCTATGTCGGATTCTACAATTTTGTTTTATTCTTGCTGGAAATGAGGCATCCTTCCGGATGCCAGACATTCATCTGCAATTTCTGAGACTCCAACCAAGAGATGATTTTTAGGATTCCCTTTAAGTGCAATTGTTTGGATCTCTCTTGCATTTGGTTTACCGAGTATATTCACCAAGTTCTTTTCATGAGCCCAGTGGCTCCTATGATTACTGGAATGATTGAAATCTTCCTAAGGTTCCAGTTTCTTTTCATGTCATACACGA
The DNA here is from genome assembly GCA_963556195.1 of Sepiola atlantica. NCBI lineage: Eukaryota > Metazoa > Mollusca > Cephalopoda > Sepiida > Sepiolidae > Sepiola > Sepiola atlantica. Next base: position 139,203,938 of record OY744519.1, read on the forward strand.
CCATGATATTTAGTTCTCTTCTCTCTCTCAGCTCTGTTTAGGCCAGCATCTTTAGGGACACTGACTTCAACTAAAGTTGCTACTCTCTCCCTCTTGTCCCATATCACTAGGTCAGGTTTAACAGCTCCGGTTTTTAAGTATATGGCTGCAGGAATTGCATAGTCATGGTGGATGATGCATTACTAATACCAGAAAGAACTGTTTCAAATATGTTCCCAGGATTTGCTGCGACACTGGATGTTCAATTTTTTGTAGATGATCTAGTGGAAATATTTACACATTCCATTGTGTCACGTATAGTAGCTGTCCCCCAGCAGCACCTTAAAAACTGGATGTCAGGTGGCTCATACCCTCCACTTCCGTGTGGCAGAACTTTCACTTATTGTCGTTGCTGAGACCACTCATCTTCTTAAAAGCATTGGTCATCAGGCCTTGATCTTGAGCAGCCATTATCATCCTCTCCTGATCATAGTGGAGCGATCGTCTTTTGAGCAAATCGACAGAACCTTCCTTATCTATATATTCCTGGGATAATTCTTCCAGAAAATATTTTGCATGTTGTTGCTTGGCCCATTTTTCCTGTTTTCTACTATGGAAGGTCTTGGTGTATTTCTGTCGGTTCTTCTGGGCTATTTCCTTAATATGCTTTTTTTGTGTGTTTCTGTCTCGTTTATGAGACAGTCTTGGCCAAAATGTTTGGCCAGTTTTATGATGTACCATCATAAGGCTTGGGTTCTGAGAGCGCATTAGATATTGGTCAGTGCTCATAATGGTTGCTCAATATTGATGGTCAATTTCTGATACCCATACTTCCTGCTCTTCTGGACAGATACAGCCTTTTCATGTGTGTATGTATGTATATATGCTCTGAGGCATACGCATGCATAGATAACCGTATGCATATTTTAGAACGGGTTCCCAACCTTATTTTGCTTGTGGACCCCTTGAGAGCTATTTTGTCATCTGTAGATCCTATATATATATATATATATATATATATATATCAAATATTTGTTTCTAGGTTAGTAAAAACTAACAATTTCGTTATATTCAAATTCAAATCTTGAAAATTTTAATAAACACATATACATCTCCTAGTAAACAAAACAAGATAAATAGAAACTTTTTTATGTGGGACACCTTGAAGCTTCTGTGGTCCCTCAGGGGTTGGTAATCCCTGTTTTAGAGTGTAGATATTGTGTGTGTGAAAGAGTTAAAAATAAAAGTTTTTGTATTGATATTTATTTAAGCTTACAGATGTCTTTGTTAATTTGTCCACCTGCTCTGCAAGTACTGACCTCTGACCCCATGCAGAAATCTCTATCTCAGCTGTTTTAATGAGTCAGGCTGGGTATCTCAATAGAAAAGAGGTTGGATGGGGGTCAAGGAAGCCTAGAAGGGAAAGGTCAAAGTTGATACCTGAACAATGAACAAATATTAAGATGACTCATTAAAGATGGGAATCTTTTTATCTTCAGAAGAAGAAAAAATGTCAACATTTTTAGAAGTTATTATTTTATTGTCATTGTAGAAATAATTTGGGGACTTTTTAGTAGTTAAAACAAAATGAATGTATTATGGATTATTCGGACTACTATTCTCATCTTGGTTGTTATTTTCACTCTGCTTTGGCTGATGTAACTCTCCGACCTTCTTCAGGTGCATCGTTTTGAACTTGGTAATCTTTACGTCGAACTCTTAAACTTGAACAGAATTTTGAACTGAACCCTTCATTTAATTCATGGGGGTAGATTGAAGTGTTAATCTTTTATTTTGTTCTTAGTTATTACTGCCTGTAGTAAGGATTGAACCTTCAACCACGAGAAGACTGTCATCCGTTCTATATTTATATGGAATGACATACCCACAGTTCTTGGTCGTGATGTTTTCTGTAGGAGGCTTGACAAGATATTTTCGGAGTCGAGTCGCCCTGAATACTGTTCTGATGTCATATGGATTACATATTCTGTTATCATCAGTATTATTGCTGCTGCTTTTGTTTGTTTGTTAAGCAAGTCAGACTTCTGCATAGAGCTCACGAAGATCATGCCTCAGAATTGTCTGGTCTACATGAAGTCCTCTGCATTGGTCACAGCTATTCATGAAACCTGCAGAGTTGCAGGTTTTTATCCCCCGACACCGGGAGCAGCAAAGCTCAGTGATTGCATACAAAGTCGAGGAAGGTTTGGCCCAGAACACACAAAGAAATGGCACAGAAGCAACATTGCCATTCTCACTCTATTGATTTACGGTTCCATGCCTGACATGTTTTTGCTCGCCACATACAGAGACAGATGACCAGAGGATGCCAGATCTTTATGCTGACTCCTCTGGATTTTCACCAGAGCCCTAATACCATTGGGTTCCAAACCTGTTCGCCATGGTTGGTTCTGCCAAGAACCGGAGTTCTAGACAGCATAGCCCTGACACTACCACGTTGCCACTGCCCCTATCACGGTAAGGAAAGTTTGGACTTTCGTGGATCATTGTTGCTGATGATTTAATATCAATCACATCACCAGCAAAAATAACAGAATTTAACAAATGTTGAAAAATACGGAATACTTTTTTAAATTAAGAATAAACTAATTATAAAAAGATCATTTTTTAAAAAGTTTTATTCACCCCCAAATAAGGCACATTGCCACTGAGAATTAGGGGCCAGATTTATAGGGACATCCTAAGTGGGGATTTGTGCAGCAAGATGTTTGTTCGCATTACATTTAAATTTCTGCATGTTGGTACAGAAATGGAAAATGGAGCAGAGAGAGAATTCCAAAGGCAAGCTATTCGAGGAAAGAAGCTTTTAGAGTAGAAACCTTTCCGGCATCTGAGACATCTGCAATGAAGAGGTGGGATTTTGCTGATTGTTATGTTGGTTGAGGTTATTTACATTGAGGGGGCACAATTCCAGCAAGTTTGTCAGAGCATATTCCATTGAAGTACTTGTAAACAAGCACAGGGATGCAATATTGCGATGATTCGACAGGGGCTGGAGCTTGATAGACAGCGTGGTACCATTAGATTTTTTGGACTATGTCTAAAAGGGAGAGATTAGTGATTGGTGCTCCAGCCAGATCGTGATTTGTTCAAACTTTCGACTTATAGAGCAGAGGTCGGCAACCTTTTGGAGAGAGGTGACCAATTGGCTGTGCAGTGTTTCGATGAAGGGCCATGTTATTAAATATGCAAATAAATTTTCTCAGATTCAAACTACTGTCCAAAAAGCTGTGTTTTTTTTTAAGGTTAAAAACATAAGGCAATTGATCTGATTTTATTTCACGAAAACTGACCGTACATCAAGGCATTCAGCTGTAAACTGAACGGCATACCAACAGCAGATCTTTTTTTTGCTTTATGGAAATTGCTCCAGACAAGGCATGAAGCCACTTGATGTAAGGAGCTAACAAGAACGAAAGATGATTATCGCAAAGACAGTAGATGTCTATTGGTCTTAATCTTGAAAAGACCAAGGCTATAGGTAGGAGGAAAACAGTCAGCAGGATCTCATACTTGTTCAAAACGTTTGTTTCAATTCATTCCTAAATTAATAAAAATCGTTGCTTCTTACATTTAATGGGTTAACTTGAATCAAACTGCTGTATTTTTATGTGATACTAATCGGATAGTCAGTCTAGCTGTTTAGTTAGCAGGTTGGACGAAAACCACTCAAGGACCAGGATTGTCGACTCCTGGTACACATGAGAACTGAATGGCTCTCTCTTTAAAGAGGACCGTTCTTTGATAAACTTTTAAGACTGACTTTCACCCCAGACCCGAAATGGAAGACATATCAAATCTGGAAAAATGGTTGGATCATTCTACCGCTCCAGAAAGTATCTCATTCCTGACACAATCCTCTACCTGTATAAGAGCCAAATACGACGTCCTAAGATAGAGTATTGCCGTCATATCTGGGGAGGTGCTGCTCAGAGTACTCGTACTTGTCTTGACAGAGTACAAAATTGATTTCACAATCTAGTGGGGGGGGGTGATCTCATCTCGTACCTACAGCCTCTTTCAGACAGAAGAGATGTTGCTAGCCTCTCTCTACTGTATCATTATGTTTATGGTAGGTGCTCGACTATCCAATCCCTGGTCTCCCTCTGTAAAACATTCACAGCAAGAACTCGTCTAGCTACAACTATAGCAAGGAACTTTCTTTTCTCTCTCTCTCTCTTTCTGTACCAAAAACCAAACGAAACTTCCACAAAGTTTCTTTCCGAGAACAACTTGGGTGGGTGGCAACTTGGGCAGCAAGATGTTTGTTCACATGGCATTAACATTTCTGCATGTTGATACTGTCAGGGAAACAGGGAGCAGGAAGGGAATTCCAAAAGTATGCAGTCCGAGGAAAGAAGGGAGAGAATTCCAAAGGCAAGCGGTTCGAGGAAAGAAGCTATTAGAATAGAAAAACTTTCCAACATCTAGGGACCTTTATAGTGAAGGGGTGGGATTTATCAGCTAGTTGGGTGTGTAGGGAGTATTTCCGTTGAGTGATATGCAAAATCAATTATTTTCCTGATCTCTTATTCCCGATGTTGACACATGTTACGGTAACATTGTGAAGTGATAAATTATCTTCCTACTATAAATGCTTGCCAACCAAGCAACTTGCCGTAGATATTTATGTTCCGGTATTCCTATGTTCCTGAAATAAAAGTTAATTTTATTGTAGAGAAGATCTCTGGTCCTTTTAATGGAACTCACGAACACAATCCCAGCGAAAACTACAGATTATTTGGACTACTATTCTCATTTTGGTTGCTATTTTCACAATTGATAACACCCTACCTGAGAGTCTAACATTCAAACTCCTCAGCCTAACATTCACAGGTAACATGAATTGGAACAAATACATAGAAGATACTGCCAAATCTGCTGCAAAGATGGTGGGCTCCCTATACCAGGTTAGAAAACTTCTCATACCTGCCAGTATCCTATATTTATTTATATTCAATCGATAAAAATCGATAAAAACATACTACATAAAAGAAATTTATATAATATATAACAGTTGTTTCGCTGCATCACAGTTCCTCATTGTGGCTAGATATAATGAGCATTTCAAGCTGAGATGTGAAACCCGACCGCCAATGTAGTCAATCAGCCAGTCAATCACTCTATGAAAGCAAGAGAAATTATAACGTTTTGTTTACATATTTATGGTTCATGGAGAATTCTATTCAAAGTAAGAGTAATGCATTTTATGCTAGGTAGAAACCGTTATTTCCTCCCACGAGTAGGGAGCAAGTACACATACAGGTGCGGAGGATATTTGTTTATTACCGTCTTGGAAAAAATAACACAGTAGATTCATATTTTTGAGATTTTTTTTTCATCAAACTTGAGTCTCTATTTACTCGCCTCCCCACGAGGTCGGAGTTAAAGACTAGGTCGGTTTTTAAAGTGGAGAAAATCCAGCTCCCCAAAAAGGGACACTTTGGATTTGGATAAAAATAAAAATTGTCTCAGTCTAGAAGGATTTCTCCTTCACTGACCGAAGACAGAACAGATGCGCACTTTGATCTTAGCCAAAAGGCCAAGGATTTTGTCTTAATCATTTGTTGCGTCGATTTCACTTGATGAAGCCGCCTTTGGCTTTGATAACAGCTGCAAAGTGGCCTTGGAACCGGGCCCCATGCCTTCATCACTCTCTCCCGACTTAAGCTCCTTAAGGCTTGGATAATCCTGACCTTTAGCTTGTCGTCCTTCATGTTGTTGAAGCTTGATCTGTTGGTGTCTCGTTCCACCACGTCCCACACAAACATGTCGAAAGGGTTGCTGGGAGGCCAGATATCAGGTGAAGTGTGGTCGACAAAATTCTGTAACAGCCAAGCCTGGGTCTTCGGACTGGTATGGCGGGACGCTGAGTCTTACCACACGTACAGCCTACTTCCAACTGCCTGGTTGAGCCAGAGTTTCACTACTTCACTCAGAACATGGATACAGCCATCAGTCAGTGACAAGCTATATATAACTAGAAAAATACCCGTCTCAGGACGAGTAAAATAAATTCCCCAACAGAACAGTTCTGCACCACTTTTATGTTAGATTATGAAGATTAAAATAAAAATATAATGATACTAATCCTTATGTCTAGAATTTTTATTCGAATTTTGATCAAAATCCATTACATGATTTTGATTTTAGAAAATTACTAAAATTAAGGCTTAAGCTTAAGGGGTTTTAAGAAGAAATTGAAATTCACAGAATCTTGCTTAATTGGTGTCTAATGACTATGGATCAAGTTCAATGCAAATTTGGTATATTTGAATTTTCAAATGGGAGGTTGTGTCCATATTATGCCGTTAAAACCCCTTTAAAATACTCCAAAGAAAGTGAAATTTGAAAAATATTTATTAATATCTAATGCCTGCGTTAAACTTTCTCAAAAATCAGAAGTATCTTAATTTTTATGCATTAAACTAAATTAAATTAAATAGATTACTTATTCCTATGCCGAGCAGCTGTGTTCTAAAATTCATAATGATCAGTTGATTAGTTTAGAAGTGAATCCTTTACATAAAAATATATAGACATACCTAACTATATATATATATATATATATATATACACACACACACACACACACAGTGTATCCAAAAAAAATGTATGCACCCTTTGAACTGTTACAACTCGTTCAATGTACTGATTTTAACTTGCAAACTAGACTGATAGTAAAATTAACAATAAAGTAGAAAATTAACTTTTAATAAACGTAAAGGCTACTTCGGGTAATTTAAGAATGTTCATGAAATGAACCCTAACCCGTTCTGCTCACATTTCATATCATGATACATTGGATCTACAAACGTCTTGCAACATTTCCTCTAACAGGTTCAGGTTAATTTATGAACTACCCCAATTAATAAATGAATATTAAACGATAATTTTAAAAGTTAATTTTCTACGTTTTTGTTAATTTTATTGTCAGTATTTTTAAATATGTATTTTTACATTCTATCAATCTTGTTTGCAAGTTAAAATTAGAGTTGGGCGGTTTTGAAATTTTGGTTTCGGTATCGGTTTCGGATTTTTTCTCTTAAAACCTCGGTTTACGGTTCGGTTTTTCGTTTTTTTTGAAAAAAAATTTTCTACTATGGAAGCTATTCATTCTCTTGTGTGATGATTAGTTATTATTCAACGTTTAGTTGAATTATGCCACTGTTTCGATAATTTTGTGACTGAATCATTCTCCATGATATGAATCATATAAGTTTTAAGGTGTTGACTGTTGTAATCAAAGTTCTGATACCTTTTCAACAGTTAACTCGTTAAAACAGTGACCAAAGATTCATGAAAGATTTCTGAAGAATAAAACTGAGTTTGAATATACATTCTATCTAATTCTTTAACCCATCAGAAGCTAAAATATAACTCAGAAATGCAAGAAATTAAAAAACGAAAATTTATTTAAACAAACAAAATAATTTTACAAATAAAAATAATTTAAAAAATCCGAATAAAGTGATACTAGCATTGGCAACTACTTTTTTCTTTTTAAATGTTTATACTCGCTCGCTACTTTTCGTTTATTTACTTTTACAACAAGTATTTTTTTAAAATTTCATTTTAATAACTTATTTTTTTAGATAACTCTGAAACAAACATAAATAATTACTTTACAATTTTGAGTTGAATCAAATAGATTTTCGACATCATACGGAACGCGTTTGATTTTTTCTTGTTCATTTGAAAATAGTTTATGCTAAAAATACGATGTCATGTTGTCTGTCATATTTCTCTTTTTTTCATTTGAAAATTCAAAATGTTAATGATAAACAAACTGTAAACAAAGATTTCTTCCTACAAGTCAATTAAATGTTTTTATCATATATTTGTTCAATCTGTCCTCTTACTAATATAACATTTTTTGGTAATATTCAATTTTATTCAAATCGGAAAATCTTTTCAACTGTGTTTCCTTGTATATGGTGGCTTACTGTAGTAAAAACACAATACCGAACGGTTACGGTTTAAAAAAAACAAAACGATTCGATATGGAGACGAAACCGAAAAACCGTGGTTTTTCGGTAAAACCGCCCATCTCTAGTTAAAATCACTAAATAGAACGAGTTATAACAGTTCAAAGGGTGCATACATTTTTGGGGACACCCTGTATATTTCTAAATGAATAAATGCAAAAGTTTTTTTTATTTATCACTCTTATATTATAAAACTGGTTACTGTTATTTAAATCTATAATACAACATTTTATTTACCTCCCCAGGAGGTTAGGCACAAGGCCAGTTTTATCTTACTCCCACAAGGTAAGATGTGACCCAAGGTCGGATCGGGAAAGTGGGACTTGAAAAGCCAGCGCCCGAGAAGGTGAGCACTCTGGCCATTAAAAATTGCCTGGGCAGCCCCGTCGGCATTCCCCGGTAGGGGCGCCTCAGGCAGTAAGCAATAAACTTACTCCTCCCCAAAGAGGGGAGGCAAAGCCTGGGAGGGTGGACCTCCTAGAACTGCACAAGACAGACCCGCAGACCGGCGTAAATCAAGCCCCGAAGGCCAAGAGGATACCAGTTTATGGGGTGTAGTATCCATCGGAACAAAGGCCGATCAATGATACAACATAAAATCTTGATATTCTGTATATATATATATATAATGAATATAAAAGATTAAGAGAGAACGTTTTGACTGCCTAATTAGCATAACTATTTTTTAAACCATTAATAATTAATTGATGTTTAGTATTATTATTTTGGAATTGTATTGGCTTATGTTGGCTATCTATATGCAATAGTTTTGTCTATATTAACAGTAATTAATGAAAGTTATTTAATAAATAAATCGGACAAATAACTAAAACACCGTAAGTTTTAACTCCATGCGCTCGCTGACGATCTTACCGAAAGAAGGGTAAGTGGGAGGGAGGGTGTGGTTGTCTCTCTCTCTCTCTCTCTTTGCCCCTTTCTCTCGTCCTCATTTTGCAGGTTTTACATTTTCCATGAAAATTAAATAACTTATTTTTATTAAGTTAATGCCTAATTTATAAATTTTAACAAAAGTTTAGTAACACTGTAATCTGTCTAGATTACGAAAAAAATAGAGATTCATATTTTGGTATGATTGTAGATTAGCCCCCCCCCCCCTTTTTTTAGGAGATTACGTGTGGTTTTATGACCTTGCTACTCTGACTTAGGGTTAGTGGTAAAAAAATTTAAGTTCCCTAAAAAAATACAATGGTCCAGAAATGTGGGAACATTTTACGTTAAATATATATACAACTGATCCCTCACTCCAAATTCTTTTCGGTGTGGTAGGGTATTAATGGAGGGTGTTAATCTGCAATTTTACCCATATTTAATTTTTGTAAAATCTTATACTTTTTTTTTTTTTTTTTTACCATACACCCATTTTTAATTTTAAGCAATTGATTTTAGTAGTGTTTACCTTTCTGGTGAAAATTAAATAACTTTAAAATGATCTAATTAATTAAATATCTTATTTTTATGGTATAAAATAAAAATATTGAAAGTTTGGATATTATTGTAGATTACCCCCCCCCCCCCCCCGATAAAATGAGATACTACTTTTTCAGCTCATTACGTGTGAATACCCTGAAAACCCGGAAAGAGAAACAATAAAAAATACTTTAGAATTTAGAGTGGGGAATCAGTTTAGCATATAAATTTAACGTAAAATAATCTCTATTTTCGTGCTATTCTAGAGTCCGTGCGTTTTTTTTTTTTGGGGGGGGGGGTCTTTTTGTGGTGATTATGTGTGGTGTTATGACCTTGCCAGTCGAACTTAGCGTTAGTGTTTAAAACATATTAACTGCCCTAACAATCTAGAATCTCATTTTTAAGGATGGGGGGGGGGGCGGCAGAATCTCATTTTTAAGGATGGGGGGGGGGCGGCAGAATCTCATTTTTAAGGATGGGTGGGGGGCGACATTAATTTAGCTGAGGATGTTAATCTACACATTTACCAAAGTTTATTGTTAAAATTATGGAATTCTCTGAGTAAAAAACATTTTTTTAATTAATTGCTGCCCGGAAGTGAGATTTTATATCTCGTTTTTATTATTTAAAAGATTTCATCAGAAATCAGTTATTTTTTAGTTTATATATTTACAAATGAAAACATAGACATCATAGAAGTAAGTAGATGGAATAGATTGAAGGAGAGAAGGGGAAGAAAGACGGGGGGGGGCATTGTCAACAATTTTTAAATGTTTTTTATTTTTTTCTTGCTTTCTCTGAATTTTTTCTTATGGAAAATAAATAAATAAATAAAACACCAAAGTCTGGTGATAAAAATAAAAACGAATTTAGCTTAAAATTTAAAAATAAATGAAACAAAATAAGTAGAAATGTTGTTTTTTTTCTTAAGGCTTAAGAAAAAAGTATTTTAGTTTTATTTAAATTTTTTTTTTTCACCTCCATGGTTATTCTCAGTGGTTTTACCTAACGGACGTTTTGGTTAACAATTGAAACTATCAGGGCTACCTGGCGTTGCCCAGGAGCATCACAAAATAGAAGAATTCATTCCATTCATTTCTTATGGATCAGATGCTTCTATTGTTGGCATTAGTTTCCCCGATATCTTTCTAGTTAGAATTCTTTCTACAAAGACATTGGGTACTTACAAGAGGGACAGCATGAAGGTTGCCAACATCATAAGTGAAAATGTTTCTGTGGAACAAACTAGATTCAAACCTGGCACACCCAGGTTGTCAGTCCGTGTCGCTAACCACTTAACCACTGTCACCTCCCAATAGAAGAGTTGTATCTCTGCACATTCTTAATTACGTTACTTTTTGAACACACCTCTCCCTTCGACTGACCCCCTCCCCCTCTCTCTCTAACAACTGGTTCAATATAATAGAAAGGAAAATGAAGGTGGTCGATCAGCGGAAGTTGGAAGTCTTTGACAATGACTGCCTCTGTCGCATTTTGCATTGCCAGCAGACTAACTATATCTCAACTACTGTTTTCAAATACTTCAATCTAAACTCTCTGCCATCTGTCTTGTCGCAGCGACGTCTTTGATGGTTTGGGCATGCAGCTTGTTGCCCAGAAGGAGAATTTGTGACGTGATTCTCTCTACCTCTCTGATGCAAGCATATCGGTATACAGCTGAGGACAAGAACAACAATACCCATCAAGGAGAATTTGACTTAGGTCCGCAGGTGGTCGGTTAGCCGTCTTGCGCGACATTATTCAGGACCGTCTGGTTCGGTTGTAGTGCAGGCCAGGGAAGAAGCTGGCTCAATCTGACCAGGGTTAATGCCGTTGCAACAACAACAACAAAAGAAAAAGAAAAAAAGAAAGTCATTAGACTGTTTAACCTCGTGTCAGTGTTGTTTTTGGAACAGCTACCAATAAAAATGAAAGTATTTTTTCTTATCCCCCCTCCTCTATATGCTAATTTGGCTCGTGATTACCCCAAGCATAGAAATATTCCAGTATTTAAAAAAATGTGTTTTGTCTACCATAACCTGGTTGGGGTTACACTGAATTTGATCTAAGGTTTCAAAGTCTATCTTGTGTAGTTTTTAACTTTTAACTAGATACACACAGACAGAATTATGACTTTCCTTTATATAATCTCTCTCTCTCTCTATATATATATATAAAACTCAATGTGTGCATGTGTAATGTTTGTGTGTTCCCTATAGAAAGAAAGGTTATAGAATTTAGTGTATTCTTATGTAAAATTTATCGGAGAAGACAATGGAAGTGTTCCCGAATCTCTAAGTTCACCCCTAAGTCGGCTATGAGGACATAACCCCCTTAAAGCTTCAAATATAGGCTATTTTTATGAAATTTAAATCATATGTATAAAATTTTCTGTGGAAGACAATGGAAGTGGTCCCGAATTGCAAAATGCCTTCTTAACCTACGGGAGCTATGAAAGCCAAACCACTTTTAAAACTTCAAATACATCTTATTTTATATCATCTGTATAAAATTATCCAGGAAAGACAATGGAAGTGGTTCTGAATCTCTATGTTACCCTCTATGTCCAGAATATCTACATGCTTACACCTCTAAGTAACCCATGGGGAGAGAACCCCCTTCAAAATTCAATTATGCATATCCAATTTTAATGAAATTTAAACCATATGCAGAGAGTTTTCCAACATTTTTTTAGCTTCTTCCAACTATATTCAAGGGCGAAACTGATGGAGGGGGGGAGGAGGGCATTAAAAACAAAGAAACTAATATGGTGTTATGAGCATAATGAAATGGTACATAGCAGTGATCTTCATTTGATCCTGAGCAACGTCGGGTCTTCCTGCTAGTTATATTAATAAAAAATATCATTCGTTGATATCTATGCAGATAACACAACCATCTATGGGAGCACTTCGAAGAGCATAAATGATAAGGATCTTTCTGATTCTCTCTCTTCCGATTCAGAGCATGTTGTGCAATGAAGAAAAAAATGTCTGGTCACCTTTAATCTGATCTAAAACCAAGCTTATCTCATTTCACCACCAATGCTTGGATCCTCACTTTGCCCGGGTTATCAAAGAGCATCAGATCCATACATCAAATTTTGAAAAAAAAACATGGAAGTTGAAATTCCATCAAAAATTTCGACCATGATTTTTCAAATCAAGATCCTATAAGATGCAGGTCTACAATATGGGCCAAGTAGTGAATCTCTACTATGAACAGAGCCAAAGTTATCGCCAAAAGTGTGACTTTCACCTTTTCAGTGACCGTTAACCTTTAACAGTTCTAAGACTACAACCGATATTTTGACCATGTTTAGTGATGATTAGTCAAACGATGTGGACACTAGGCTGTACACAAACAAACATAGTTACAAACATGACCAAAAACATAACCTCGTTGACAGAGGTGATAATAAGTCATCATGTAATCTATATATAAAAAAGTTTGAGTTTCTCTCTGTTTGTTTGTTCGTAAATTTCTTTTAGCATTTTGTAGATAGACCTTCATAAACATATATATTCGGAAACTATATTACTCAGAAGACTTGGATAAGTATAAAGGAAATAGAAGGTTTTACTTTATTTTATTTACAATTTAAAAATCATAAAATTCAAGAAATAATAATAGAAATGTTAATAAGGGGTTCAGGGCTTGGAGCTGAAGTATTCGGGTCCCCATTTATTCTTGGAAAACACTGAGTGTGTATCAAGGGGGTTTTAAAGACTAAAATCATTAAATTTAATTCAATTAATGTCACATGCACCTTCTTTCACCAAATCAATTCTGAGTATATCCTTGAGTCCTGCCCCCAAAATTGAATATTATAAAAGGTAATGTTATGGGCTTATGTGTCAGAATTTTTGAGATGAGGATTGACAATTTGCATTATTTGGACTACTGTTCTCACAATGTTTCGGACGATGTAACCCCCGACCTTCTTCAGGTGCATCTTATTGAACGCAGAAATCTGTACTTAATTTCGAATGGAACCCTTTATTTAATCCACGGGGGTAGCTTGCTCTTGTTTTGTCAGCCATGATTGGATAAAAGCCTTAAGTAATTCGTAATTGTATTCTTAGTATCGCCTGTAGTAAGGATTGAACCGTCAACCTCTAGAAGACTGTCATTTAGAACTGATTATTACAGGTCCTTGCGTAATGGATATAAGTGCTAAGTTATAATCAGTTCTAAATGACAATCTTCTGGGGGTTGAAGATTCAATCATCAGTGCGGGTGATACTAAGAATACAAATTATTTAAGACTTCTACCCGGTCATGGCTGATAGAACAAGAGCAAGTTACCCCCATGGATTAAATAAATGGTTTTGTTCGAAATTCCGCACAGATTTCTGAGTTCGACATAAAGATTCCCTTGTTCGATAAGATGCACCTGAAGAAAATCGGAGGTTACATCAGCTGAAACGTTGTGAGAATAACATCCAAGATGAGAACAGTAGTCCAAATAATACAAATGTTATGGGTTGAATACAAAAGGACATAGGGTTCCTCATTCAATCCTGGGCAACGTCGGGTCTTCTTGCTAGTTGATAAAATAATATTGTTTAAAAAATAGATGAAGCACCATGTTTCCGTGACTTCGCGTCGTCAACGTTCGGGCAGGTTTCGGAAACGCCTGAGAGTTGACGAAACTATTAACCAATCAGGTTGCAGCAGGCATTAGACAATCAGGCTACAGCAAGCAGATGATAACTTTTGGAAGAAATTAATCGCGTTCAATAACAAAAATGAATTTAATCATCGCTGTCAGCTCGTTAAATCTCCCGAAGGACTAATTGATTTCTGCCAGCAACAGAACCAGTACACAAGAAAACTTTTGGACCAGCTGCAACCCTAAACCCTCATAAAAGGAAAAAAACATAGAAAAAAAATTGGAAAAAAAAAAAGCCATTTGCTTTAAAACGTGCGTTCGTTAACAAAAAAAAAATAATGAAACATCGAATTAATAACAGTTGTTTAGCTATGGTTGTTATTATTGTCTGCCAGTCTTCAATTTAGCGTTTGACTGTTTTCGACTCGTCAACTTTCGGGCGCTTCCGAGACCTGCCCGAACGTTGATGACGCAAAGTCACAGAAACATGATGCGTCATCTATAAGAGTAGCAAAAAATATTCAAACATTTATTTATTCATTTTATGCATTATTCATACTTCCATTTTCATCTTGGTTTTTATTTTCACAACGTTTCAGTCGATGTAACCTCTGACCTTCTTCAGGTACATTAGCTTTAAATTTTTTATTTTTTAATTGCATAACAAATATAAAGTTTTAAAGCAATGTAAGTGGATCCAAAGAAAACAAAAATCGATTTGTAAAATAAAAAAGTGAAAGAAACTTCTTTATTTTACAATGAAATTACTTTCAAGAAAACTAATTTAAAAAAAAAACATGGTTCAGTTGTAGTATAGGGACCATCGAAATATTTCCCTTATTCACTTTGTTTTTTTGTCCAAAGTTCGGATAAAATTGATTCTTGGTCTTAAATTGTATTTTTAGTCCTGAAATAAAATTTCTAAAATCTTGAAAGTCTAACTCTAATTCGATGATTTAATTTCTGACTACCAAGTTTTTTTACACCAAAATATTGTTCGATTAAAATTTTTATCTTATATATAAAGTAAAGTCAATTCCCTCACTACATGGATGCTCGATGGCTTTGATAACAAAAGCCACATACATAAATCATATTAGTTAGTGATTTCTGCCACATATTGGTCCTTGTTGGTAGAAAACAAAATTTTAGTTTTGTTTCCTTTCTTCGATTTTAATATTTAGTCCTACTCAATATTTAAAAAAAAATTGGTTAGATATACAAGAAGTCGGAGGATTTTTCACTCTTACACTCAAATCTACTCTCACTGCCACCTATGCACACCAGGAAGACTTTCTTGTTATGCATAATAAACAAACTTTGAACATTTTTCTCGTACAAAAAAAACAAGTTTTAACAGAATTTAATGATTTAAAAGCAAAAAAATGAAGAGGTTAAAACATAAAACTGGATAAATGAATAACAATTAAAAAAGAAAAAGAAAAATGGCAGTGATCGAGAAAAAATTGGGATCAAAGTTCAGATTTATATGCATTAAAAAGCAAAGTACAATTTTATTTCAGGACATGAAATATAATTTCAGGCCAATAAACAATTTAATAATTTGTCAAATTTGTGTGAAAAGAAAATGAAATGGTTGGTTTTTGGGTTTTACGTTGGGTCATTTTATGCTGAAACCGTACATGTTTTAGATATGGATGGTTTGTGGATTAATTTTTGCAGCCGTATTTTGTCAGCAAATAATCTGTAAACATTAGTTTCTATTTACCTCATAGATGGGGTTTTCCTGACAGGTAGAGTGGACCTGGGAGCAATGGTAACTCGGGGGTAACTCCCCACTCTCCCAAGTTCCCAAATTGGAGCCTCACCACTAGGGTAGGAAGAAAAAGAAAACGTTAGAAAGAACTAGGAAAGTTACCCTGAACAAGGGTGTCCAAGGCAATTTAGTGTTGTGCCTGGGAGAAATCCTATTTAACCCAGAGTTGAGACCCTGACAAGTACTACTACTTTGCCGGGTCAGAGTGGACCTGGGAGTAGTGGTTACTAAGGAGGGATAACTCAATGAGTTTTCAAAATTTCTTGGCGCTGATTAATCCACTGTAAATAATTTTCCTTTGTGCCTCAAATTAAACGGAACGTCCATGAGCAAAGTTTCTTTCCAAGAACTATCCGTCCGTTGAACACAACACCACGGGGCTGCTTCCTAGCTGACTACACCATGGTCGTTTTCAAGTCCAATGTTGAATGTTAAAAATTATGTTTTTACTAACAACAAAAAATAACAAAAACAAGGTGGCCCAAAAAGTCATGATGTCATCTCCTGAAAACTGACATAATCAAGTCTTAACCGAATTGCACTTTGTGTAGAATAAGAGAAGTTACTTCTGAAATTGCAGCCAAGATGTTTTGGAAAAAAGCTCTTGTGGACAGCGTCAGGTCGACTCATTATTCTTGGTCAACGCCTTGCTCAACACATACCTCATTTTCTAGGATCTCTACAGAGCATCGCCTACCAACTTCTGCCAAACAGACTATGGATTCTTGTTCTTGAAAAGTATACATGTGATGGACGATCTTTGACTTCATATGGACATATTCCTTATGTACCGAGACATCACGCTTTCCAAGTGAAGAGAATCGATTTTTGATTTTCAAAATAAAATTCTACAATTCGGTTTTCTTGGATTGAACTGAATACACATTTTCATCTTTTTTTTTTTTTGCTTTGCCATAGATTCGTACACTAAGTTGTTGCTTTATATATATATATATATATATATATATTAATTATGACAATATATGTATTTGCATATGCTATCAGTGCCTTTTAATTGGCAGTCTCTTTAAAAGATTCAGCTCGATGATTGTCAATCAGTAACAACAGAGCATATATAAGTCAGGTTCATTTTATATTCCAATAACCATGTTTTTATTTTTATTTTTTCACATTTCCCAAAAAAACATAACATTTCTGTGAGATGTATTTTTTACGTTCCGTTTCATTTGCCGTGAGCCAAACAACATTTTTATGAGATTCTTGTCCTGGAATCCTGTAAGACCAAGAGACCACAAGAAAGATATACTATAACATAGTTCACAGGTCAATTGGGGAGAGGAAAGTTAATGTTCTTAACTTCTTTATGAAGTCAACGTTTGACAGGTAAAGGAGAAAATTAAGTGAATATTATGTACTATGTACCCCATGTAGAGATAAAGTGTTAGCCCCTTGATTTCTGAGAACTTCGACTGAAATAAAATGAAACAGTGCCATAATTACAGTAGTGTTAATATATATACAGTCATATGTACGTGTTTTGATTTGTGTGCATACATATATATGTGTGTTTGGAGAAGGAGTAGAAGCTGTGTAGGTTGTATGCTACAAAGTTAAAGTATCAGCAGCAGTTGTGTGTAACATTATATATTATATGTATATTGTGCGTTCTTATATGTCTAAAATATATATTCCAAACAAAAAACATTCAGTCTATGCCCGACTTGTACACCAAGTTTCAGTCATGAATGTCCAACAGTCTTTTATTGCTGATCAATGATGAGCACATCTGGACACAGCATGCAAAATTGTCAATAATTCTCGCACACTCCTCTCTTGGCACTGTCCTGATTTTTTGCTGTGATGTTTCTCTTCAGTTCAAGAATAGCCTGGGGATTGTTTTGATAGATATTATTTTTGAGATAACCCCAGAGATAAAAATCTGTAGGAGTTAAGGTCCGGTAAATGTGAAGCCCATTCAGGATCACATTTCTTATTGCTGAGATGATCACCAACCAAAGTGTCCTCGCATATCATTGAACGGCGAGAAAACAAAGACTGGTGGATACTCGTTACTGAAACTTGGTGGACAAATCAGAAATAGACTGAAGTTTATTTGTTGCAGTGCAGAAAGGATTGTGAATTTTATTAACGATTCCATGGATAGTATCTTTTGTGGGGAGGGGGGTCACTCTGTATTACAGTTTATCGTTTTTCTTACTTTGTAAAACTATATATATATATAAACCCCTGATAATTGGAAATAACCTGTTATTTGTACTAAATTAACTCTGTTTTTTTTTTCTTTAATTATTTTCAGGAAGATCTGTATCAACAACTACTGAATTGTAACAAAAGTAAGTACAACCTAATATACCATTTCTTTATGTCAGCCCATTTTTTACAATTGGACCTTTTTTTTTTAACTATAAAGAACTAGCTGTACTTAACTCACGTTCTCTCGGAGTATGCAGTTAAATCATTTTAGTTTTTAGTTTGTACATTGCTTAAACTTATACAGAAAAAGAAATAATCTTTTAGTTATGAAGTAGACAACTCTTTTTATATTCTTCAATTAAAAAAATGAGTTATCCTCCTTTCTGATTTCTTTATTTAGGTGATTATTTAAAAATATTTTGCATTATCATGGCCTCCATTCCGTCCGAGAGACAATGGACACTCCCTGTAAAGGTAGCTGCATGTATAATTGTGAAGCAAGAGTTGCACAATCTCTAATCATACCTCTCTTGAATCAGCACTGTTTGATTCAAGTGGCAAGAAGAAGTCCAGAATGACTGGAAACAATGCTGAGATAAGCGGAGAGCACATACAGCACCTGCTATTCCCAAATAGTAACTCATTTACTCCTGACCAGGCTCAGCATCGCTTAACTTCAGTGATCTAATGGGAACCAGTGTGTCAATGTGATAAGGCCGGACTAAGCCATTTAAAAATAAATTGTAGTGAAATACATTATAATATTGCCATTAACATTGTATATCATAATCATATTCGGTTTAACGTCCGTTTTACATGCTGGCATGTGTTGTACAGATTTTAGAAATTGACTTCCAAGCTAACCTATCTTTGGCCAGGTCTTTATTTATCCCTCTTTCTCTTAAGTCCATCTTTATCACTTTCTCCCACGTTTTCCTTTGCTTTCTCCTGTGAATTGACCATGTTACCTCAATTGTTTTACATCTACTAACCCAGGAACTCTCATCCATTCTTTCAACGTAGCCATACCATCGAAGCCTCCTGTTCTACACACATCTCCCTATACTGTCCAAATGTAATCTTCCTTTGAGCTCATCAGATCTGAGCCTGTTTTTAAAGGGTTGCGTTACTCCTGCATCGGCCTCTACAGCCACAGACGTCAATACTCCAACCAAACAATAACAAATAAAAATTGACTATTCAAAAGCAAAGTTGGATTTGGCAGCTTAAATGCTCTTTGGGTCTGACTTTGAAAATCCAACAATATAATTTTATACATTAGATATGATTATTTAGGTAATGATAAAAACATCAGTAGCACATAGAAAATAAATGACGAACAGACAAGGTTTTTGTCATGAGCTCCAAGAGAGAAATGAATTGAGTTGTATCATAAATATGATTACCTCCAGTTTTACCATACTGTATGCCAGATAGATGCATACCTAAAGATCTCCTGTATGGAGAACTGGCCACTGGAAGGAGACCTACTGGGCGATCACAGCTGCAGTACCGCAATGTCATGAGGCGTGATATGGAGGCTGTAGACATCAACACAGATTTCTGATAGTCTGGCAGCCAACCGATCCAATTCCAAATGGAGAGGAACCCTGACGAAACACTTCAATTCAGGGGAGGAGAAACTAACACAAGTCACCAAAGAGAGTCTGACCCTCAGAAAGCAAAGCGACAGTTCCAGCGGACCAGGGACAGAACATACATGTGAACTCTGTAATAGAAACTGTCACTCCCACATCGGCCTCTACAGTCACACATGTCGATACTCTAACCAAACAGGCAACTGGGATGCTACTCATGGTCAACCTTGACCGATGGAAGCCTACGTTAGCTCCAGTTTGTACATTCAAGTAACAATATACAATTTCACTTAATTTTATATTTCTTTTTTGCTTTATTGTGAGAAGAGATGGTCAGTAAACCAAACAAGCGATGATGACCTTTATATAATGAGACAGGCTGACAAGATCTTTGGTGTCGGATTTAGCATAATTTGCTTGTTATTCAAAGATCGGCTCAGTTTTCTTAATTTTGTAATGATAACAAGAAGTCATTTATTCAGAGGGAAAATACAAAGGAACGACAAATTGTGAAGATCCTTAAAAAAGCAATTCTGATTCTCAATTTTCTAACGATTCAGTTTTAAAGCAAAAATAATACAGATGTTCTTAAGATGCGGCCATTCAATGTGCATATTTAGTGATAAAAATGCTATTTCAAACTTAGGCAATCAACGAAACAACAGACAGATGGACTAAACCTCTTATAAGGATGCGGACAAATGGATGGAGGCTCATATAGGAATGTGGATGGATAGACTGAGGCTCTTATAGGGTTGTGGATGAATGGCCATAGGTTAGTATAGAGATGTGGACGGATGGATATAGGTTAGTATAGGGATGTCGATGGATTGATGGAGGCTCTTATAGGGATGTAGATGGATTGATGGAGGCTCTTATAGGGATCTAGATGGATTGATGAAGGCTCTTATAGGGATGTAGCCGGATGGACAGAGGCTTTTATAGGGATGTGGATGAATGGACGGAAGCTTTTATAGGGATGTGGACGCATTGATGGAGGCTCTTATAGGAATGTGGACAGATAGACTAAGGCTCTTATAAGGATATGGATGAAGGCTTTTATAGGAATGTGAATCGATAGACGGAGCACAGTGGGCCAAAACAGGTTTTTGGAGGACATTTGGGCATAACTTTAGTTTTACTTGTCCATATAAGCTGTTTGAGGGCTCGTTAGAAGCGAAATTTCAAGAGCTTTTCGGAAAAATCAAACAAAATTCATAAAGTCCATTTTTCGGGGGTCTGGGGCCAAATTTCCATTTTTGGCCATATCTTGGCACAAAATTGATCATAGAAGCTCAGTGAGGGCTCGTTAGAAAATCAAAAAAAATCTGGTAACATGTGACATGAAGTAGTATTTGACACACTTCTTTTCTTTCATTTGCACACCTTTTTACACACTTTAATTTCCTGTCAAAGCATTTTACAGGAAATCACTAAAAATTTTCAAATCTTTGTTTTGTTTATTTAGATGGAGTTACTATAAAAAATGGAAGCGGTCAGCGATAACGCACTTTTCCAAGTGTTTACGGTAGAAGATGCAAAAACTAGAGACCATCTATCCATCACCGCATGTGTTCGATTGCTGGAGCAAAAGTATCTCATCCAGTTAACAGAGGAGCAGAAAGACGAGGTCAAGATGTCGCTCAAAAGATACCATTCGCTGAAGAAACGACGATATACAGATAAACGGATTGCTGTTAACTGGAATGAGTATAGCTCACTAGGTGAAGCTGAAAATGTTGTGTTCCGCTATTACAAGAACCCCTCGACGCAAACTGCATCCAGGAAAAGGCCTCTTGAAGAGTTGGGCAGCCGCAAACAGTTGTTGAGAAGAACCGATGATATCTGGGCGAAAATTCAGGCAGTGGCTGCAGAGGAGAAAGTGACTTCTTCCCAATTGATGGGGTTACTCCTTACTCGTTGCCCTGATCAGGAGTCGAGAGATTTTGGTAATCCTCTTTGGAGCAAGTCCACACATAACACAAGCGAGAAACTTCCTGTTGACACGGCATTGGTTCTGTATACGGACTGCAATTTGGGGAGAAACGCCTACACCACCCAAAAGAATGTTCTGAAATCAGCTGGGCATGACATCCTCCCAGCTTGGATACACTTGCGAACGAGACAAAGAGAGGTGACACCAGTAGTGATTCCCATACCTCAGTGTTATACTGGAGTGTTTTGGCACGGTGTATATTTCAACTATGTGGATGCTTTGAAGTCTACCATCGCGAGAGTGTTGCAAACCATCCCTCCAATCAAAGAGGAGCATCTTGCCCTAAAATGTAAATTTGGGTTTGATGGAAGTGGAGGACACAGTATTTTCAACCAGGTCAACAATGATGAAACGAACAATTTGATATTGACTGTTGTGTGCCCACTTGAGCTGAAAGACCAGCATGGCGAAGTTGTTTGGACCGAGCCCTCTCCGAATTCACCCAGATCTCAAAGACCAATAATGATCCACACCGGCAAAGAATCATCTGAAACACTGCAGTCCCTTCAATTGTTCAACAACGACATCTCCAAAGTTGAAAGTGAAGGTTTTGTTGTTGAGATGCCGGAAAACAGAGCCGTGAATGTTAAGTCGACCAACATTTCATACTGCCTGGACAGAAAAGCTTCCAACATATATCTTGGTCTGGGAGGTGCATATTGTGATCTGTGTCACCACTCGAAAGAGGATTGCCTAGACATCGAGTTCATTCAGAACGGCATCAATATCACACGTGACATCACTTCCCTGCATGCAATCTTCAATGATCTGGAACAAAAAGATGGTTCTCTCCTGAAACGCACTGACGATTATGATGTACGTGCTGGTGTCACTGCTCGACCCATTGCAAACAACCAAGTTGTTTCCATCCAAGTACTCCATGGTCTCATGCGTTCAGTTGACATGTTTATGAAAATTATCGTTCATCTTGTCGCTTGTGTGTTTGACTGGTCAGAGTCAAAGGCCAGCCATAATCATCGATTTTTGGAAAAGGCTCGAATGGATCTTCAGCAGAAAATCAAAGATGCCACTGGAATCAAATGGGATTATGCTGATGCGACTGGTCAAACTGGGACAACAACTACCGGAAACAACTGCCGACGACTCCTCCACGATGTTGCTGTTCGGAAATTGGTGACAGATTCAGTACCTGAGGCAAATCGATCTAAAATGGAAGTCCTTGGTCAGCGTCTCTCCATTATCCTCCGAGTGCTGTCGTCGAAAAGAAAAGTTGATGTCGAGAAGTATAAACAATACTGTATTGATACAAATGTCTTTCTCCTGACGCAATTTCCTCGCGTTATCTATAAGAATCTTACAGGACCATGGATCAGTATTACACCATCGATACATAAAGTGTTGGCTCATTCTTGGGAGTTGATTCAGCAAAAGGAGTAAGACTTAGTCATTTTCACCAAAAAAAGTTTTTTTGAAAAAAAAAACTTTTGTCCTCAAATTCATTTTTATCAATTGTAGATCACATTTTCAGTTTTTTTTCGTTTTCAGTGTACTTGTGGAGGGGGACTACGCACGCGTGGCTTGTTTTTTGAAAAATTTGGGATAGGGCACATAGATCTGCTTGGTTTTTCATAATCTATACCTCCATAGTTTTCAGAAACATATATGGTTTACAAGTTATTTTCTGATGAATATAGAATTTTATCGCTAATTTGAGCCAAAAAAGAGGGAAATTTAGCTCAAATTTTCCTAATTTCTTTCATAAAATGAGCTAAAAATTGACAAATTGGGTCCCAAAGTGGTCTATTTTTGCATTTTTGCATTTTCACAAATGGTTATTAATAAAACAAAAAAATATGCAATAATAAGTAATTCCACACTGATTTTTGGAATTTAATCATGGAAATCTGAAAATTATTATTTTGGGGGGAAAAATCGTGGATGTTTTGCGTGAGCCGGAGAAAAATGCAAAATATCGCGAATTCAATGTTGCATATTTTTTCAACCGTTTAACGATTTGGCTTACTTTTTTTTTGTTGAATCAGGAATATAGAGTAGTTTATAAAAACACCAAACATCAGCAATTCCTCCGACATTCTTTTTTGCCTAATGTCCACCCCCCCAGCCCACTGTGCGGAAGTTCTATTAGGCATGTGGACTGATGGACGAATGCTCTCATAGGGATGCTGACGGATTGGCAAAAGCTTTTAGAAGGATGTTGATGGATGGACAGAAGCTCTTATAAAGATGTGGACAGATTAACGTGACCTCCAATAGATATGCAGACAGATGGACAGGGCTTCTTATAGGAATGTTTTGACGCATCTAAAAATACTATTATGACACTTAAACGTGCCAGAAAAACTTTAATAATATGAACGAGTATATTTTTTTATATATATAAAATGTGTTTATTCACATGTAAGTATGTAAACCAAATACATTTGATAAATATTTGTTATATGAAGTTTGTATATTGATACACAAATTATAATACCCCGCTTGGCTTCCCCTTACCGGGAAAAGCTTTGAACTGTTTTTATTTCCTTGTTTGATTTGTTTCAAAACTTGAAATTTTAGAAACCTGATAACCTTTCCCGAATCACCATTGTTCGATGTTTGACCGTTTTCTGAGTTCTTTTAGACTCTACTGAAGATGATTTTTGTTTCTTTCTTCAGTTTTAGACGTGGATCCTTATGATGAGAAGATATTAGGACGCAGAATAAAAGTTTTGTGTCGCTTGGGCAAGTTTGATACCGCTCTGTCCTTTGCCATACAGTGGGCCCAAGCAAATCCTGATGTAAGTAAATTCAGAAGGTTCTCTGTTTTTTTTTGTTGTTGTTATAAACTTTAATGTAAAATACATGCATCTACGGAGGGGCAGGTGGGACGTAACAGCTACAAGTGGGGACCGTGGTCTTTGCATGCCAGATCCGTGGTTCAATTTCTGAATGATGTTGTCATTCATTAAAACAGATGGAGGATAACCATGCACAGGAAATGATGTCATCCATCAAGTAAAAGAGAGAGGGGAAGCGATCCTTTATCGAGATGAAAGTCTATTTTCTGAAAGTCTAGTATATTGCTGGAACTCTATGGACGATGTCATCCTTTTGTAACATCACCCATTAAAAAAGAGAGGATGGATGATTGTGCACAGTAGATGACGTCACAATATGATGACGTCATCCATCAAACTAGAGAAGGGGGGGATCCTTTGTGACGTTTTATCTTGATGAACTGTAACATTTTAATCAACCGTCTGGACTCCTGGGATCGAGTATAATATCAAATGTCTGTGAACTTGTATAATATTTTGAAAGCAGCAGCAGTCATAACTGCTGATCCATATAATACTGCATGTCTGTATTTGTGTTTTTTTGTTTGCTTGTCTCATGCATATTTTTTTGTAACATCATCCATTAAAATAGAGACGTGATAATTGTGCACAATAGATGACATCATCCATCAAATCATAAATGGGGAAGGGAAGATCTTTTATGACGCTTTATCTAGACAAACCCTAACACTTCCATGAACTGTCTAGACCTCTGGAGGTCTAGTATAATACGAAATGTCTTGTATGTTTGTTTGAAAGCAGCAGCAGTCATAGCTGCTGATCTATAAAATACTAAATATCTGTAGAAATGTATGTTCGTTTTGAAATTCCAAAATGGTTTCATAAATATTTGAAATTTCCAAATATTTAACAATATATACAGCAAATACCCAATGAGTTACGGGTGGTCTAGTAGATTTTAAAATTTCCAAATTTACTTGAATTATTTTAAGTCTAAATTATTTTTCTTTTCTTTTCTAGTGTGTTAAAGCTCAAAGCAAAGTCAAAAGAATCAGGAATGTAATAGCCACATCACAGGAACGGGTAAGATTATTTCATTTTTTAAATTGTTTCCTTCGTTTTCGGCAAGTTTATCACTACAAGCATCTATTTATAAAAATCCGCCATGGATGACCCGATTTTCTTTCTTCTAATATATAAAAGGAAGTCAATCTGATTCTCGACTTTAGACTTAAATAGCATTGCATCTGACAAATTGATATTTGATTCAGACTCACGATTTCTTCCATTTTATTCTTGCAGCATCTTCTTTATACTAAAAAGTTTAATTCACTTCAGTTTCTTTCCGAAAATACCTCTTCTGACTGGGAAGATTGTTAAAATAGAGACAATTTTAAATAATGACCTGAAAAGCTCAAAATGTAAGGGAAATAACTCTTCTTTTACTCTTCAAGTTATCTCCCTTACATGAGTATTTTTCCCATCACGATATCTCTATATTAATAAACATATATGTTTCTCACCTATCCGTGACTTATGCATTATTTTCTCAATGAAATGTCATTAATGTGTCTCAGGCAATGCCGAAAAGATACAGCTTGTAACCTATAGTCTTGTAGTGCGTTTCTCTAGATCTCCTGAACACTAGCCCAGTCTAACAGTACTAAAGCAGCAGTGTCAGTGACATGTATATATACTTTAAAAGTCTTATCCTAGTCTTTTTCACTCATTTTTTTTCACATTGTTTTTTCCTCATTCCTTCTGCTGCTGGCTTATTCTCGACTCATTGTTTTCTCTTGTTTTTCTATCTAACGCATTTACGGATGCATGTTTTAGCGTCGCATATTTAAGTCCACAGTTGATATTCTATGCCTATGCTCACACTGTCATTACTAGTTTAGTGTTATAAGATTGAGTTAGTGTTCAAGGAATATGCAACACACAGTAAGATAGTAATATTATCAAATGCTTAGAAAACAATATCGCCAGACAAGTACAACAGTAATATTATGTTGAGACAATATTCAGTAAATGAATGTGTTAGATTACAATGGAGAGGGACTAATTCTATTGTATTGCATTATCTTATATATATATATATATATATATATATATATATATTTTTACTTAAGTTCACCCCAAGCAAGGCATAATGCCACTGAGATGTAGGGGCTACTATAAATTAGGGAATCCTATATGAGGAGTTTTGCAGCGAGATGCTTGTTCACATTACATTTAAATGTCTGTTTGTTAGTACGGTCAGGGAAACAGGAAGCAGGTAGGGAATTCCAAATGCTAGCAGTACGAGTAAAGAAGCTATTAGAGTAGAAAGCTCTCCGACATTTGGGGACCTCAACAGTGAAGGGGTGGGATTTTGCTGATGGGTTGATCGTGGGTATTTATGTAGAGGGGACATTACTGCAGCACTTTTGTTAGAACACATTCTATTAAAATACTTGTAAAACAAGCACAGGGATGCAACATTGCAGCGATGGGACAGAGGCTGGAGCATGCTTGATAGTGAATGCTGTAGATACGTAGACTCATTCAGCGTTAAGAAGTAACACAGGTGACAGATTAGCGTCCTGACACAGTCCATCTATTTCATCCGGAGCCATAAAAAAAAAACTAGAGAAAAGCACTTGTTATCCTCTGAACAATTTTGAAATTTTCTTTTTTTTACCCTGAGCAGTAAAACGAATGATGGCTGCTTCGATGCGAAAAAAAACCTAAAACACATCCAAACCACAAGACCACCTCATGATTTTAAGAAAATTGTATAAAAATTAATTTAACTGAATAAAATATGAATTCTTATAATTTGCTGCATTTTTTCTTTCTTATAACAACTTACTATTGAAATGACTAAAATGGAAATTTAAAAGTTTTTCAACTCTAAGATCTAACATATTTTTTAATGTATTAATGAGTCACCGCTTATCAAGGCGTAAATACCATGTGGGTAAATGAGGCAAGGATAAGGGTTAATGAGACAACACCTTGAGGATTGGTAACGATGGTTGAAACTGGGCAGAATTTGATTATTTAAGAATCTCAGCAATGTTAACATTGGATTTGAAAACGACCATATCGTAGTCAGCTGGGAAGCAGCCCCATAGTATTGTGTTCCACAGATGAGTAGTCCTTGGAAAGAAACTTTCAAAGTTATGTTTAGTTTAAGTTACACAGAGGAAGAAAGAGAAATTATTTAGTGGTTGTAGCTAGACAAGTTCTTGTTGTGAATGTTTTACAGAGGGAAATCATGGATTGAAGTTTAGTCAAGCACCTACCATGAAAATAACGATAGAGTAGAGAAAGACTAGTAACGTCTCTCTTGTGAAAAAGAAGACATCCACCACTAGATTTCGAAGTCAATTTTGTTAAGAGAGGAATAAGTGCTCTAGGCGACACATCCCCAAATGTGGCAACAGTACTTCATCTCAGGACGTATTTGACTCTTATACAGGTAGAGGATTGCGTCAGGAGTGAGATACTTTTTGGAGCCGTAGAATGATCCAACTCATTTTTCCAGCGACCTTAGCAACAGATTTGATGTAATTTTAAAATTGTTAAATTGTTGCGGATCCATTCACCTCCATTGCACATCTCTTTACTGTTTTCTGGTCGCTTCTGATTCACGTCACTAACCCAAACTCTGTATACTCCATGAATGTTGGTAATTTCAATTGTTACTTTTTTGACAGGACATGATATGAGAATGATACAATGAATGTGTAATGTGAGTTTAAATAACAAGCTTAGTTCTGATGACCTCAGAGGAAGATGACCTCAGAGGGAGGTGTGTGCAGAACTTTGATGGTTTGGCCACATTGAAAGAATGGATGAGAGTTCTTGGGTCATTAGATGTAAACAGTTAAGTAGCAGGTTCAGTTCACAGGAGAAGGCCAAGGAAAACATGGTAGGAAATGATAAAAATGGACTTGAAAGGAAAAGGGATAAATAAAGACCTGGCCGGAGATAGGTTAGTTTGGAAATCAATTTTTTTTAAAGCAGTCCAACATATGCCAATATTTAAAACAGATGTTAAACCGAATATGATGATGACTATACTGTTGTACTAATCACAAGAATGTTCCAAACTAGCGTCCAGTTTGGCAGACTATAGGAAAGTGAGCTTTAAATTAATACAGACCCATACACAACAATATTTATTTGCAAACAATCACAAAATGTGACAGAAGGCTACAGTGGGTGGTACAAGACCTTTGGTCATATCAACTTTATGATGATAATTTTATTTTGGTCTCGTCATTCGCCTCTAATAAACGTTGTAGAAATGTTTCTTACATCTCTACACACGAAATTGAATCAAGCAAACAAAAACTGTATAACAACATACGAAATATAATTTATTAAAAGGGTTACTTTACTATTTGGTAAAGTAACAAAATATTGGACAGTGTCCAGAAAGGAAAATCAAAGGAAGCGTCAACGTTGGGACGGCAGCTGGAACAATGATCATGCAGGACCAGGAGAGAGATGATGTTTCCTTGATCGCGTCTTGTTTTTCTCTGGCCATCTCGTCTCTAGACTCAACTGTCAAAGTAGTCCGTTTGGGGACAGCTAGGAAATCATACGCCCTGCAAGCCGATTGGTCAGTGTATGACCAATTTGCTCACAGGGGACAAGAAGAAATAGGTCCTATGTCCGACCGCTACAACGTCTCGTACTCCAATTCCCCAATTTGTGGTTTGTAAACTCTACCACTTTTGGTAATTTCAATTGTCACTTTCAAACCATCTTATATCGTCACACTAATCGCAGTCAGTCTTCTTCTTTGCGTGTCTTTGGAGCATGTGGTCATATGACAGTTTCCCACTTTTTTATGCAATTCTTTGCATTATTGTTCTACTCAACAAGATCTTTCAAGCTGCACCGGTTGGGCAATAGAGGGCAGACAAAGCAATGTTGCATCATATGGTCTTCCTCTCCACATTCACAGATGGTTGGGTCAGTTTTGTAGCCCCATCTAGTTATAGCAACTTTTGATTGCTCCATTCCCATTCTCCGGCGGTTGAGTGTTTTCCACTGGAGCTAAAGTGCTTCTGAACTGAGAGGGAGGGCCTCATAAGGTGAGATTCACATATCAGTAGGAGGAGGGGCCATTTTCTAACCGTCTGGTCCACAACTGTAGTCTGATCTCTTCCTGAGGTGGTGTTAGGGGATTGACATGGCTGAGGAAGCTTCTCTTTGACTTCAGTCGTTGGACCATATCCATGAAGAAGATGGCGTTCATCACTGGTAGCCTTTGTGATCTTTACTCGACTGGCAACTTCTCGTCTCACATCTGCAGGGGCAATGCTAGTAAGGAGATGCAGATTGTTAGGCTTCAGGCAGCCAGTGATCAAGCGACAGGTGCTGTTTGATGCCAAGTCTCATTATTTGGCATGCGTTAATCTCTTCCAAACAGGACAAGCATATTCTTTACTCGACTGGCAACTTCTCGTCTCACATCTGCAGGGGCAATGCTAGTGAGGAGATGCGGATTGTTAGCAGAGGAATAGCACAGGGACAAGGCAGTACATCTTAGTGTGTGTACTGTGGCTCCCCACTTGGAGTTGATTAGTTTCCGTAGAATGTTGTTCTAGAAGCTGACTTTCATTTTTGTTTTTCTTACATGTTCCTTGAATGAGAGGGTGCGGTCCATGGTTACGCCAAGGTAAACGGGGGTTGATGCGATTCTCGAGTTGTATTCCAGACGGCATGATATTTAGAGGTTGGTTGGCCTCCCGGTTCCTAAGATGAAACAAGCAGACTTGAGTTTTTTTCAATCAGTTAACAAAGTTTTAAAAATATATATATATATATATACGCACACACACTGTGAACATTTCATTATATACACTTCTTAGAAGGAGCCAAAATTTGCATGAGGAGGAGGACTCAGTCTCAAAACTGAACATGATTGGATTTTACATGATCAAAATTCTGCGCCTGTTCAAGTGTTGCATTATATCCCATGAAGAAACGAAACAAGGGTGTTTTTTTATAGCTGTCACCTGATCCGTCTCATCCAATCAGTTTTAGAATCATCTTATTTTATCTGTATGAAAATGTGATTTTTTCGCAAGTGTAGCGTGCCTCCATGACTTGGTAGAGTTAGTTTTAGATGACTGGTGCATCTTTGGGATTTTACCAAGGACAACGTCGACAATTAATATAAGTGATAAAATGTCTTTATAAATATTATGTTATGGCGAAGGAAGGAAATAGAGGATATTAAACAGCGTGCATGCATATTAAAATGGAAATGAGTGAAAGATTGAAAGAATAGAAGGGTCACAATCCAGCAATTGTTTTTCTATAAGTTCTTGCTCTGAAATCAACCATCGTTTCTTTTATTCCCCAATTTCGCATGTGAAGTCAACTTTCTAGCTGACTCCGGATGAAATGTGGAAATAATTAATCACAGGTAGGAAAGAAGTTGAAGAGTATTTAAATAATAATAGTTTCCACTTTGATGTGGCAGCAGTACTCCATTTTGAAGATGTACCTGACTCTTATATAGGTAGAAGATTGCATCAAGAGTCAGGTACTTTCTGGAGTGGTAGAATGATTCAACTTTTTTTCTAACAGATCTTCCATTTTAGATCTGAAGTGAAAGTTAGTTCTAGTGTTATGTTTTCACTTACCGATGCTTGTCTGTAGATACAAAAACACTTGGAGGCCGATGTTGATTTATAAAAAAAGGTTTGTTTAAAAGAGAAAAATTACAGAAAACATCAGAAGGACGTGTCACTTTCATACGTGTAAGAGAGAGAGAGACAGAGACAGATATATGGATCGCTCATCTCGCTATATCTAGTTACATTGTGCCCCCCCCCCCCCATTGGAACAGCGCTCTTGACACGTCTTTGCTGCTTGAAATCTCGCCAGACAAAGAGACAGAACATCTCCATTTGGAAGTAGTTTCAATAACTTCCGTTCTGGGGTAACTTCTGACCCTTAGGTGTCACTCAAACTATTCCATCTGGTGTTACTAGATCAGGCTGTCTGAAGCTACCAATTTCCTGATGAAAAATACATCAAACATTGATCTTATTGGATTTTTTTCCTTTCCGTTTGCAAAACTCAATCATGTTCTGCAAAGCCAAAAACAAAAACATTTTTCCTCTACAAAACAACCAATACTTGAACATATGGAGAACTTGAAGCATAAAAACTTTTGACAAAATGACCGGATTCGGCATTAAATCACCCCAAAAAGGTTGATATGCGGTGAAACAAAACAACCAAACCATTCTGGGGGCACATGTGACCCCTAGGTATCACTCAAACTTTTCTATTCAAAAACTGCTTTTGTTATGTAACACTGGGGGCTTATCAAAACCAGGGACTTCTTCAATTGTATTTCAGTGTTACAGACAAAATACAAATATATAAAAAATATATACATGTTTTTATGATCAATGTTTATTTGATTTCTTTTTTTTTCCCCTTTTTTTCTTCAGGACTTTGATGATGATGACGATGATTTCTCAGACGTCATGAACACTAATCTTGATTCCCACCCGAAACGGCTGTCTCCCGAGGGGGAAGAAAGAAAAGACCCTTTCCACAGCCCACTCTCGTCTACTCTATGCCTACCAACGGCAGCTGGCACCAGACTGTTGGCTGATTCTACAGACAATGTTTCTTCAAGTTCCCATTCTTCATATTGTACCTCAGAAGGTAAACTGTACTGTCTTTGTTCATTTTCTTGAATAAATAAAACACATTCCATTCTAGACTTATGGACAGAAATAGTTATAAATTGGTAGGAATGCCCAGCATTACCCAGGAAAAATTATTTTCACATATGAGAGCTCAATCAGTTGTTTTTTTAAGTTTTTTTAATTATTTTTTTTTATCTCCTTCCCACAGCAGTAAGATGTGGCACAAGGTCGGAAAGTGGGATTGAAAAAAAGCCAGTGCCCTAGAGGAAGAGCACTCTGGCCTACAAAAAATGCCTGGGCAGCCCTGTCGGCATTCCTCGGTAGGGGCGCCTCAGGCGATTAGCAATAAACTAACCCCATCTCAAAGGGTGAAAAGGCAAAGCCTGGGAAGGTGGACCTCCTAGAACTGCA
This sequence comes from Sepiola atlantica, assembly GCA_963556195.1. Classification (NCBI taxonomy): domain Eukaryota; kingdom Metazoa; phylum Mollusca; class Cephalopoda; order Sepiida; family Sepiolidae; genus Sepiola; species Sepiola atlantica. Next base: position 139,236,361 of record OY744519.1, read on the forward strand.
CAGGACAAACTCTAAGAATCAAGGCCCGAAGAGGTGTAGCATCCATCGGAACAGATACTACACTTTGATCTCAGGCCAAAAGGCTCAATCAGTTGTTATATAAATACATGCACTAGGAGTCGGCAGCCATGTACCAAACTGCAAAGTTTGAGTATAGTTAACGAGAAAGCAGCATAAGATTTATATGGTATGAAGATGAGATCATCGAGTGCACAAAGAAAATAAGTGGAAATGAAGGTCATAACAATATGAGATTACATGCATAAATGTAAAAAATTAAAAAAATTCGGATTTTTATTTTTAAATAAAAAAAAATATTAATAATTATAATATTGGTCCATGACTATCTTGAACGCAGTTTTTATGTTTCTAAATTTCTTATTTCTGTTTTAGTTGATATGGGTGTCACCTCGATTAAATTAGAAGATCGTTGCCAACATATTGATCATCACTGACATCATAGTCCCAGCCAGTGTCATATTCATATTTAATAATCATTAATAAATAATCATTATGGCTCTTTTGTCAAAATCTTTAGTAAACGCAAACAAATACACACGTCTGTTTTTATATATATGTAACCTAGATCCATCCAATTTTATATGGGTGCTATGTATATAACTTGGAGGGCTTTGTTGTCTAGTGGTATGTCTCAGATTTTTTTGGTTAATTGTTGGTCTGAGAGAATTGCAGTAGTTTTCTACTTTTTCACCTGCGCATGCTGTTGCTTTGTCATTTTGGTGTGTGATTTGCCTGTGAATTGGCTACTGTTATCAGTGTTGACATTTTTGAAAACAAAACAAGTCCATTTTTATGAATGGATGGATTTATTGTTATATTTTGATGGCATTACATACATATATGATATCTCTTTTTGTTAATTGAAAATGGTATAAGATTGATAAAAATAATTTTGTTTATGAGTTTGCTCGAAAATGGAAATAGATGAGGTTCTAAACTCTAACATCTTAATTGATTTCTGTTTAACGCCCCCACATAGGCATACCAGTTCTAGTCGCGGACACACGTCTGCCTCTCCATTTCTTATCCAAACCTCTTCTCCTCTGTTACTGGAGCTGCTCAATATCATTTCCTTCACAAGAAAAAATTCTGTGAACATTTTTTGTGCAAAATCTACGCAGGATTAATTAAAATATTTTATATCCAATCAGAGAGCCTAATTATTTTCCCTTTGAAAAAAAAAGAAGATAAATTAACTGTTAAAAAAAACACATAGTCACTAGGAGCCTACATAAATCCTTAAAAAGCCAGTTTTCAAGCGTATTGCCAATCAGTCAGTCAAGCATTTAGTTCGGCCTAGGCATAAAGTAACTGATTCATTTACACATCATAACCGCTTACATGCAAGAAACAACACACCCACTGATTTATAATCGGTCAATTAAACTAGCGTATAAACTTGCTGACTTCTTTTTGCAGTGAACCACATCAAACCCAAAAGTTTTTCTCATGTAAATAAAATTTCTTGATAGTTGTAAAGCTGTGTTTGTCGATTCCTTCAACAGACATTTTTTTATCCACTACAATTACTGACTGGTTCATATTGAATTTTGTCATTTGTTTAAAAGAATGCTACATAGTCGATCGCTAAAGAATGTCATCAATTTTTTAAATTTATATTTACAAAATAGTCACATAGCAAATAGCTAAATAATTTTATATTATTATGAATGTTTCTTTGCTACTGTAAATTTTATTTTTATTATCATCTTCATTTTTTCCCCTTCGAGGGTGTGTACATATATATATATATATACACACACACCCTCGAAGGGGAAGAAATATATATAAATTGTCATAATTGTGAGTGTTTGCTAATAGGCTGGGAAACTGGTGTTGAGTCATACCAAAGATTAAAAACAATGGTACTTGATGCCGCCTTGCTAAACACTTAGACAACATGACATAAATACAAGTGTACCTCAGAGACTGATCCTTGGACCTTTATTGTTTCTGATTTTCATAAACGACCTATCTGATGACATTGTGTCTGAGATGGGTATATTTGTTGACGACACCGCGCTCTACTCTCATCATGTGGGTAAAACGGATACGCACATATCCGAGGCAATGGCTGAATCCTTAGAAAGTGACCTCCAGTCTGTAATGGAATGGGATCATAAATGGATAGTAACATTTAATGCTGCTAAGACAAATATCCTTTCCTTCAACAACTACAAGAAACCTCTTCAACCACTGATTGCTATGGCAAATAACACCCTACCTGAGAATCCAACGTTCAAAGTCCTTGGCCTAACATTCACAGGTAACATAAATTGGAACAAATACATAGAAGACATTGCCAAGGCTGCTGCAAAGAAAATGGGTTCCCTCTATTGTGCTTGAAAACTTCTCACACCTGACAGTATCCTATATCTCTACAAAGCCACCATCCACCCATGCATGGAGTATCATTGTTATATCTGGGCTAGTGCACCATCTACTGGTTTATCCCTCTTAAACAAGGTTAAAAAAAGAGTAGCTAATCTAATAGGTCCCTCACTATCCACCAAGCTCCAGCCCCTGTCTCATCGGCACAATGTTGCATCCTTGTGCCTGTTTTACAAGTACTTCAATGGAATGTGCTTCGATGAACTTGCTGCTCCGGTGCCCCTTCGACGTAAATTCACTAGACAAACCCGACAATCAGTCAAATCCCATCCATTCACTGTGGAAGTCCCCAGATGCTGGAGAACCTTCTACTCTACTAGCTTCTTTCCTCGTGCTGCCGACCTTTGGAACTCCCTCTCTGCTCTCTATTTCCCCCGGCTGTACCGACATGCAGAAATTTAAAACTAATGTGAACAAGCATCTTGCTGCACAGCTCCAAATTTAGGATGACCCCTATAACTTTCACCCTAATTCTCAGTAGCCTCTTACGTCTACAGTGACAACTTGCCTTGTTTGGGGTGAACTATGTTTAAAAAAAAAATTTAAGGTAATTCAAGGGTAAATGGAGTAATTCCTGGAAAGGAGTGGCCACCTTCACATAGAAAAGGGAACCTTCAGGTCATACTTAACTATGGTCGATCCATTTGTTATATATATATATATATATATATATATATATATATATATTATTTTATTTAAAAACTATACATTACAAGGTCTGTTAGGGGTACCCACGTTTCATTGACCTGGTCATACTAGATCAAGCTTAAAATCTGTCTGGTCAACACAGACAGATTTGTCAGATCCCTTCTGTTATCTAAGATTCTGAAAAAGCTGGATAAAGCACAAATCATTGGGTGGGCTTGGTCGGTGTTCATTTTTTCGTGTTTTCGTTCTCGTATAAAAGATATCCAGTGTTTTTAGTATTTATCATTTATATTAGCTCTTGTAGAACCTACAATCAAGCAGTTTATTGGGTTGGTTTTTTTTCAACTAACTTGTGATATAAGATATATATATATATATATATATATATATGGAAAAGTATATAAGCAAAAAGACAAACTACTTAGAACCAAAAGAGATTAACACTGAGACATGATTTGATTCCAGGCATTTTCAAGAATGTATATTAAGATAATAGATACAAAATATATTTAATCTAATATTGTCTAAGTAGTTTCTCTTTTCGCTTACATATTATATCCGGCCCGATAATTCTTTCAGTAACAGACACTTCTCGAGATTCACTGTCAATTTTCATTGAATAATCAACAGATACGGTTATCCAATGAAATTGCTTTGTGTGTTAACAATTGAAATTACAAATTGTATCCTAGTTCACTGGGTAAGTCTTTAATATTATTTCATTAATATAGACATTAACCATTTCCTGCAAATTACTAAAATTAAAACACATAAGATGATTGGAGATAAAAAAGTCATTAAAATCTGAAAAAATAAAACTTGCTAAACTAGATATTTATACAAACAACGTCCTTTGTTAACACCTTTCATTTCGCACAATTATAATTACAAAGGACTGACGTTTCTTATTTGCAACTGCTATAAATTCTAAGATAATTTTGAATGCTTTAAAATTTTTGTTTGGAAAACTACTTCAACTAACTTTTATACAATTACATATGGATACCTTTTAGTAGGATTTTTATCAATTACGTGTACTTTTCATTGTTACCTAGTTGCAAGAACAATGTGCACACACACACACAAAGGTGTCTTATTTCATTAATATAGACATTAATCATTTTCTTAAAATTAAAAGAAACAATTCACAATATGAATGGGTATAAAAAAATAATGTAACATAATTACCATTTCAAAAAAAACTTTGATGTACATCACAGTAAAATAAACACGTCTCTATATAGATAATATAAGACAACTTTGTGTATGTGTATTTTTTTATGAAAGAAAATGAATTAGTTTGTGACAGTACGAAATTTGAAACAGATTTTGAATAGAATGTTGGTTAGATTTGACCCCCTCCCCCCTCCAAAGTTTGACTTATCTGCCCCTTTCATATTTCATCATTTGAATTATAATCCCCTTTGAAATCTCGGCCACGTTAATAAAGAAGCACCCAAATTAGTTTTAGTTTGGTTAATAGTCTAAACTTTCTACAATTACTTATAGATAACTTTAAATAAAATTTGAAATCAGTTATATGTACTCCTCAATGTGAGGATAACATGCACACACAAAGTTGTCCTCTTATTTATTTTATTCAAAAAACAAAATCAAAACACAAATGAAAATAATATATAGTGGACCAATGACCATGTTTTCACTCCAGGCGAAATTAAAGATTTTTGCTGAACTTTTACTTCGCTTTTACCTCAGCAGATAATGGAAAGTGAAGTACACGTTTTTCTAGGTTTGCGAGTAATTGCGAAATACCTAGAATTAAAAAAAAAAAAAAAAAAAAAAAATATATAACATTGTTTCGGTGTTAAAGTTTTAAAACCTGTTTGATAAATTTTGATAAACAAACTAAAAAAATAATCTTTTATTTATTATAAGTTCTTCTGTTATAATAAAAACTCAACATTGAAATTGCCTTTTTGACAGGTTTTATGAAAAAAATAATGTGGAGTTGTCTCCTGTACATTCGGATAAAAATTAAATGATAGAAATTATGAGTCCTCATCTCAAAAATTCTAAAACGAATGGTTATTATATTTTTTCTTTTTTGGTCGGCATTAAATGACCCACTAATATGCCGTAAACAAAAAACAAAAAATCAAAAGTGTAGAAAAATAATCCCATACACAAAATTAAATTTATACATTTTAGAATCTGAATTTGCAAAGATTTAAGCAATTTTCTTGCAGTGCCATCGTATATATTTCAAAACATTTGAATAAATGTTGCATATACCTCGAGGGGGGGGGAGGGCTATAACGATTATCTACATCTTGTGAAGGGAGAAGATCAGGGGAGGGGCTGTACATTCCGATCCATTTGAACAAATGTTATTTATGCCTTAAAGAGTTGGAGTGGGTCTATGAAGATTATCCACCTGTTGTGAAGAGGCATGGTTGAGAGTATTCTCTTGGTTCTTCATTTTCTCATGTAAGCTGGTATGCCATTGTAGACGGATGACAACAATTTTTACTTGAAATAAATTGGATTAACATTAACTTTATGGATCTTCCAAATCATATTCTGAGATTATTCATTGACATCTACGAAAGCGACACAACTATTTATGGCAGCATTTCGAAGAGCATTGATGACCAATATCTATCTTACTCTCTCTCTCTTACAACTTGGAGCACGTGACACAATGTGGGGAAAAGTCTTATTACTTTTAACACCTCTAAAGCCAAGCTTCTCTCTTTTCACCACCAATGCTCGGATCATCATTTCTTCCCAGTTGAAATGAATAGCTCTCTCCTTAAGGAAGCTCTCTTCTTTGATTAGCTCATAGGACTGACTTTTACTCCAGACCTGAAATGGAAGACTTACATCAAATCTATTGCTGAGGTCACTGGAAAAATAGTTGGATCATTCTACCGCTCCAGAAAATACCTCACTCCTGACGCAATCCTCTACCTGTATCAGAGCTAGATCTGCCCTAAGATGGAGTACTGCTGTCATCATTTCTTTCCTTGATAGAGTACAAAACTGACTTCGCAATCTAGTGGGGGATGATCTCTTCTCTCCCCTACAGCCCTTTTCACACAGAAGAGACGTTGCTAATCTCCTTCTTTTGTGTTGTTAGGTTCATAGTAAACAGAACTTTCATGAACAAAGTTTCTTTCCTAAAACATCCTGTGGAACAAAATACCCCGAGGCTGCTTCCCAACTGACTACAACATGGTCGTCTTCAAGTCTAATGTAAACAAATACTTGTTGAGCCGTCCTCTTGGATAATAAATTTCTCTTAAGTAATATTCTGCCCATTCCAATTCTCTCGTCGTGTTGTTCATCGTCCAACCGACAATCTCTTTAAACCTTATCTTCAATTACCCCCAGGTCTTGATAAGTGGAGCCCCATTAGTATATAAAAAAAAAGTTGGAAGCAGCCCTGTGGTATTGTATTCCACAGATGAGACGTTCCTGGAAAGAAATTTTGTTCATGAAAGTTCTGTTTAGTTTTAGAAGAAGAAAGGAAAATTGTTTACAGTGGTTGTAGCGAGACGAGTATTTGCTGTGAATGTATTACGGGGGGGGGAGCAGAGATTGGAGCTCAGTCAAGCACCTTCCAAAAAATAACGAGCAATGTCTCTTCTGTGAGAAAAGGGCTGAAGAGATCATCCCTCACTTGCTTTAGAAATCGATTTTATACTCTGTTTAGGCAGGAAAGAGTGCTCCGAGCAGCACTTTCCCAGATTTGGCAACAGTACTCCATCTTCGGACATATCTAACTCTTATACAAATTCTGAAGACATCACAAGAAGGTAACAGTTTGCAATCATCAGTATGGAAAATCTTGATAAGATATGGATAAAAAGAGATGGAATATCTGAGAATAAGAGATTAAAGCTGTATAATGCATTGGTGAAACATACTCACAGGTGAAAAAATTGACCCTGGCTAATTTTTCAATAATTTTGTTAGTATTGTGTTTTCAAGTGATTTTTATTGATATCAGATCTTTTTTTCCAGGTTAGTGTCAGAGCTGCTAAATTTATCTTAATATTTAATTTAAAATATCATCTAAGAAGAAAAATAAGCATTTGGCTGAAATTACGAAAACCAGAATTGGAGAGATGAGAAAGAGAGGCTTGGAATTTTTAACATCTTGAACAAAGAATAAGTTGCTACTTCGTTTTCCACGGTGAAAAGAATTAGTAAACAATTATAAATAACAAGGTCATGTGGGAAGGAAGACAAGCTCAGGCTATCCCAAAATCACCAACAAGAAGAGATGACTCAAGACTGAAAACGACAGCTATTTATTACAGGAAAGACTTTCTTTCTTGAAGAACAATAGCCAGAAGATTGAAGGAAAACGCCTTTGTTATCACAAAAGAATATTATAGATAGGATGAGCTTTGTTACTGAATATGGCACTTTCTTCTCAAAATGGTTTCAGAGAGTTATTTGGTCAGATAGGTTGCAGTTTTCAGTTGTGAATGATGCTCCCAAACAATGCCTTTGAAGATCAGGTGAGAGACTCAAGAGTGATTGTCTTCAAACAACAGTTAGGTATGGAAATGAAGGAATTATGATTTGGGGTGCATTTTCATCACTTGCTATTGGAGCATCAACATCAAAGAATACAGAATTAATTGTGACAATTCAAAAGTTGTTTCCTTCCTCGGAAAATATCTTGTTTCAGCTCACACTGCAAAATTAACCCCCCAAAAATTGGTTGAATGATAACTCTTTTTAGACAATGTTTTGGCTCGGACGAACTCCTGATCTTAACCTGATCAAGAACTTGTGGAGCACAATTAAAAGAAAATTGGCTGGTAAAAAAATTGCAAAAAAAAAAGTCACTCTGGGAGGCAATAAAAGAAGAGTGGAAAAATATTATTCTGTAAAAATATAAGAAGCTGATAGACAGCTTGCCTAAACTAATAGCCTTGTTATGGAAGGCTATCCGGTATTAGTTAAATGCTAATTTGTGTTTGTGTAAATTATTTTCAAAATAATATAAAAATAAAATATAAAAAATTCAATGTTTTTGCCCTTTTTTTTTCAAAATAGATATTCAAAATTAGCCAAGCTCAATTTTTTTTGCCTGGTAGTGTACAACTGCAGTACTTGTGGCCTGACGAAAAAAAAAAGACAAGAGTTGCAAATTCTATGAGGAAAAAGTATCCTAACAATAACTTGTACAGCAGATGTCAAAAATCACATTTGTCTTTTTTTCATTTTCAAAGCAAGATGGAAACTTACTGAGACATATTTCGCAAATGGATCCAGAATAACCAGCAAACAAAGCTATGGATTTTTACTTTGAATAGACTGACTCCAAAAAATTCAGAGGTCATCTAAGAACCACCATAGTCGCAATGCTGAGCCAAAACATTCAAAGAACAAAACGGAAATATCCTACCTTTCCATTTGGAGAAGTTAACAATCAAATAGGATCTGCAGCAAATCTGCAGGATCTTGGAAGATGAAGAGATCTGGTAAAATATTATCGGATCACTATACAATATCACGAAGATGAAAAAACATGACCTCAAATTGACACAGTTTTGATGATAATGATGCATTGGATCTACTTTTTCTATGAGTCCACACTCTGTTAATCATACCCAATGACCCATTGCACTTGACAAAACATATTTCCACTCAACTTTAAATTATCATCATCATCAAGTTTTGGTATTTAAGGTGCTTCGAGTGTCCTGAACTCCAGGCTGGGCAACACCAGGCAACGTCTCACACCTGCTCTCCATGCGATCTGATCGAAAGGGTTGATATCAGTTATATTGCACGCAGTAAATCACTTCTTAGGCACTCAAGCCAGATCTTCCTTGGTCTACCATACTCTCTAGTATCTGAGGGTATCCAGGTGTGTTATGGAATTGTTGCAAGAGGTGGCATGCTGTATATGACCAAACCACCTGAGATGCCGAGCATGTTAGGCATCCAAAATCTCACCAATACCAACTTTAAAACTATATTTAACACAAAAAGTCCATTATTTCTTTTTTCTTTTCTCTTTTTATCACAGAATAATTAGCATTATCGATTTATAATTGATTTGTTTTTTTTTTAATTACATTTAAAAAAAATTTTTTTACTTTTACTTTTAGATTCCTTTCAGTCTTCAAGGGATACCATGGAGGATTCACTTTATCAGTGTCAAGTGTGTGCCATTGAATTCCGAAAGCTGTCTGAGTTTGAACACCATTGTCAATGTGATGTGCACAAGAAACGTCTCAGTAACACGGAAGGTGCAAACTGGAATTGCAGTTTCTGTGATGTTACGTTCCGTAACCAAGCAGAATTAGAAAACCATTGTCGAGGGGACCTACATAAAAAGTCGATTACCTCTGATGAGAGCCGCGAATGGAAATTTCGGCCACCTCCGCGGAGTTTACGGGCAGAAGAATTCTCTATGTGTGTTCGGTAAGCATTTTGCCGGTTAATCTCATGAATATTTGTAACATTTATTTAGTGATCGATGTTAACTCCCCCCTTCCCCCTTTAGAAAATATGTAAATAATGGAATGATTTAAAGAATTTTAATCAGGATAAACTCTAACCTAGTTAAAAAAAAAAAGTTATATTAATGATTTCCATGTAGAGAGGGTTTCGGTTCTTGGAATGTGAATTTCAAATCCCGGAGGAAGAATTGAAGTGTTCTATTCAAATATTGAGATATAAAAAGTTTATTCATCTTCTAATATATAAAGTAAAGTCATTCTCTTTATCGTTTCTTTGTCATCGATGACTTTCATCCTACAAAATAATTTGATTCTGGTATGTCAGTTTTTTATGTGGATAATTGCAGCATGTTGTTAAGAAGGATAAAATGTTATTCGATTTAATTTCATTCAAAAAAATACTTAGCCCGGGTTGGAATTATTTTTAAATGGCCGCCATCTTTAAAAAAGAGAGACATAATTCTGTATTCGTCCAAATAGAATTACTTCCCTTTGATTGGTTGGAAAAATATATTTTGGAGAATAAAAGGCATAGTTTAAAAAAGAAAAGAAGAGCAAAACAAATTGCAAGTCAGTACACTACCAGTGCAGCTAGAGGTAATATAAGAATTTTTAATGTTCATCATCATTATCCTTACTTATAGCTATAATGGTTCTTGTCTGCCCATTGAAATTAAGCAGTTTTTAGGTGGGTTACTGTTAGGAAAATAGCATGTGCTATTAGTTAGGAATAAAATAAAGTATAAAAGTCTTTTTATAAAAAGAATAATTTTTAAGTGATTAATGGGAATTCGTAGGCATTACGATTATGATTCTAAGCTCTATTTCTGAAGAGTTTGCAAAAGTTTGAATTTTTGGAGTCGTCTCCCTTGTCCTGCAAACTATTTCCAACATGGCATCGATAGATCAACGATAATTATTTAGCCATAAAATTTGATTTTCTTATAATTTCACTTGTGTAGCCAATGCTTACAGGTACCATAAAAAATTGAATTGCACCTGACTCCCTTTCTACAAACTGAGCAAGGGAACTTTCCTCTTTCTAACACTACAACCAATGATTTAGTCAAATTCACTCTCAGACCTTTACTTTCCATAACATTCCACCAAGTCTTTAACTTAATAAGTAGACCTTCCATTGTTTCAAGTACTAAATCACTATCTGCTACGCATCACTAGCAACTTCCTGTCTGTGATGCAATATCCTCACATGTTATTCTAATTCTAAACTTTTCACTTCTGATGGAATTTTCCACTTTTCTTCTTACTCTAGCCTTATGTGAAAAATGCCGTTTTAAACATTATTTTTACACACATGCATCTAATCTTGTTATATATAGTCAAATATTTTTTTAAACATTAAAAAAAAAGAAGCGTTTTTCATTTTGATTTTGTTATCTATATAATACTAAAACTCTATTGTTCTTGTATGTTTGCAATCAGCTTTCAGCTTTCCGGTTTTCAACATCCGGTTGCGCATGCGTAAATAGCATCGTCTTCAATCTGTTATTCCAATTCCGTTATTCTCTATTATGATTAACGAACGCATGAAATTTTTCATTCTGGAAATTTTTAAACAATTTCATTTAATTTCATCAAATAGTTTATTTGTTTTCTTCACGGCTAAAAACATTCAACGGGAGGACTTCGTAAAGTCTGTCGCAGTTTCAAAAAAACTCCTCCCTTTTAAAAAACAAAAACAAACAAACAAAAAAACAACACTCATTATTAATATCAGCCATACTAGCGGTCGGTGAACGAAACCACCTCCCACTTTCCCTCTCATAGATTTCACCACTCCTACTCCCTCTGTTTTCGTTACGTATGCGAGAAAGCTTGCTGTACCCCCTTCCTTTCTCAAATCGCCCTAACCAACCACTTATAATTCAGTAACTGTAATTTAAAAAAAAACAATTATAATAAACAGAACGACTCATAGAAATCTATCTATATTCTTTTTTCATTTTAATATACTTTCATAGAAATGCTTCTGTTATGTAAAAAAAACCTATTTTCTTTATGTCACAAGTGTCACGCTCATACATGAATTCCATAGCTAATATAACAAACTGACCCAACGGGTCACGGGTGGTCTAGTATATAATAAACTTTATCTTCATTTTTGAATGTTTGATGGAACATTTTAATATTTATTATTTTAAAACCTTTCAGCTTTTTGGAAACTGGGAAATGCTCTTATAGCGATAATTGTACCCAAGCTCATTCCCAAGAAGAATGGCAGGAATGGAAAGACAGATTTGAATTCAAGAAACAATCTTTACAAAAGGCGCGAGAGAAACGCCTCCATGGAATGTCATACACGGAAAAGTTGTCGGAAAAACTTTTATTTGCTGAGAATCCAGATTCTCTGGTAAGATTCTTTCATCACCATTCTAAATAATATACACAGGATACGAACGATATTTTTTGCAAGATTCTGAAGAAAATAACACAGTAGTTTCATTTTTTGAGATTTATTCATCTCACTTTTGTGAATTTTGTTTTCATGACTTGTTCTGTTAATTTCACCCCTTTGGCTTTGATGCCAGTCTTGATTCGGCCTCGTAACCAGTCCCCAAAAGTTTTGGTCATCGTGGCCTTTAGCTTCTCTTTTATGTTATAGCTGCTGGATCTGTTGGTGTTTCGTTCCACTGCTTCCCACACAATAAACTTCCATCTATGCCTGACTTGTCCACCAAGTTTCAGTCCTGAATGTCCAACAGTCTTTGTTTTATCACCATTTAATGATATGCTCCAAATGTAACCCATGCAAATCTGGATACGACTGATGTGGGCTATGATGGACCACTTCATTTCAGGAATAGTCTAGGGAATGTTTTCATGGACATTGTCTTTGAGATGACTTCACAAATAAAAATCTGAGAGTTATGGTCCGGTAATGGTGAAGTCCATTCAGGATCACCAAAGTGTTCCTGCAGATCATTGAATGGCGATAAAACAAATACTGTTGGACATTCCTGATTGAAAATTGGTGGACAAGTCAGGCATAGATTAAAGTTTATTTGTACCAAAAATTGTTGGATTACAGAAAGGATTGTGAATTAGCATTTTGGGGTGGAGATGCGGTTACCTATATAATCCTTTTTTTTTTTTTTGTAAATGTTTGTAAATTTTCAGATTAGTTGTTGCAGTTTTAAAAGAAAATCCTAAAATTTTTCACTTGTAAATTATTTTTTGTAAGAATTTTTTTTTTTTGATTCAACCAAAACATAAGGTTATTTATTTTCAGCGAAATAATCAAATACTTTTTTGTTTTCCTTAAAAAAATTGCCTTAAAAAATTTGCCAGGTTTAAAAAAATAACTACTGAACCCATTCTATCAATATTTGACAGCCATTTCTAAATTTTAAAACTTTTTTAGAAAAGGTCAAAACATTTTTCCAAAATACAAATCATTTTTAAAACTAGTTTTGACAAGTAAAAAGCAAGAAGAAAAAAAGATTCCTGGTTCCCGTTTCATGATTATTTCTTGTAAATCTTTTGTTGAAAATGTTAAAAAGTTTTTAAGCTTTTCTCTTTCTGGTTCATATGTCATAATAGAATATTTTCAATGTTAGGAACAAAATAAGGAATGTTATAAACACATGATGAGTATTAACCTAGTAGATTAAGCATAGCAAAAGTAAATGACTGAATAATTTGTAACCTCAAATTTTATGATGGACAAATGTTTTAGTTAATTTCATTACTAATTTCAGCTTGTCAACAACTTGGATCATGTGAAACTCCACATCAATTCCGATCTGCGGGTCAATATGTCCAACAAGAAGTGTACCAATTCCTGGACATTTACTGTCACCAGCAAGGTCTGTACTTTTACTTTTGAGTACTTCTTCAGATTAGGACCCGAGATAACTTTGACCCTAACCCTAGCGATGGGGTCAAAGTTAGCTCAAGTCTTAATCTGAAGAAGCACCTACTTTTGTAACATAGCATTAGGCGGATGCTTCGATCTCTATAGATTGTCAGTTGTCTTCTTCGTCGATAGAAACAGCTGTTAATTTCTCTGACACATAAGTCAGTAGATGCTCAATGGATAGTTGCGTCTCGTGGCAGTAGGCACCATCGCCATGGTTGTTTTAACGACAGAAGCAGAGTGGTTGGCTTTTCTCTTCTCTGGTTCTGATGATAACAACAGCCGTATTCCTCTTTTCCCTGTAATAATAGATTCAAAATAAAACACATATTTTCTCAATGGCGTCATGATTTTAAATGTTTTTTCACATTTCGTGAGCTTTCCCGCACTCGCTCCCTAGATGGGACAAATGAAGACAGAGCTTTGAAAAGCAGCGTCTGAACGACAGTTCAGCGTGTCAGCTTCATACTAGAAAAAGAGAGATAATCTTCTACGACAAGCTTGGCTTGGTGCGAATGTCAAATTAATTTTATTTTTTATTAAAATTCTACTTGATAATTTTCCATAATTTTTTGTGTACACTCATATTTTTCACTGATAAGTAAGTATATTCAGAAGTTTTCCTGTTATTTTATTTTGAACTGCTATGTTTCACTTGAGTCTCAATAAAGCTCACAGGACGATCTTTCTCTCTTCTTCGACACGTCTCATTTTGGGCTTCCTGTCCATTACGTCACATTCTACCACATACTCCTAATTCTGAGACTTTAAACTTCTAATGGAATTTTTCAACTTTCTTACTTAACCTTACGTGGAAATTTCTGATTCTAAATTAACTTTTACACATCCGCATCTAATATTGCTACAATTTATCTAATGATTAAGACCGATTTTTTCAAACATTTTCTGGCAGCTATGCATATCTATCTAAGGTGATTCATGAATGAAGAGGAAAAGGGAAACACTATTAGATAAGAGTTTGAAAACTTAAAAAATATGACAGAAAAGTCCTTTGGTTGGATCTACTTGCTTCCCAAAGCAGCAAGATGCTCCACAAGGCCAGAAGGTGGAGAAAACCAGCCCCCCCCCCCCCCCCCCCCCTTCCCTAAGGAGAACACTCTGGTTGGGTACAAAAATAGTCAAGAATGATCCCGTCAATATTCTTTGGTCGGGGATCTTCAAGCTATTGGCAATAATCCAGGAAGGGGTGATACCTCGTTCCCACAAAAGAATGCTGGAATGATGCTAAGGATAATATGAACAGAACCGGTAACCGAACATCCTGAATGCTGGTAAACCGTTCTTTTGGTATGTAAGTGTTGAATCTGTAGAATATAAAGACAGTACCATTCTAACATTTATGTCAACTTTATTGGCCATCTTCGTTAAACACATAATAATAGACAAGGTGTTAATAATAGAGGATAAGTCCATGAGTCTGGATGAAGAAAAAGGTTTGAGAGTGCATAATATGAAGGATAAATGTCCTATTTGTAGGGAATAGAGAAGAGTACATAAGAGGAGAGTGTTCTTAAAAAGTCTGTATGTATGTAGGTGTTAGTTTAAAGGTATGCCACCATCTTGGTTAGTGAAGCCTTATTGTCGATGTTGATAGCCTACGGCTAACAACGAATTTTGGTTTCTATCTCAAGCGAGAAGTTTGGTGGAGCAACGTGGGTTGATTTCACAGTAGGGGTCTTCTTGCGGCTAAAGAGAACGAAAAGTGCTGATGCACTCCCTTAAATAACCTTCGGGAGCCAATGCACTTCCTTAAACAACCTTTGGGATCAGTGCTCTGCTCGCATGAGAGATTGTTTCTGATTGGGCAAACCAGAATCAAAATTAAATGTTTTTTCCAGTCAGCGCTCAGCTTACGAGTAAAGCAGATATTTCAAACATTGTTAAAAGTGGCTGCTGTCGCTGTTTGTAGTAAGGATCACTACTGCTACAAATCATCAAACGTTTTTTGTGCATGCGTCACTGAACCAGGCAGAGGCTGACAGTGCGGAAGTTTCTTATCAGTGACAGAGGTTCTGCCAAATCTATAAAAAGGGGCATTATTGGTGAGAGGCAGGTTTTCTTTTTTTCGCGTTTCGACAGTTAAGATGGTGTTGTTTGAGTTTATATTTTTTTTACTGTTTTTTTTTATTGCATACAACTTCGAAAATTTAAGCATGATAGATCAACGAATACACAGAATGTCTTATATAGATTTTTTGACATGTTTAAAGACTAACGGCAGGTAATCCTGCAAATTATTTTAAAGAAATATTTTCATTCTAGTCTTTTATATTTTAAATTGTACTCCACTATTACGCTGTGATTTTCTTTTTAATGAAATAATGTGCAGATTATTTTCGATGAAACTTCCTTTTTTGTTTCTAGGTGTGTCTTCACCGTGTCATCTTGTTGGATGACAGTAGCAGGTTATTTTTCCGAATCTCCAGCATCTCCGTGGGTCCACGGAAATCCCAAAAGCATCAAAACATTGAAAATCCTTGCCAAGAGTGGGTGAACTTTGAAGCATACCAAATGAAGAACATATCAAGTGCAAATGCAGTGGAGAATGTCTACAGAATAAAGGTTTGTCATAGATATGATTGTTTCATTAGCATAGAAACGAGTTAGATAGGCCTATACTGTAAAATAGATAAACTAAAACCACTATGTGTACTATAGCCCCGAACTTCTTTGGCTTTGAGTCATCCATCAATTGACTGTTTGGTCATTCATTGCAGCCAGAAGCTCCAAACTTCCGAGAGGCCAGTGCCATTCAGAAGAGTTTTGATCGTAATATGAGACCTTCTAGCCTGTTGCTTAACCTCTGGGGACACCACGAGCACCCTTCTCAAAGAAGTTTGTTGCGTTTGGATACATGTCCATAACTTCTTTGAGAGGTTTCAACATCTGAGAAACTGTCTGTAGTTTTTGATCCGTTGTAGTTTTGTTGTTAGTTCACACAAGACCAAAAAAAGAAAACACATACAACTGTTGTTTTTGTTTTAAAGGTTTTCTTCTGTTTTATTAATGTTTGAGGAACACAGAATAAGATTCTGTTGTGAGTTCATTGATGCTTTAGTCGATAGTTTACTACAAAAATCTTTATATTGACAAGTGTATATATCTAACTACAAGTGAATAATGGTGAACTGCTGTGTTTGCATCTGTTTTCACCTGTTTGTGTGTGTGTGCGTGCTTGGCTAATGTAAATTCATTCATCTGTCCACCTCTTATTCCATCTTTCCTGAGTTCTCTTTTCTCTTTATTTATCTATATTGTTTACTTATGTAAATTCTTCTCAATCCTCCTGTGTTTAGAACTCAAAAGATAATTGAATTTCGGATATTTTTTGTAAATTCCATTTGTTTACCAAATCCTTATAAACTATTTTGTCCATTGTCCATTGACTAACGTCATAAAAACATCCTAACACAAAATTGCAAAACCAATTACATTTCAAACAGAAAGGATTCGACTTTTTATTTCAATAGCTTAGAGTTCTTTGTCAGTAAACTTATGACTAAATTATGTCTACCATCTCATTGTGTTACATGTGAATCCTGACTTCCCACCAATTAAATAAATAGCAGTTTGCCTCCAGTAAACTATTTATACTAATATTTATTGACAATATTTTTTTTCATCAGTACAAGTGTGTTAATGATGGCTCCTGCAATACATTATTACTAGCAGGGCTATCCGGCGTTGCCCGGGACAAAAGTGTAACATATTTCTATTAAAACTTCTATCTCTCTCTTCCCCATTTTCCCCCTTTCTCTCCACACCCTATTTTTCTTCTCCGCCTAGCCCACTCCTCTCTCTGGACATACACTTTTTATAGATTACTCGAGTCGGCATAAGGGAAATAACTCCTTGAGAAAAATCAGTTACTTCACTCTAGATAGTACATGAAAATGACTGCCCCCCCTTCCCCTACTGACGAAATCGGCAGCAGTTTAGGGTCAAAGAATGGATATTTTTTTCTACATTTTAGATATTATTCATTCTGGGCAACGCTGTTCTAGAAAATATCAACTTTGATGGTTTTTTGTTTGTATGTTTTGAAGTTTTAGCTGGACATACACACACACACACACATATAGAAAACTACTGAATTACCTACTAGACACATCCTTGAGTGTCTTCGATCTCTCTGTAAAAGGGTTTGTCAGGAAAACTTGACATGAGGATACTTCACCTGACAAGTAAACCCTGACCAAATATTCAAAATAACATAGTATTCGAAGCCCAAATAAGATCTCCTCAGTTTGGCTACACGCCTATATGAGGAATAGTGCACCTTCTCTTTGTGATGTTACCTTAAGTAAATTGGGGAGAGTAAATCTAATGTTCTTTACTTTTTTATAAACCTAACACTTGAGAGGTAATGGAACACTCGAATATCTATGTATCTCATATAGAGATCAAGTGTTAGCCCCAGGAAGGGGCCCCTTGATTTCTGAGAACTTTGACTGAAGTAAAATGAAACAACTTCCCTTTATATAACAAGTTATTATTTTGCGGTCAATGATTCTAGTTGAAGATCACTCTGTTAGAATACTGTCATTCTCATTTTTTGTCTCTATTTTATTTTGTGTATAAATCATAGTCAATCTTGCGATAGTTATATTTTTTGTCTATGGACACCACCTCTATAGACAACGCAGTTGTACTAGAGTGCTTCACCATTGACTTAATCTGGCAATTTTATCTACTGAGAGCAGACACATCCACCATACTGCTTCCCATGGCTTTACCAGTGCTATGCAGGGTAGCTTCCGTGTGCTATGCCTTACCAAAGGACAACCCGAGCAGCACTGCTAGTTGTCATCTCCACATACATCATCATCATCATCATCATCATCATCATCATCATCATCATCATCATCATCATCATCATATCCAGTATAACATCCATTTTCCATGCTGGCATGTGTTGGACAGTGCCTGGTATTCCCAAATGGTACTGATCAAACTGAAGGTCGTTTATGTCGCTAATCTAACGATAACCGGTGTGTCAATCTGATTATGCATATACATAGGATGTATTTACAACAGAAACAACTTATCATCAGTTTTTGTTATTTTGATTGTTCGGACTATTGTTCTCATCTTGGATATTATTCTCACAACGTTTCGGCCAATAGAACCTCCGACTTTCTTCAGGTGTGTCTTGTTTCTGGAATTTGTATGAAATTTCGAATGCAACTCTTTATCTAATCCACAGGGGTAGATTGTTTTCATTCTCTCAACCATGACTGAGTAAACGTCTTAAGTAAATTATAATTGTAATCTTAGTATCGCCTGTACTGAGGATTGAACCTCCAACTTCCAGGAGACCATCATTTAGAACTGATTATTACTTAGCACTTGTGAAATTTTGAGAGATTAACATCCAAGATGAGAACGGTCGTCTGAATAATCCAAATAATACAAAATATCAATCCTCATGTAAAAGATTTCGAAGCTTATCAGTTTTAAGCTTTCATTGTCAAATTAATCTCAATGTTAAAAAAGGAAATATGCGACTAAAGATTGCTTTAAATTAGTTGTCCCCAAACTTTTACCATCTATTCCCCCCCCCCCCCCACCTCTTGCTCTTTTGGTATGTCCCCTCTCTCTCACACACATCGAAAGACAAACTTCTTGGTATTAGGAACAAATAGATATATGATATGTTTTATGTTGGTTGATTGATGTATATTACAAGATTGAACAGGAATATCTGCTGTTTTATCTGGTTGGCTTGTTATGTCTCCAGTCTAAATCACATCAATATCTTACAAAACAGTAACGTTTAAATAATACTTTTCGATATAACCTTTTTTAATGTTATTCTTTGAAAAGCCTTAAATATAAATAACTCCAATTTTGTCAGACTTTTTTGTATAACCTAGCTTTAATGTTTCTCCTTCTCCTAAACTGGCCTGTTTTATTTTGCTGCTCCCTCAGATCTTTCCAACTCCTCCGCTCGGTTGAAAATTAAAAATTTTCCCCTCTTAAAAACCTGTTGTCTTCTCGTTTGCAGGTGGTTTTCAAGACGAACATTTATGGAACCTTTCGACAGTCAATTGTGTTTGATTTTGGTACGGAGCCATTGCTTTCCCGAGAGATGCACGTAGAGTCTGCGCCGATTCAGGAGGCAGATAGATTATCTAAAGACTTGATGTGCTTTGATGCAAACAGGTGGACAGAATTCAACACGGAAATCATAAAGTTTGAACCAAAGTAAGAACACACGTACTACTCACGTAATGTTCTCGTCTGCGCATAGTTAGTGATAACGACAAGGAGAGGATGATCTTTAGTCACCTAACAATTCATGTGCTTACAAGTCTCCTTCTCACGATGATGTCTCATTTTAAGTTGGGGGTGGGTGTTATCTGCTTAATGGATACCGGCGTAGACTACTATGGAATTAACTATACTGAGGTCGAGTCCAATTGGAATAGTTTGGGTCATGAACATACTAATATGGTTGGGGAAAGTATAAATCTGCATATACACTGAAATATCCATCGAATTAAATATAGAAATCAGTAAAATTAATCGGAATTACATTTTTTTTTAAAGAACATAGTCAAAAGGAGACCAGAGCTTTATATCAAAACATATTTAATTACCTACTTTGTAGGAAAAAAGCTATCGATAACAAAAACACACGAAACACACTGGTTGTACTTTACATATTAGATAACATTTTATGTATATATTTTTTCAGTATTTACTTCAAGAGTGCTCAATGCACGAGTAGAGCTTATTAATAGTATAACATTATACTTATAGCAAGTAAGCTATTTAGAAACGTTTGTTTCATTCCTGAGTGAAATTATCAGGTGATTAGTCTGATGATTTCACTCGATAATGAAAAAAAAATTTCTGTGCCGCTTACTTGCCATAAATATTATTTTATACCACTACTAAGCTCTACTAACTGTTGAAGTAAATACTGAAAAGAATTTATACGTAATATATTATCTAATATATAAAGATGCACTATACGGCTGTATAAAGGTGCCTATAAACTCTTAAGTTTAAAGTCAAGTTTTTCTATCCTTCGTAAAAGTCATCACAAAAATAGCAAAAGTCATTTCTTCACAAATGATTTTCTATTAAAAAAATGGATTTTCATACATTTATAGGGGTAAAACATTGAAAATAACTTTTTTTCATCTGTTATATAAAACAAACTCATTTTAAGAAAAATAGTGTCTAAAGGGGAGTAACTCTTTGCCATTGTTATCCTCCTTGATCAAAACGGCATTTTGAAAAGCAGAGTTATCTGCCCTTACATTCACCAGCCGAGAACCGAAATATTCAATGAATATTCACTCAGCAAAAGGCAATTAAATACGTCCCCATTTTCAAAGTAATGCTTTTTTTTGTTATTATTTATGTAATAAATGATTATTATTGTTGATCTACTGAATCGTTTTCATCCAATTTATTTCTTCATATTTGTGTTTTACAACTCGCAAAAGACCACTTTATTTCATCATCTAAACAAAATATCAAAGTAATTTTTGATCTGAGCCCCATAATTTCTTAATACTTATTCCAGGGTAACATAGCCCATAACTAAATTGAAGATTAGGATAAACACACCTGGATATGATGTTGAAATTTGTCAGTTACTCTGACACACTCTTCTCTTGGCACTGTTCTGATTTTAACTGTGAATGCCGCTTTCAGTTCAGGAATAGTCTGATGATTCTTTTTGATAGACATTATCTTTGAAATGATCCCCACAAATAAAATTCGGGGGGGGGGGGGGGTTAAAGGTTCGTTGAGTATGAAGCCCATTCAGAATAACATCTTTTACTGATGAGACGATCACAAAAATATCCCAGCATATCATTGAACGGCGATAAAACAGTGTCTTTTGGATATTAATAACTGAAACTTGGTGCACAAGTCTGGTGTAGACTGAAGTTTATTTGTACCAAATATGATTGGATTGCAGAAAGAATTGTGAATTTTATTAACAATTCCATGGGTGGGGGACATTTTTGGGGGATCACTCTATACCATGAGAACATACTTATGTTACAAAATAGATAGGTAACCTGATATTTCGAGCTGCTTGGCCTTTTGGCAAGAGTATATTTGTTCTGATACTACACTTTATCTTTTTTGTCTTCAGTTAGTGAAGGAGAAATCTGTCTAGACTGGAACAATTTAAATTTTTGTCCCAATCCAGTGTGCCCCTCTTTGAAGAACTAGATTCCCCGCATTAACACTGACTTTGTGTTTAACTCTGCCCTTGTAGGAAGGCAAGTAAATAGGAACATGACATCTCATGGATTTTTTTACTCTGCATTATTCTGACACACACGCAAGCTGTCTCAAGAATTGTATAACTTTGGTAGTAAAGGGTGACAAAGCTTTTCTTTATTTTGTCAGTTTTCACTCGGATCTTTCCTTTTAATTTAACAAGAAATTCAAAATAAAAAGAAATTTTCTAGGAATAATTCACCTAACAATGATCAATCATCATCATCCGGTTTATTTGTTGAATCAGGCCACATGTAATCCTCTGATGAGGGTGGGGCCTGAGTGTCTAGTCTCATTTCGACTAGACATAGTTTTTAAGGCAGTTTGACAGCTGGATGTCTATCCTTCACTAACTTGAACACTTTTGACAATCCAAGACCTCCACTGTTCCCTTCTAACTAGTGCTGATGTGGTTTCCACTTGAGCATGCACCAATGTCACATATTACTGGTGAGTTGCTGCATACACTACTGTCACCCAGATTGTGACAGGCCATCCAAAAATTTGCCACATGTCCTGTGGCCCGGGGATTGGATTGGTGAGTGTCCAGACATGTCCACATACCAGTCGACCTGCACACTGCACCTTTAGGGCTCCAATCTACTCCGAAATCCCTAGCCAATTAGCCTGGGGCCGCAAGGATCCCAATATCCATGGTTTTGCCAGAGTCTTGTCGGTGAAGATGTTATATACCAATAGGCAAGACTCACGCACTCGGCTTCCTTTTCATCCGAGGACTAAGTGGTGGATAAGGCTGAAATGGTGTAAAAAAAAAGAAGAGAAGGGGAATCTTCCATCTTTTAGCATAAAGTTTTGCCAGATTTTCACATTCACACCCAAACAGCAATCCGTTTGACATATCGATATTTGATTCGGACTAGCCTATTTTTTTCTTTCCACCATATTATTGGCATGAACATATTTTATTTTGCATCATTCTAGAAAAGAAAACTTTTAGAGTGGAGACTTTTTATCTTACTCACCGAATATTCTTACACATTAGAGGGAAGTGATCATGTCATGAGTTTAATTTCCCTTGACTTCTGCAAGAAATAAATATTTAAAAACACGTTTTTATTTTGTTACAGTCCGCTGACATTGAGTGAGAAAGAAGAAATTTTATTGGAGGAATACCCGCTTCCTGATCCAAATAAACTTCAAATGCAAGAAGTTATTTCTCAGACGTTCGGCAGAGAAAATTATCGACAATGGATGCACGATCTGCTCTATTTTGAAGAACTCACTCAATTTGGATTAATTTCAAGGTAAATATACAACACATGCTTTCTTTACTTATTTATAAAATTAATCCGAATGAAGAATAGACTTAGACTTTGTAATTATGTACTTAACTAAACAGAGCTACCCAACATTGCCCATATAAAATACTAGCAGGGATATCCAGCATTGTCCGGGATACTGGTTAAGAAAATGAGCTGCAAAAAAATAAATGTGTGCGGAGATCCCCAGCGTTGAAGTGATATATTTCTTATATAGCTTATGACCTTCACTGAGAGGTTAGTAGTCCACATGCTAATTTTCAAGCAATTCTGTCAAGCAGTTTTGGTGAACATAAGACACAAAGATCAGGCAGACACACACAGACAGAGTTACTATTTTATATATATATATATATATATATATATATATATATATATATATATTTCATTTGAATCAAAGAGAAAACAGTTTTCAGTGGAGGGGACCATTTTAATATCAAAATTTGCTAAAATTTTGGGAATAGACATCATTTTTGGTCATTTACCTATGGGTTAAATTTCATTTGAATCAAAGGGAAAAGAGTTTTCAGACAGTTACTATTTTATATATATATGTATGTATATATATATATATAAGATTCCATGTTATTTTATTAAAAAAATAAAAAATAAATTTTTTTAATAAAATTTTAAAAAATTCCTTATTTGAATTTAATCCTTGTTTTTGTAAAAAAATTATGAAAATTCCTTGTATTTGTAAATACACAGTTTAATATTGTTGAAATCTCAAAAAACATTCCTTATTTAAATTTAAAATTATCTCAATAAAATTGATTTATCGATTTCACATCATCAACATCAATTAAAATTGTGCCCAAATATTCTAATTCTATAATGCTTTCAATTTTTTTTTTAACTTCACAATTTACAATGTAAACTAAGGCCTTTTCTTATTCTTTGTGTAGGTTTAACGTGAAAGTCACATTGCAAATAGTTGACAGGTTCATGCTGGTGCCTGGAGGATTTCGTTTAGCCAAATACAGCTCCGATGGTCAGCTATTTGCCAGAATGAAGTTGGAAAATGACCTTTCTGAAGACACCATGCACGGAAGACTTGTTTTGCAAAGTGCCAACACTGTGCTTTTTGCTCCTGATAACAATTCTTGTGACAGTGATTCTTTCAGAAATGAAATTGACAAGGTATGAACACATTTTTCACCCTCTTTTCATTTTTATATCAGGTGGAGGACTTAAAAAAATAATTGGCAATGTATTTATGTTTACATTTTTTTTTCAAATAGATTTTTAAACAATTGTTTTAGTTTTCTCTTATTTTATTTTTGATTTCAATAAATATTTGATTAATAGTGAATGAAATAGGACTTCGAAAAATCATTCAAAATGTTGTCATGTTGACAATTTTCTTTCAAATGAGATTGCTAAACATTCGTTTTAGTTTTATTTTATTTTATCTTTGATTTAAAAAATTTGTTTTATGGAAGTCGCTCCAGACAAGGCATAAAGCCAATTGATGTAAGTCTTAGATAACGAATGGGGGGGGGGGGCCTGAAAGGAGGGCGTCTTAAGAGGAGGAGGGAGCCTAAGCGGAAGTCGAAAATGACGTCACTTCCACTCGGGTCCTATTCTATCCGAGCTGAACAGACGTGAGAGCTGATTGTCCCGCCAACCTCGGCAGGTGGGGGTTGGGGGGGGGGGGGGGGTGACGAATACAATGGGCCCAAGTGGCCAAAAGTCGTTATGGTATCTCGCTCTAATTCACCCTAGACTCTCCCTCTCGTACACAATACAGTAAATTTCTGTCTCTGTCATGTTTAATAAAACCTTTAAAAAGGAAATCCAGCATTTATGTGCCGTCGATCACGGCCGAAGGACAGAAGTCAGCAATGACGAAACCTGGGTATATATGCAACAGTAAGCAGCAATGCAACATAAGGGACTAATCATAATAATAAAAAGGTAGAGGAAGTTAGAATCACTTCAAGACAAACCAAGCCTGAAAGAAACGCCACCACTTGCATTCAATCTCCTGGACTCCAAACAGGCTAGACAAAAAGTAAGCCCTTCAAGAGCTCAATAGGGAAGCAAGGGGTTACAAGGCTGACTAACAAAAAAAAGTTTACCCTTAAACTGATTAAGTGGTTGACTAAATTTCAATAAATATTCAATTAAGAGTAAATAAAAAATAATTCAATATGTAATTCATCAAAGTTACATATTGTCGAGAAATACACAGACACACAAGATATTGCCTAACAGTTTTATTAATACAGAGATTTATAAACAAGCAATTATTTAGGTTAAGTACAGGATATTCAAAAAGGAAAGGAAAAAATGTTTAATTCTTAGCTTTCATTTTTCTTTAATATATTTGAAAAATATAAGTATAATATAAAAGTGGTGCAAGTCCATAACCCTCGCCCCCCCCCCCCCCCCAAAAAAAAAATAAAATAAAAATAAAGAAAAATCATTATGATGTACATACCCGTGACGGAAAGAAAATGTTGTACATAAAAATTCAGGTAAATTGATCAAGTAGTTTTTTTTTTTTATAAAGAAAATCAGTTTTAAACGATTAATGAAAATTTGTAGGCATTACGATTATGCACAAGGCTGATTCTAAACTCTATTTCTGAAGAGCTATTTTAAGGGGAAGATAACCAGTGATGCATTTGCCTTTTTCAAACAATGGTGTTGAGAGATCGTCGATCGTCGTTTAGCCATAAAATTTCATTTTCTTTTTAAAAGAAAAAAATACTTGATCAATTTACGTGATTTTTGGTGTATGATATTTTCTTCCCGTCACGAGTATGTACATTGTAAAGGTTTTTCTTTATTTTTGTTTTTTCTTTGGGGAGGGGGTTATGGACTTGCACCTGAAAAGTGCTATTTAAAAGTTTTTTTCAGAAATATATGTATTAAACAAAAAATCAAGATTTACAGAATTTTAAAAGACATTCTGAAAGTGCTTCTCTTTTACACTCAGCATCAAAAGCACATTGTTTAACTCCTCACGTGTGAAACTTGTGCATTCTTCTTCAATGCGACTTCTCGGTTTCTGGTAGCAAAACACTCGGGCTATCAATGTGCCCCAAAATCAGAAATTCACCAATGTGAGGTTAGGGGAGCAAGGTGGCCAATTTCTCTTGCATCCTTTCGAGATCACTTTGTTCTTTGAATGATACTTCCAAAAACTAACGTACAAACTTTGCATAATGAGACAGTGCTCCTATGATGTGGATTAAATGCAATTTTAAACGTTAGTAAAGCTATGACTTCAGAAGGTATATTAAACAAGATACAATATAATCCTTTTGTTATAAAGTGCATTTGTGAGTGGTAAGACACAAATATGGAGAAATAATTGGATGAAAACGATTCTATATAGATCAACATATAATAAGGATCTATTTAAACAAGTTACAACTGAAAGGAATCAATTTGAAAATTAGGAGGTTTGCTAAGCTGATGTCAGTAGCGTCCTTCAAATTATTCCCTGTTTCTGTTTATCGTTTGATCAAAATCAAGGGCATATAACTCTGCTTCAAAAATGTACTTAGGGCAAGGGAAATAACTTTTGGGTATGAAGGATATAAACATTTAATTTCCCTTTAAATATAAAGTATTTAAAAGTATTATTAGGTGGTATATAGTAACCTAACATCTTTATAAATGAATAATACCATTTATTTGTGGTACAACAAACTCAGTTCGGAGTTTTCTCACATTTAAGTATTTACAGCAGTTGATTCTGTATTTTGCTGTAAAAAGTCCATTAACTTGTATTACAACGCTGAGAGATGTGATTGGCTAACACACAACCAAATCACCTCTGTATAATATTTATTGCTCTAAAGGAAGATAGTTATTCACTGCTACACTCAGTCCTGCATGAAGATAATCAGTTATAATTTTTTACAGATTTAAAGAAAGTTTTCCTTCATTTTGAGACATCCTGTATAAATATACATTGTTTAGTTTGTTTATTTACTTAACCATACATCTATAGTCCACATCCTGGAAATGTAAATTTTTTTTTTTTTCACTTTTGAAGAATATTCCGATGTGTATTTCTTCATTTTTCCCCTGAAGGTTTATGAAGCGGTCATAGAAGATAAAGGGAAAGATTTTGTTTTCTTCCGATTGTCATCGAAATGTGTCAATGAACTTCTATTGAAATCGGATCAGGAATTACCCGTTCATGTGAGTAAAACATTGTTTTTTTTCTTTTTAAATATTTTTTGACCAAATAAAGTTTACTAGTTGAAATACCAGTTTATGCCAGAGCTTTAAAAAAATGTTTGTTCATCCCAAACAAGGCATATGCCACTGAAGCATAGGTGGCTACTGCGATAGGGGCCATATTTATAGGGGGAAATCTGAGTGGGGAGTTTTGCATCAAAATGTTTATTCACATTATATTTAAATTTCTGCATGTTGGTATGGTCGGGGAAATCTCTGACCTTCTTCAGGTGCTGAAATAAAGCGTTTTGTGAGTGGTAAGACACATATATGAAGAAATAAATTGAATGAAAACGATTCTGTTGATCAACAATAATAATTATTTATTACATAAATTACAAACTGAAAAAGATGAAATTGGGGACATATTTAACTGCCTGTCATTGAACAAACATCCATTGAATATGTCCCTGTTCTCTGGATGGTCAATTGTAAAGGCAGATAACTCTGCTTTCCAAAATGTTGTTTTGATCATGGGAGATAACAAAAGACAAAGAGTTACTCCCCTTTAAACATTATTTTTCTCCAGATGGAATCTGTTCCATCTAACAGGTGTGTCTTACCGAACTCGGGAATCTGTACGGAATTTAAGCAGAACTATTTAATCCACAGGGATAACTAGCTCTTGTTCAGTAAGGAACCATGATGACATAATAGATATAAGTGCTAAGTAATAATAGGTTTTGAGTGACAGTCTTTTGGATGTTTGAAGTTCAATTCTCAGTACAGATGATACTAAGAACACAATTATGAATTACTTAAGATTACTACCCAGTCATGGCTGATGGAACGAGAGCATGTTACCCGTGTAGATTAAATAAAGGGTTCCGTTCAAAATTCTGTACAAATATTTAAGTTTGACATAAAGATTCCTGAGTTAGACAAAATGCACCTGAAGAAGGTTAGAGTTTACATAGGCCGAAACGTGAGAATAACACCCAAGATGTGAACAGTAGTCTGACTAATGCAAATAATACAAATGAGTAGAATGATGTCTGGACGAGTTGCCTTGCAACATCCTGGACAGATATGTGGATATCACTTAGCGTGTTTTCAGTCATAGGAAGACATTCTGGAAGTAGGTTATTATAAACCTGTCCTGGTACGGGCATTGCAACTCATCAGAATATAATTGACAAAAAACCATTGAATGTGGTAATAAAATCTTAATTTACAAATTCAATGGTTTTGTTTTCTTTTAAAGGCCACCTGAGGATAAGTGTCAAGTGGATGGTGAGATAACACTGTGATGATTGGTAATCGTGGTAGAAATTGGTCAGAATTTGATTATCCAAAAGGATGATTCAGCAAGAATTTGTTTACGTTGGACTTGAAAACGACCATGTTGTAGTCAACTTAGTAGCAGCTTTGCAGTATTGTTCCGTAGACGGGTAGTTCTAGGAAAAAAACTTTGATCATGGAAGTTTCGCTTAGTTTTTGGTAAAGAGAAAGGGAAATTATTGACAGTGGTTGTAGCTAGACGAGTTTTTGTTAATGTTTTATAGAGGAGGGGGCATAAATTGAAGCCCAGTCGCGCACCTTCCATGAAAATAATGACAGAGTAGAGAAAGACTAGCAACGTTTCTTCTGTGAGAAAGGGTTAATAGGGAGGAGAAAAGGACATCGCCCACTAGAGTTCGAAGTCGGTTTTGTACTCTGTCAAGGCAGAAAAAGGTGCTCTCAGCAGCACCTTCCTTGATGTGGTGATGGTACTATGTCTTAGGAGGTATTTGACTTTTATGCAGGTAGAGGTTGTCACTAATAATCTGATACTTTTGATGAATAAGATGAAAGAAGACAATGTTATCAACCATAAGCCATTTTTGTTATTTAAATTTTCTATACGTTTTGCCAAGAGGGACAAGAAGAATACCCGTTCCAGGACAGAGTATAAGAAATATTTATAGCATTTTGAGCTACACATTTTCATAAAAATATATGATACATGTGTACTCTATTCATCCATAAGTAACGAAACAATTTATTTTTCACAGCTTGTGTAACTAAACGTTATACATTTGTAGGAAATCATATCTCGCTTATTTTTTTTAAGAAATGAGGGGGGAGGTAGCGTGCGGTTTCACTCCCCTCCCCCTCAATGGTAAAGGTAAAAATTAAAAATAATTATGTTCCCACGTTACTCATCATGTTATCGAGAATATGTATCCCATAATTTATAATGATAAGTCCATTAGTTTAGGAGTTTTACCCCGCACATACATATTATTGACATTCGCATGCACACCGGTCCAGTTAAAATTTTATTAAATAATATAACTCAAAATTTGATGCGGAGCAATTTTTTTTGCTATTAAATTTTTTGTAGCTTGCTTATTTTAAAAGGTTTTTAGAGGGAAAGGACAAATTTGGGGTGGAGCACCTTCCTCTCTCCCCAAATGGTAAAGTTTACAACAGATGGGTATTACTGCTATATATGCTAGCAGAATACCCGTTCCAGAACGGGTATAAGCAATATCTACAGCATTTTGAGCTATTTGGTAGGAAATCGTATCTCGCTTTATTTTTTTTGTGTGTGTGGGAAGACACCCAAAAGTTTACAAAAAAAAAAAATAATGTGCACACATTACCGTGTTGCCTCGAATATATATTCCATAATTAATAATGATCGGTTCATTAGTTTAGGAGTGAATCCTATACTTAGAAATATATATGTATATATATATATATATATATATATAATATTAAATTATTTTTAATATTTTACCTACGTACAACGTCGTTTTGAGCTTATGGTTCTCATCAGCGCAGGGAAACAACAATCTCAGATGGTCATAGGGCGCGAACCCCGTTCACAGATACATCTTGAATCTGTAGGCGTTCACCTTGTCCCATTAGACCACGAGAGATTGTCACATAATAATGGAGAAATTAAGTGATGTTTACACTGAAAACGGCGAGTGTAGACACCTAAACATTCGATAGCACTCAACGACAGGATCGGAGCATTGCACTGAAGCTTTTAGGTGAATGCTAATTTTTAATCTTTCCGACAGTGCTCAACTTTCAATTTTATTTGAAAGGGGCTTATAATAATCTAAATATATATATATATATATATATATATATATATATATAAACATATACATATACCTAACTTTATATATAGATAGATTACCTCTTTCTGTTCCAGGTTCAATTTCAACTGAATCGTCAGCCTAAAGTTGAGATGCACGCAGCCATCGATAACTTACCACATCTCGATGTTGTATTTCCTACAATGTCCAATATTCCTGATAGACCGTGGCAAATTGATAGGTGAGTATTTTTTTATACCGCCATTATTGCAAAATGCATACACATTTTAATGGATTTTATGTCCATCATATTTTATTGCAAGTAAACGTTATTTAAAGTAGTTGAACAGACATCTTATTATTTACATATTTTTTTCTCGCCTCAGAGTGACTTATACATTAGTTTATTTTATCTATTGTTAATGGATTACATATTGAAATCAAAAATGTAATAGTGTAAAGTACCAAAAAAAACTTTTAAAAACTCCTATAAAAAAAAAAAATGTAATTATAAATTAAAATCCACCACCTTCGTCTCTACTGAGGTCTGGAGACTGCCATCTCTGTTGCATTTAAAAAGCTGATAACGTCTTTTCATTGGACATCAGCAAAATTTCACACTTAACATACTTAAACAAACCATATCTCTCTTATTTGTGGGCCAATTATAAAATTAGCATTCCAATGGTGTTAATTTAATGTGCCTTTATATATTAAATATTTTTATACTACAAGTTAAAAATTAAAAAAAAAACGCTAAAGACTGACGAACCAGATAGGGAAACTGATTTTTTTTTTCATTTTTATATTTCATACTTACATTCCAATTAAAATCCGCAGGGTTAGATTTGATTGGATAATCTTGAGATTTGACAGGCTATTTAAATCTAGATGACTAGTTCTAACCCGAACACCATCACTGAATGGTGCTATTTTGGAAGACATTATAGTCATTTGTGTACTTTGGGGTCACCATTATTCCAACTGGCTTCTAGACCCACATTTGTATGCGTCCAACATTCTTGTGGTCTCAATATCAACCAAAAAGTATGTCTATCAATCTGTCGCCCATTTTTATCTATGGCTGCAAGCCATGGTCAATGAGGGTGGTCGATCGGCGGAAGTTTGAAATCTTTGAAAATGATTGCCTCTTCTGCATTTTGTGTTGCTGGCAGGCCGACCATGTCTAAACTGTTGTTCTCTGCCAACACGTAAGCCTGGCGTCTCCGCCTTTTGTTTTGTTGCAGCTCGTTGCCTAGAGGGAGAATTAATTTTTTTTTTATAACATAGTTCACCCCAAACATGGCAAGTCGCCACTGTAAACGTAAGGGGTTACTGAAAATTAGGGTGTAAGTTTGTTTTTTTTTGGGGGGGGGGTGTCATCTAAATTGGGAGCTGCACAGCGAGATGTCTGTTTACATTAGTTTTAAATTTCTGCATGTCGGAACAGTCGGGGAAACAGGGAGCAGGGAGGGAATTCCAGACGCCGGCAGCACGAGGAAAGAAGCTATTGAAGTAGAAGGCTCTCCGGCATATGGGGACCTCCACAGTGAATGGATGGGATTTAGCCGATTGTCGGGTTGGTCTAGTCAATTTATGTTGAGGCGGCATTAGAGCAGCAAGTTCATCGGAGCAGAATCCATTAAAGTACTTGTAAAACAGGCACAAGGATGCACCATTGCGGCGATGGGACAGGGCTGAAGCTTGGTGGATGAGGGATCTATTGGCGACTCTTTTTTGGACCTTGTCTAAAAGGGAGAGACTAGTGGATGATGCATCAGCTCAGATGTGGCAACAATATTCCATGCATGGACGGATGGTGGCTTTGCAGAGATATAGGATAATGTCAGGTGTGAGAAGTTTACTAGCACGGGTAATCCTCCCCGAACAGAACGGTTTTGTACCAATTTTATGGATCCTTCTGAAGATTTAAATCAAGATATAATACTACTAAACCTTATGTCTAGAATCCTTATTTCAATTTTGATCAAAATCAATTACAGTTTAAGCTTAAGGTGTCTTAAAAAAAATTGAAATTCAGTGAATTTTGCTTAATTGGTGTTGAATAACTATGGATTAAATTTAATGCAAATCTGAAATATCTGAATTTCAAATCGGAGGTTGCGCCCTTATTATGCCCGCTAAAAACCCTTTAAAATACTCCAAAGAAACTGAAATTTAGGCAATATTTATTGATTGATGTCTAATAACTTGTTAAAATTTCACAAAAATCAGAAGTATCTGAATTTTCACAACGGCTTCCACATGTGTTCCAAAATTCATAATGATGGGGTTATTAGTTTAGGAGTGAATCCTCTACATAGAATACATAAACATATACACATAATTAATTTTGTATATATGTATACATTTATATATGTATTACAGAAGATTAGAACAACATCAGTACCGTCAGTTTCAAATCCAAACAAAGGGGACCTGTAATTGGTCTACTTTACCTTCAACCTCTGTTTATGTCTGCCTCCCCGGAAAATGGTAGTTAGCGTGTTGTGTCCACACAGATACAACACGCGAGCCCCCATTTTCCAGGGAGGCAGACATAAACAGAGGTTGAAGGTAAAGTAGACCAATTACAGGTCTCATTTGTTTGGATTTGAAACCGACGGTACCAATGTTGTTCTGATCTTCTGTAATACATATGTAAATAAACATTATGCTCTTAGCTTTTAATTTTCTTAATAATCGAGCATTCTGCTGGGGTTCTCTCCCACTAATCTTACATAGGTCTATATATATATATATATAATAGTGTAGTATTTCACATATGCTTCACTTATAGACATAGACAAGCATTAACATTTGGGAAAAACAAAAACAAATTAATTACAGAAAACTGCAACTCACTATTATTTTTTTGGACAATTGGAAACATAAATATTTAAAAAAAAATGTTTTTTTCTTTTCGTGAGTGGGAGAAATAATTGCGAGCACATTTTAAATCAACAAAAAAATTGTAACTAATTTTCACATTTTGTTAGTGACTAAAGAAAGATGAAGGTTGTCCGAAAATTATTGTTCCCCAAAAGAAAAAAAAGGAAATATTAATACGTTCTTCCAATTGTTCAAAAAATATTTATCTTACATTTTGATAATGGTGATAGCTTTCCATCTGAAGCCTATAACTCTTTGCAAACTTTATAAATGAAAGATGCAGCGACTTTTCAAAAAGGTTCTATTTCTAAGTTGTTATATTCAGCCTTTATAGTCACCATAACTTTGTGCCTCTTCATTTGTTGTGTAATTATAGGGACTGCCATTGATAATTCTGAAATATAGAAAATAAAATGTTAAAAAATATTCTTACCATAATAAAAATAATGTATGTCTTGAAATACCTTACACTCCCTGTATACAGTGTTTGGAAAATCGATAGTCTAACTTCAAGATTATGTTCTACATGTGTAAAGCAATCTCGTTGTTTGGGAGTTGCTTTTGTAATAGCCCTCCATTACGAATCTTACTTTCTTTGTCCTCCATTTCTTCCTTTGCATGAGCTTTGGTTTGTGCTGATCATATTTATTTACGTGTATTTGGTCTTTTGTATTCTGTTACTGCAAATAAGAAGGAACAACATTCGTAGTATGCAAACCGGGTCCTGACATTCAGATCTTTCTACTGAGCCCCACAGCATTTATATTTATTTGGTGTATTTTTTATGCTTTTGTTGGTGCATGTGGCAACACCAGAACCAGACTTATTGTACCTGTGATCCTGTCACAGGGATAGTGTTTATCTATCCCTCATGTAGAAATAACAGTGCACTTTCACACACATTGTACGTGTTAGATGTTTACAATAAAGAATGTTGATCAGAATTTGTTTCAATGACCTATAACTCAAAAACCAAGCGTTTATGGACCTTTCTACATACCTATATAATAATATGCTCAGGTAATTTTGTATTTGTACATACGTTATCACTTTCCACCACTTTTATAAAAGATGGGATTGCCGAAGATGCAGTGCAAAAAGAGTAATTTAAAAACTTTCATCTGATGTTGCTGTTGTATCGAACATGAAACACTAAAATACACTTTCTTGGCCTTCAAGCTAGGATCAAAGTGCAGTATCTGTTCTGTCCAAAGATGGTACAATTATATCGTGAGGTCTGCATTTGTGCCGGACGTCTATAGAATGGAAATATCTTACAAACTCATACAAGGATCTTGAAGATAGACCCCCATAACCAGATATATTTTGAAACTAGCCAGAGTAAGTGTGTTTCAGTTGTAACAAAGGTGGTACAATAATATTGTGGGGCGTGCGTTCGCACTGTACGTTCATAGAATTGAAATATCTTTAAGCACGGCAGCAACATACAAAAAAATGAAGGATACAACTGTTGAATTTCCACAGGTCCAGCTGAATATAATCCTGAAATTATGCCATCGATTTCCCAAAAACCCTGTATGTAGGTCATGTATGAAATTAAGAACATTTAGGGTCATTATCTTGTGTGGTATTTAAATGAAAATATTTAGATGTAGTGTGTCAGGAATTTTCCCAATTTGTTTATTTATTATTTTTTATTTTTTCCAGTCGTTTAGAACCCCTTCTTGATGATCGAGTCAATCAAAAACAGTTGCAAGCAATTGCGGGGATTATAGCGGAACCTCTTGGTGTAAGATTACCTCCCTTGCTTTTACTCGGCCCTTATGGAACAGGGAAAACATTCACTTTGGCTCAGGCTGCTAAACTGGCTTTACAAAAAGAAGGAACCCGAATTATGATTTGCACTCATTCCAACAGGTAAGACAAATGTTGTAAACTAGCTGATGTACCCTTTGACACCCTTGTCGGCTCCGAATATTCAGGGGTTATTTCCCTTGAACCATATGTTATCTCCCCTCCCTCTTGGAAAGAGTCTCTAGCCTAACAAGTACTGTATTGTCTGCCAAGCCCCAACCCCTGTCCAATCGCCGCAATGTAGCATCCCTGTGCTTGTTTTACAAGTACATCCACGGAATGTGCTCCAATGAACTTACTGCACTTGTAGCCCCTAATTGTAAATACCTCCAACCAACCGGACTAGCAACAAAATCCCATACCTTCACTGTAGAGATCCCCAGATGCCAGAAAACTATCTACTCTAATAGCTTCTTTCCTCAAAATGTTTAACTTTTGAACTCCTTCCCTGCTCCTTGTTTCCCCGACTGTACCAATAGGCAGAAATTTAAATGTAATGTGAACAAACATCTTTCTACACCACTTCCTACTTAGGATGACCCCTATAAATCTGGCCCCTAATTACAATAATCCCTTACGTTTCAGTGGCAATGTGTCTTGTTTGGGTGAACAAAAGTTTTTTTTTTCTTAAATTACTACTGAGCAACAAGAAAATGCACTCTTCTATCTGAAAGTACAAAAAAACGCTCACTTCACACATGTGCAAGATTCAAAACAAGGTTTTTCTTCTTTCTAGCTGTGGGCTTCTAGCTAGGCGAATGTGTTTCGCCTGGCTCTACATTTTTACATCATTTTCACACCTCTGTACAGGGACAGACATTTTCTTTTTCTCTCCAATCACATCTCAGAATAAATTTCTCTGATATCCGAGAAGAAACTGGTGTTGTAAATATTTAATTGCTTGAAATATAAATAAATTTGGTTGTGATCAAAAACTTATTTTTTCAATTGAATTGTTTGAAAAATGTATCATTTCTCTTTGTCATGTTTGGCATCCGACTGACTTCTCGGCTGTCTTTCGCAATTCTCTTCTTTTCTCCAGCTTTTTTCTTC
Organism: Sepiola atlantica; assembly: GCA_963556195.1. Lineage (NCBI taxonomy): Eukaryota > Metazoa > Mollusca > Cephalopoda > Sepiida > Sepiolidae > Sepiola > Sepiola atlantica. The sequence goes on from OY744519.1 coordinate 139,272,296, forward strand.
ATTTGTTTTTGTCACCCGAAGATGATTCAACGAAGAATCGAAAACGTTCGTGATACACAAAAAAAAAAGATCATTAGAAAAATTGAAAAAATAAAAAAGGTATAATTAAGCCGAAGAATTCTGTTATTTTTAACAATGTTTTCTTAAATGAAAGAATGCTGGCTAAATACACAATATATATATATATATATGTAAGGTTAGTGGGAGAGAACCCCAGCAGAGTGCTCGATTATTAAGAAAAATAAAAAATAACAGCGTAATATTTATTAATGCTTGTAGAAGATCACAAAAACATTGGTACCATCGGTTTCAAGTCCTAACAAAGGGGACCTATAATAATCCTCTTTACCGGACTCTCTTCAGCCTCTGTTTATGTCTGTTTCCCTATATATATATATATATATATATATATATATATATATATATACATACTAAAAGAATACCAGTCCCAGGACTGTTAAAATTAATTCTTCAAACAGAACAGTTTTGCACCACTTTTATGTCCCCTTACAAAGATTAAAATCAAAATATAATGCTGCAAACATTATGTCTATAATCTTTATACCAAGCCCCCTCTTTGTCGTCTTTGCAGAAAACTAAATCATACTAAATTCCATGATAAATGCCAGTATACTGAAATCATATGCCCTTAATAGGGTTAAGATGAAAATTAATATACACTAAATGTACAAAAGCAAGGAAATTCCCAAATTTTTACACTTTTATTGTCATTAATTAAGGGTATGACTACATATCAACCAAACCATTTCATTATCACATCACTACAGTATAAATCTCTATGCATGAGTGGATGAAGTGTGTGAGGTGCGCTGAAGAAAAATTCCTACCAGTAAAATACATAGCCCTGTTGTGCTCGCATACCCTTAATGACAATAAAAGTGTAAAAATTTGGGAATTTCCATGCTTTTGTACATTTAGTGTATATGAATTTTCATCTTAACTCTGGCATTTTTCATGGAATGTAACCACTTTTGTAAAGGCTATGCTTCAATACAATGGTAATTTTTAAGGTTTTTTGAAATTTTCTGGAAAACTAAGGTATATGGTAAACTGAAATTAAAATGCCATCAACTAGACCCTAGAACCTCTATCTCTGCCAAAAATCAGCTGAATCCATCAAATAGTTGATGAGATACAGGGTGGCACATACGTACGTACACACAGATAACATGATTTCATGATTGAACTTTCTGGATCTCTGGGTTGCCTTGACTAATGATGCTGAAATTCTACACACTTTTAGAACCTATCAAAAAAAAATTTTGTGCAAAGTTTTAACTAATTTGGTTTATTGGTTTTTGAGTTATGATTGATCAAAGAAATGAGATTTCCAGCATAGGCCATTCGTGAAGTCTATTAAGGGATAGAGTGCTCTCGCGCCTCTCTTGATTTAGCCTGCATTACCCACCCTTACACCTAGTAACTGTGTTCAAAAATTCATAATGATCGGTTTATTAGTTTAGGAGTGAATCCGATACATCCAAATATAGAAACATATGTTACATTACTGTTCACCTTTGAATCGTGGATACCCACGTCTGTCTACAGTGTTGGTTGGTGTATCTCGGCTTCATCGCTGCCATCAAACTCACCGTCGACAGAGAGACCACGCAGACGCATGTTGTTGGGTTTTAACAGTTTTATCTAACATAAAACAAAAGACAGAAATTAACGGTATTGTATGAAAGAGAGAAGGAAGGGATTACTTGGAGAGAGATTTACCATAGCATCAGTCAGCCCATTTTGGGCTACACTACCCCTCCCCCTTGACAGCGGACCGGAAAACCCCCAAACTGATGTGACGTCATTTCCAACTTTCGCCTTCATTCCTCCCACATTTCAGGGCGTCCTCCCATCTTTGACCCCCTCCACTATTTAACACATATACACATACATAACTGTATATGAATAGAGATATATATGTTTGTGTGTACGTAGGCAAAGATAGGAATAAAGTAATAAGCAAAGAGTAGAATTAAAAAAAAACGGGAAAAATTAACACATAATCATGATTCTATTGAGTCGATATTTCGTTTCGGTTATGAAACTTTGTCAAGAATTAGCATTTATTGAACAGACTAAAGATTTGTCTTAAGGATAAGGGTTAATAAGATGGATCATCAGTTGAATGATGAAAAATATTATAATAGGATTGAAATGATTAATAGAATGAACAAAATTTTATTACTTACGAAGGCGGTTTATGACAAGTATTTGTTGACAACCTTGTTGTAATCTGTAGGGAAGCAGTCATGTGGTAATGTGTTCCACGGATGGGAGGTTTCACAGCATATCAATTCTTTGAGGATTATCTAATGCCGAAACACAATACCTATTAGAAACGATTTATTGAACACAAGTTGCTTACTTGAAGCAGGTAATTTAGATTCAAGTGGTTTTGAACTTGGCATATCTGATTCCACATTCTGCGACATTGTCCATTCGGCAAACCATGCACCTCAATACAGCCACACGTCTCCCATATCAGTATAAGACGTTTCTTTAAAGGAATAAATATTCAACGAAAGGGAGGAAACTCTTTCATCACTTAGGAAGATTAACTTAACATATGATATTACAGCTGTCATTATCGCAAAAATACCCAACTATTTAAGCGCTAATAATCATACATATTTCAGGCAAACCCTCGTGACCCACATGTAAAATTCTAGACTACAGACAATGTGGTCGTGGGTTCAAATCTTGCCAAAGTCAGCCATGTTGAAGATCGGTGATGCCGTGAAACACATGTGTACAGGGATTACTTTTATAAATAAATACGTCCCATAATGAAGGCGACTTAATGCATTTAATATATGTAAGGGAGGAAACGCTCATCATTTAGGAAGGTGAACTTAACATATGATAGCGTTCATAACAGCCATCATTATCACCAGCAATAAATCTCAACTATTTCAACGATATATGTGGATATAGATAGGAATAAGGAAATAAGCAAAGAAAAAACTTAATAGAAGAGGAAAAAAATAACACAGTCATGCTTTTTTTCGATTCGATATCTTGTTTCAGTTACGAAGTGTTAGTTGGAGGGAGGCAAGCCCTAAGTTGGATGGGTAAATGTTTCAGCTGCTAGTATAATTGTTGTGCTAAAAATACGCCTGGTCAAATTATTCTATATAAACGTTGTCCGTTTTTTGCAGAGAAAAATTTGACATGTGTACAAAAATTATTTAATTTCAGATGGTTTTAGCCAATTTTTGGCACAAAAGTTAGTGTTCGCTAATGGACCAGGCGACTGGGGTTCAATCCTTGGTCGAGTCATACCAAAGACTCAAAAAAATTGTACTTGATGTCGCCTTGCTAAACACTCAGCATTGTAAGATGAGGATCAAGGGTAAGTGGAGCAATCCACGGAAAACTGTGGCACCTTCCTCTACATCTCGGTGTCGTAGCCAACGAAAACAGAGCCTTCGGGTCACCCACGACTACAGTCGATCCATCTTCCACTCTATAATAAAGACCAATGTATATTGGTATACAATATATAAATAAATATATATCCGTTCCATCACACAAAAGTTAACAAGTAAAAAAAACAAACTACCGAGTGATACCATTTAAAGTATTAAGAAATTAGAAAAAATATAGCAGGTCAGACCTTTCATTGCCATCTTAAATAAATTCAGAAAGAAATCCTTCACTCTGTTTCCATAATGATTTTTATTTTGAATAATGAGTTTTAAAATAGGTTCAAAAACTTCTGACATCAGAGTGAAGGTGCTGATTCCAAATCTGCAATTAGTTTGACCTTTAGATAAACCATTTAACTGTGATGCCACGTTACACATATACACACAACTTTGCTTTGTATATAGAGATTTATCAAAGTTACGTTTCGGCGCAAAGGACACACACACACACACACATATGATCTTGTCTCAGTTTTATAAATACATATTGCAGTTAATTTTTTTGTTCATATTTTAAAGGGAGGCAAGGTTTTATACGTACTTGTCACATTTTTCAAAGGGAGACAACTCATAAAATTTTTCTGTTTTCTATGTTTTTGTTACTTTAGTGCTGCTGATCTTTACATCAAAGAATTTTTTGATCCTTACGTAATGTCTGGTCACCAAGAAGCTCGTCCACTGCGTATCTATTTCCGCAAACGTTGGGTGCAGACTGTCCACAGTACAGTCATCAAATACTCTTTGCTTCAACCTGATTCAACATTCCGAGATCCTACCGTTGAGGATTTGGTAAAGCATAGGGTTATCGTAACAACCCTTAACCAATCTCGAACTATTTATGATTTGAATTTGGGCCCAGGTAAGCATCTCCCCAACCCTTTTTTTGAGAGAGAGAGAGAGGTCTGTTTTTTTTTTATTTTCAGTTCTTGAAAATGTTTCGGAATCTTTTTAGATGACAATTGGATTATTCGGACTACTATTCTCATCGTGGTTGCTATATTCACACACACATAATAGAAATTCTATAGTAATAATAATAACTAGTGAAACCTGTGGAAATTCCTTGTAAGAGTTTGTGAGATATTTCTATTCTATATCCAGCGCGGACACAGACCTCACGATATTATTGTAACACCTTTGTTCAAGCTGAAACACACTTATCCAAATACTCTAGTTAATGTAGTTTCAGAATAAATCTGGTTATGGAGGCGTCTATCTACAAAACCCATGTCGGAGTTTGTGAGATATTTCCATTCTATGTACGTCCGGCGCAAGAAAGCAGACACCACAATACTACACTTTGATCATAACCTGAATAACAATAAAGTATATTTTAGATCAAAACTTCATGTTTGACACAACAGCAACATCTGATTTTTTTTTTAATTCCTGTTTTTTTTTTCATAGCATCTTTGGCAATCCCATCTTTTTAAAAAGTGGTGGAGGGCGATAACATACGTGCAAACATAAAATTGCCTTAGCGTATTATTAGTATAAGCAGTAATACTACACATCTCGAAAAGATGGATTCATACATGTTTCTCAATAACAAGACATTCAAACTAAAATTAAAAAAAAAAAACTTGGATTATTAGCAGGAACTGTGGAAATTCCAAGGTTGTATCCTTGTAGGAGTGTTTGTGAGATATTTCCATTCTAGGGACGTCTGCCGTAGACACAGGCCCCATGATATTATTGTAACAACTTTATGTCAGCTATAATTTATTCTATTGGACCGTTTCAGAAGGTTCTCAGGAATTTTGACAGTTGTGTTTTGAAATACGCTGGATGACATCTTATGATATTGGTACGACTGAACTGCTGGCACAACTTGCCACATAAAAACGTACCATTCACTTTTCAAATGATCAGTCGATATATTTTTTCTTTTTATCAGACATTATCAAGGACACCAATATTTGTTTTTTCAGCACGTAATGCTTTCCTTTCTATTGAATTAGATGATACAATATGGAAATGCGTAAAACTATTTGTAAAGTGTATCATGATTGTTAGAGATGAGTAAAAATTTATTTTTTATTCCCTGCATGAGACTCCATAGTCCAATTTGGGTGAACGTACACAAAAAGACAGCAAATTTCAAAAATAAAAAAAATGTATTTTTGGTTCGTGGGCAGAGCAGAGCGTCAGAAATTTTTTTTTTCAGCAGCTATTTTTTAAGTACAGAAACCTACTGCTCGAAAATAATACATTTTGAGTTATCAATTGTTTTAACATTTGTTAGAATAACATTTCAGTCGATGTAACCTCCCACCTTTTTCAGGTGCATCTTGTCGAACTCTGGGAATCTTAGCAGAAATTTGAATGGGACCCTTTTTTTAATCCACAGGGGTAGCTTGCCCTCGCTCTGTCAGCCATGACCGGGTAGAAGTATTAAGTAATAATTCGTAATTGTATTTTGTGGTGTATTGGGTAGAAGTGCAAAGTAATAATCAGTTCTAAGTGACAGCCTTCTAGGGGTTGATGGTTCAATCCTCAGTATGGGCAATACTAAGAATACAATTACAAATTATTTAAGACTTTTATTCAGTCATGGTTGATGGAACGAGAGCAAGCTATCATCGTGAATTAAATAAAGGGTTCTGTTCAAAATTCCATATAGATTCCCGATTTCGATAAGACACGCCCGATGAAGTTCAGAGGTTATATCGACCAAAACATTGTGAGACTAACATCCAAGATGAGAACGGTATTTCAGATAATCCAAATAATGAAAACTCTTTAATTTTTATTTTTTTTATACATTTTTTAATTAAGGTAGACAACTCCTATTATATTCCGTAATTTAGAATAAATGATTCCCTTTGCTGATTTTTATTTATAGGTGATTATTTAAAAATATTTCATATTACCAGTCATCTGGGTTGAACTAAGTAACTTGAAATAAATTGTAGTGAAGTATATTATTATATTGCCAATAACATAGTACAACACTAACAAATGAAAATGGACTCGTCAAAAGCAAATTTTGATTTGTCAGCTTAAATACTATTTAGATCTGACTTTGAAAATCCGACAAGATAACTTTATATATTAGATTATTGTAATGCAAATAAATTTATTTTATTTCCATTCTTCATTCAGGGGTGGGGGTGGGGGCTGCTTAATATAAAGCTGTGATTGTGTCAAACGAGATCCTCTGTTAAGTTAGAGAGGATCTTAAAATAATCAGTTAAGTTTGTTGATGAGACAAAGCTAGCAAACAGGTGGCCCTGTGGAATCATCTTTCCTCATTGCCATCTGGGAAAGCAGAATGAACAATATAAAGTTCTATGAACTTATGACTCCGTTAAACTGGTCACTGATTGTTGTGAAATGGAGTTAATAAATTATTTTATGACCATCAATTTGTTCCCTAATGCAGTCCAGCCGCTATAAAGATAGAAATTCTCAAGATAGCGACCCAGACTCTGTTCAACACTTCTTCATCCATCTGGTTCTGGTATGTAGGATGCTGCAAGTGTCCTTGACTCTTGTGTAAGCAACACTAGTCAATGTCTCGTGCTTGCTCTCCGTGCATTCAAGTCTAAAGGATCGACATCAGCCAGGTTGCATGTCTACCATGCTCTCTAATGCTCGGGTTATTCAAACATATTATAGAGTTAATGCAAGAAGTGGCATGCAGTACATAGCTGAACCTCCTGAGACGCTGAGTGCATACAGCATCCGTAATCTCAATAATACCAAGTCAGGGTTATCTACACTTCCCCAGATAGTAATTGTCTATTGTTTTCCTTACTGACGTCACGGATAAAGGAATGTTTTGATTTCCAATCTCTTTCCAAAAATAAATTTTAGCTTTTTCTTTCTTCTTCTTTTTTCATATGTAGCTTTAGATTGGGATAACTTTTTCCATGTTTCTAACCTCTGTCACCCCCCCCCCCCCGGTCTCCATCATTATATTTACACAATGACCAAATTTAGGATACACATGTTCTATTGATTTTTTCTTTCTATTTCAGATTTTTTCTCCCACATATTTCTTGATGAGGCGGCTCAGGTTATGGAAACGGAAAGTCTTATTCCTTTGGGCTTAGCTGGAGAGAATACAAAAGTTGTCTTAGCTGGAGATCATATGCAAGTAAGTAAAAACAAAATTTTTTTAAACAAAAAATCAAACTATATATTTATCATGAAAAGTGTGACCATTTCTATTTGTGTGTTTCTTTTAACATTTCTCTATAACCGCCTGCTAGGATTCTCAAGTCTATCGTATCTGTAACAAATAGTCTCTCTCTCTTTCTGAGGCACAGGCTCAAATCCTGTATGAGTTTCATTTTTCTCTGTTTTCGTTTTTAGAGACGAGTAATGAATATGTAAGTAATTTATTTATTAACAAAAAAAAAGAAGAAATTACTACACCTGATTGACAAACATCTACCAAATATCAGAGAACTATCTCGCTCTATCCTCCATAAAACCTGGTAGGTCTTCATAGGTGCATTGTGAGTCTTATGCTAGTTGCTTGATGTAAGTTCTGTGTGATTGTCTCTCTACTGAGCCACATCCCTGTTTTGGCATCCACAAAAAACATCGCTGATGATTTTATCCTTAGCCTCCCCCCCCTCGAATAGTGTCCAGCAAATCTGGTTCTTCTCTCTGATCAATGCTTAGATCTGAGGAAGGTGACTGTCGGGTTGCTCTCTTGTGAGATGCTGTCTCTTAATTAATACAGGCTTGTGGCATCTTCCTGCCGACTCTTTCTCTCCTACCTATAGCTTTGGTTTTTTCAAGAATAAGGTCAATAGCCATCTCCTGTTTTTGCGATAATCATCTTTCGTTCTTTTTAACACCTCACATTAAGAGGCTTCATGCCTTGTCTGGAGCAATTTCCATAAAAAATTATTTTTGTTAATTAAAAGAAAAAATGAATGTAAATATAAAGCATTAATTTTATTTTAAAAAAAAACATTTTTATTTCATTTTTATTCCCTTAAATTACTTTACCCCCTCCCCCCCTCTTCATTTCAAGGAGGAAATACATCTTATCCCCAAACTCAGTGATCACATTTACAAAGAGATAACACTCTGAAGAATAATCGAAATAATACAAATCATTGCTCCTAAGTAATCATTTACGAGAAATATTGTGTTTTTAGCATTAAATAATCCCAAAAGTATATATATGCCATGAAATAAAAAAATCGTTGTAATAGGTATTTTAGATCTATGGCATATTTTACCAGTTGGGTACACATTTCTTCCTGTCTATTGTGTCAGTGGAATTATATTTCCATCACTATGCCCAACTACAAAACAATTATTTTTTGAAGACTTCATCATCATCATTAGGGTTTTTGATCACTCCTTGAGAAGGAACCCTTCCCTGGTTTCTTGCCACCTTGTTTTGTCCCTCACTAGGGATGGCCATGTAAGACCCAGTTGGTTGTTGAGGTCATCTGTCCACCGTGATTTTGGCTTTCCTCTTGGTCTTTCCCATTACCTCGAGCTCCGTTCTGTCGTTCTAGATGTCCTCCTGTTGTCTCTAGATCTCGAAAAGTAACCTGCCTATCTATGTTTAGCTGTTCGTATGGTGGTAATGATGTTGTTTACTCAAGTTTGCTGTCTGATCCAGGTGTTTGTTTTTTTGTTTTTTTTAAAGAAAATAGAAAATGATACGGATAAATCGGAAATTTAAATGTAAAAAAAAAAATATTTTTAGATCTTTTAAATACTAGCTTTCCAATAATTCGGTACCCCAGACCTCCTGTGCCCTTGAGTGTCCAAGGTTCATTTAGTGTGGCTCCTTGGGACTGAAGTACTTATGAATTTAACATTCACAACTATCGATATCCTTACAAATAGTCAAAAAACAAAATCTTTATTTTTCTCCCTAGATGAGTCCTGAAATTTACGCTGATTTTGCCCGCCAGAGAAACTTCCATCGATCCTTGTTGGAACGACTTTATGAAGAATACCCTGTGGATTCCCCGTGCCGGATAATGCTACACGAGAATTACCGTTCCACAAAAGAGCTAGTTAAATACACGTCCAGCCTTTTCTATGACAACAAACTTATAGCAGCTGGACAAGAATGCCGCCACCCGACCTACTGGCCGTTTACATTCTTCACCGCGAAGGGGGAAGAAGTACAACACCAGAACAGCACCGGCTTTTATAATATTGCAGAGGTCAGTAGATTTTGTCATGTTATTTGCATATGTCATTTGTTTTTTTTTTTATAGTTTTCTTTCTTATCATATTTTAACGAGAAGAATACCTGTTCCTGAATGGGTTCAAGTTTATGAATGTTTATTAGCTTTGTTTATTTGTTTACATTCTAAAGTACTAACCTTCAAATGGCACGTGTCAAAGTTTGAGCCCAATCGGATTATTAGTGTACAAATTACAGTTATTTTGTGAAGCTACTGTTGCAAATTTTCAAGACAATGGAAAAATCTGAATTTCGTGTGTTGTTAAAGCATTGCTTTCTGATAGGAAAAATACTGTTCAAGCAACGTAATGGCTTGATAAGTGTTATTCAGACTGCTAAGAAGTGGTATGCTGACTTTAAACATGGTTATACGGACATAAGTGATGCTGAATGCTTAAGTCATCCAAATTTGGCAGTTGTCCCAGAAAACATAAAATAAGTCCATAAACTCGTTTTGGTCGATGGTAAATTAAAGTTACGTGAGATAGCAGAGGAGTTGAAGATAATCATAAGACAGTGTATTCACCATTTTGCATGAAAATTTGTCAATGCGAAAGCTGTGTTCAAATTGTGTTCCGCGTTTGCTCACAGTCTATCAAGAACAACAATGTGTTGATGTTTCAGAGCGTTGTTTTCAACTGTTTCAGCACAACAAAAAAAGTTTTTACGTCAATATGACAATAAATGAAACCTGGATCCACCACTTTACTCCAGTGTCAAATTGGCAGTCAGCTGAGTGGATTGCAGCAGGTCAAAGCCACCCAAAGCGACCAAAGACGCAAGCATCAGCAGAAAAAGTTTTCACGTCTGTATTTTGAGTTGTGCTAGGTATTTTGTTCATCGATTACCTTGAGAAAGGAAAAACCATCAATAGTGAATATTATATAGTCTTATTAGTGCGTTTGAAGAAAAAAATTGCCATAAATGAAGAAAAAATAATCTTTCACCAAGACAGTTCACCATATCACAAGTTGATCACAAGAATGGCAGAACTACATGAATTGCACTTCAAATTGCTTCCGCATCCACCCTACCCCAGCAACTATTGGCTGTTTGCAGACCTCACAACAATGCTATAGGAAAGAGATTTGTCTCCAATGAAGAAGTGATATCAGAAACTGAGGCATATTTTGAAGTCAAAGTTGGGATTAGTGTATTACCGTTGGAGAAGACTGTTGATGAATGAAGTCGAATTTTGCCTAAAAGTTGTTGTTTTATTAGTTAGGCCCGGGACTTATTGAGTGAGGTGTTAAGTCAGTACATAATGGTGAAATTCATATGTATAACGTATCCTAGACACTAATTTTTTTTTTTTTTTACACAAAAAAAATAATTTACAGATACTTTGATACCCCCTCCCATCCCCATCGCAAACAATATTATTGAATGTCCAAAATGTCAGGGAGGAACCAGAGATTGGAGTTCAGTCGAGCATCTTCCCTGTTTATTGCATAATTCAGAACAATGCAGGATTAAATAATTCTATCAAGGAATCATGCGCTGCTAGGAATAAGGGTGGGTAATGTAGCTATATTTAGTTTAATTTAGTTTTATGCAAAAGGACGTTGAAGCCCTTCTTTTAAATTAAGATATTTGCAATTTTTATGAAATTTTAACAATAGGGATTAGATATCAATTAATATTTCCCAAATTTCAATATTTTAAGGGTTTTTTAGAGCATATGGGAACAATCTCCCATTTGAAAATTCAAATATTTCAGATAGTTTTTCAATTTAATCCATAGTCATAAGACACCAATTAAGCGAGAATCCCTGAATTTCAATTTCTTCTTAAGACTCCTTAAGCTTAAACTGGAAATTTTTAGACATTTTCTAGAATCAAAATCATGTAAAAGGTTTTGATCAAAATTAGAATGATGATTCTAGACATAAAGTTTTTAGCATTATATCTTGATTTTAATCTTTGTAAGGGGACGTAAAAGTGGTGCAAAACTGTTCCTGTTCGGGGAATTAATTTTACCCGTTCTGCGGCAGGTATTCCTCTAGTTATTTTGTAAATCACAGATGTTACGTAAGTTTGCGAAGCCATTACTGAAAGAAACTAATTGTTACTGTTGCCATGAAAATGACCCTTTTTGGAGAGGTGGGTTTTCCCCACATTAAAAAACGACCTTGTGTCTAACCTTGCCCTCATTGAGAGGCAAGTAAATAGCAACACGGTGAATGTTAATGGTGTACTAGTAAGTGGGGTGTGATATCCCCTCACTCCAGGATGCTGGTAACGCATGCTACACAACCACCTAAAATATATCATTTCATCTTGTCTAATTACAAATCATCATCAATTTTGTTATTTTTTTTTATTCCTTAGGTTTATGAAGTGACTGAAAGAGTTGTTGAACTGGTAAAGAATTGGCCCACGGAATGGGAACCATTCAATGAGAATAGTATTGGAGTTGTTACACCTTATGGTGACCAGGTGAGTCTTTCATATCAACATTTAAAAATCGATGTCAACAACCGACTTTTCTACATCTTTACGTAGATTGTCAGATATCTGATATCATAGCTTTTTACATCCATACAAAGAAAATTTTTTTTTTTTAACTTTTAATTGACTGGACTTATTATGTGTATGCTCCAGATAGCTTCATCACATGCTTGAGAACAAAATTCTGCCACTAATCACGGTCTTGAGTCAGTTGTCAGGAGAACATAGCAGTCTCAACTGTTATCTGATTGGCTCATCTCTTTGATGAATGTCCTCTTAATCTTTCTTTAGTTAAATCTTTATATCCTTATCATGTAAATCTTTTTTTGAACAACATTGTTACTTTTAATTTTACTAGCAAAATGCCTATCTTGTCTAGGATTTATTGGTAAAATTTTTTAAATTAAAAAGAATTCAGCCAGTAAAGTCTCACCACCCATTACTGTTGTAAAGCTGCTCATCTATAGATATGGCCGTTCTACCTGCGGAGTAACTTCCGAAGCATCGTCAAAATGACTATTTAAGAGGACGGCTCAACAAGAATTTGTTTACATTGAACTTGAAAACGCCAATGTTATAGTCAGTCAGGAAGCAGCCCCATGGTACTGTGTTCCACAGACGGGCAGTTCTAAGAAAGAAACTTTCTTCATGGAAGTTCCGCTTGATTCTAGGTACACAGAGGGAGAAAGAGAATTTATTGACAGTGGTTGTAGCTAGACGATTTTTTGTTGGGAATGTTTTACTGGGGAAAGTATAGATTGAAGCTCAGTTGATCAACTGCCATGAAAATAATGATAGTTATAATCTTTAACTTCTAATGGAATTTTACGCTTGTCTGCTTAACCTAACTTTTTGCAGAAAATACCGTTTTTAACACTATTTTTATACACTCATATTCAATATCGCCACAGATGTTCATGAAGTATTAATATTTAACATCTATTTTACTTTGGAATTTAAAGTACTCTGAATTGCATGACAAAATAGTTTTGAGAATAAGATCATATATGAAGAATATATCAAAGTTAATATTCATTTTGAAGAGAAAAATATGCTTAACAAAATTTGTGCAAGTTTAGAATTCGACTGACATGAAAAAAAAATAAAGAAATATCTTAATGATGTACGTACCACTGATGGAATGCATACCAAAAATCACGCAATTTGATCAAGTAGGTTTTTTTTTATAAAAGAAAATCAAATTTTATGAGTAAACAAGGATCGTTGATATATTGACGCCATATTGGACATTGTGTTTGTTGGCCAAGGGAGATAACTGTAATTTGGCCGGCAAACACAATGTCCAATATGACGTCGATATATCCTCGTTTACCCATAAAATTTGATTTCCTTTTGTAAAAAAAAACTACTTGATCAATTTACGTGATTTTTGGTGTACGATATATAATTTCCATCATGGGTACATACATCATAAAGATATTGATTTTTTTTTTTCATGTCGATCAAATTTTAAACTTGCACCACAAAATTTTAGCAATAGAAAAATAAATTAATGAATATTTGTAACACCCACTTGCGGAAGTGTGTCTGTATGCGTTCATTGCACAGGCCATGATCGTCCACTTGTTGTCTATGTCTGGATTCGGTGCTCGATTCCGACATGATGTGGTCTCTGTCACTGCTGCAACAAAAGGATTCGCCCTCTGAACAAAACCACAACTCAAGTTTAAAACAAGTAATAATGATTTATTTTTAGAGGTTACTTCTCTACTGAATGGCAGGCGTGCAATGAGAACTTTAAGCCTGACTAAATCAAAACAGAAGTCCAATTAAACACAAACATCAGCCTAAGGCGCAGAGGCCCGTCTGTTTCTGAGACCACAGACCCCCACCCCCCCACCCCCTCTGTCCATCCTGTTCGAATATATATAGATATGGATGTTATTTGTGATAGACCACCCAGCCACCTACTTGAAAATCATGGACCAGTTTATCTATGGACAAGGACATAGAAAATTTACTGCCCAGGAATCTCGTATTTGGAGGGACATTAATTTTTCCAAGACTCAAGTGGCTCATAATCACAGCATGGAACCTCGTATCCAAGAAGACATTACTATTTCAAAAGTCAGCCTATGGCTGGGTGGTCTCTCTTCTCTTAGATAAATATTTCTCCCACTGCAGGCCTGCTGTCCATAGCATGCATATGTGCACCCCATCAAACATGCAGCCTTGTGCGTGTTTACACACTTACATGTATCAAGATGAGTCTTCAGACATCACAAAGTGTTTCAGGTATTTCGACATCATTCACTTTCTGCTAATATACCCAGCACTAATCTTATTATTTTACAATATTAATGTTGTGCTCGTATATTCACATGCAATACAGAAGTTACACGCATACAAAATTGAACATTGGCATTCATTTTAGTTCGTGTTCATTCTACGGTAAATCTCCCCTTCTTCCTCGCTTCTCTCTTGTTTTCTTTCTTTTACATGCTAAATTTTAAGAAAGAATAATAAGAAAACTATTTACTTCAAGCGTCCTTATTTCTTCTCTAAACCCAACAAATAACAACTTTTCTTATAAATCTAAATTCGAAAATAAAATTAAAAAATTTTTGGGGGGAGGGGTATAACGTTTTAAAGTTTTATAGCATGAGTGAGCATATAACGTTCCTGTATATTTGACAAAGTGAATGGATTTGCTGCCTAACATTTTGTAAATTTAAACAAAGTGAGGGGGAGGGCACCCATTGCTCAAAAGCACACATGCACCTACATATGCAGATGTGGACACATACATATATGGGCACTCACCCGTATATATACTTATGTACTCATAAAGACTTACACAAACGCATACATAAACATATACAACATATACTTCCATAGACAGACATCACATATAAACAGATCTAATTATGAAAATACGGTTAGCACACATGGGCAACCTGCGGTCTTTTTTCATACCAGTCAAGGATACGTCCTTGACGATCAGACCGACGAGGGTGGGGGCCGTTGTGGCATCTTTTGGCCCTGTTCTGTTGGACTGAGTTATTATTCTGTGCAGCTCTAGGAGGTTCTCTTTCCCAAGCATTACCTTATCACGCTTTGCGAAGAGGTTCGTTTATTGCTAATCATTTGATTCACCCCTACCGTGGAATGCCGACGAGGCTGCCAATGCATTTTTTGTAGGTCAGAGTGCTCTTCCTCTAGGGAGCTGGCTTTTCAATCCCCACCTTCCGACCTTGTGTCACATCTTCCTGCAGTGGGAGGGAGATAAAGAGATCGGCACACATGTACATACATACCAATACACACGTTCATGCACCTTCGTTTTATTGGAGTAAAATCTATTAGAAAACATTTGGAAGCTTTCCTTGATCCCTTAAAAAAATTGAATCCATCTTTAAATATATATTTTTGTCCTTAATTGTCTCCACTTATCTAGCCTGTCAGAGTGGATAAAAGGTTTGGTTTTGTGTTTATAATTATTGAACAATTCAATTGAATATTACTTGTATCATATTGATAAAGAATTATTGTGCTGATAAAGAGATTCACATAATTGTATATCTTCTACCCTGCTATGGAAGTGATAATAAATCAAAATTTCTGAAACATATGTACGCAAAGGACAAATATTGTTGGTGTTCAATTTTTCGAAGCATGATCATCATAAAATATTTATTTTGTCATAAATTTTGTACTCTACTGAATTATATATATATATATGAATTCAAAACTGTTCCTTCCGACCACCCCAAGGGTTTCAGATCTAAAAGCAATTAATTGTGATTTCAGGTACAGAGGATTCGAACTGAATTGAGGAAACGCGATTTGGGTGGCGTTTCTGTTGAACGAGTCGTTAATGTACAAGGTAAGCATCTTAACAATTTTATTATTGATTTTGGTTTCTATAAAAAGAAATTCCCCTGAGGGGGAGTTGCTGCAACTGGTATCCTAGTGCTTACCAGGACTGATTATTGAAAAGGCTAACTGGATTCAAACCTTATCTTAACTGTTATGCATTACTACCTCGGTGAATGGTATGAACTCCTGACTCCCCTTTAAGACCTTTTAGAAATTATATATTGTAACTAGGAAGACCTGACATTGCCTGGGATGAAATGAGAACCTTATGTCCTTTTGTGCCCAATCCATAACATAATATTATCTTTTTTTATTATCTTTTACATTTTTGGGGTGGGGCCGAAAGATGTACTCAGCATTGATTGGGTGGGAGGAGATGTAAGTACAGTGTCATTTAGTGCAAGGCTTTACGAAGCCCTCCCCCAAAAATGTTCTTCTTTATGTTTGAGCAAAGAAGAAGAGAACTTCTTTTTATATTCAGCAGAATGGAACACGAGCAATTCCATTTGGGCCTTAAGAGCATGGTTTTAGTGCTCCGCGCTCCAACATTATTTGAATTTTTCTTTTTAAATATTAAACAATAAAAAAGAAAAGAAAGTAAATGTATAGAAAAGGTAGTACTCATGAAAATCGAAAACTTTTAAATTCTCATCTTTTTGTATAGAAGCAATGGTACTTATACAGATGAGCTAAGTGGTTAACAACACGGACTGAGGACCTGGGTGTGCCAGGTTCGAATCCAGTTCGTTCCACAGAAACACTTTCATCTAAAATTATCTAAAATCATCTAAAATTAAAAATTTCAACTTTTTTTATATTTATGACAAGCATTTTTCTTGCTAATTTTAATAAAATACTTAAGCATCAGGCAAAAATGAGTATCCTCACCAGAAATTAGGAAAGATTATCGAGTAGACTATTAATTAAAAATAAAAATGAGTTTTATCGTATTTTGCCGATAGCCATTCATTTATTACTTGTTTATATGACAAACTTAGTTATGTCTCCCTGACATCTCTCTAATCAATGGCGGATCTGTAAAATATGATAAAACCAATTTTTATTTTTAATTAATATTCTACTTGATAATTTTTGTTAATTTTTGCCTGATACATAAGTATATCAAAGAGTTCCAGTTAGTTTATTTGGAACTGAGTTTTTCATATGTGCCCTCATCTGTATAAGCACCGAAGCAATCATGATTTGTCAGCTAGTTGCTACATTTTTGATGGGCCATTTTTCTTAGTAGACAGGAGATAGTCTGGAAAAAGTCCTTTCAAAGGCATCAGTCTATCTTTGAAGTAATTTTCTTAAAAATGTCAACTTTTTTTATATTTATGACAAGCATTTTTCCTGCTGAATGAATCTATTAATAATGGAGATTATGTATCTGTCTGTCTGAAGCCAAAACTATATTATTAGTTTTGATCGCTCTCTTTTTATATTTACTTATCACCTCCGATATATACCCATTCCAAAGCTTCCTCAACATCATGCGTCTTACATAATTTGTTTTAAAGCTCCTAATAAATTAACATTCGCAAATATACACTCATGATTGCTTTTTTGGATTTCCAGATGTATTTAAAATATTTTCCTCGATAATAATAATCTTAATAAAAATTATAAACAGAATTACTTAAAGACATTGTTTTTTTTAAATCTATATAATTGAGTTACGTAATTAAATTAGATTGTAATGGAATATGAGGAACAGCTGGTGGCCATTCCAACATTTGGTTACCCACCCTCTGATTATTTGAACACACAGAAAGTTCTATTTCCAGAAAGAGAGAGAGAGAGAAAAGAAAGAAAGAGAAGAGAGAGATGGACACAAGAGAGGGGCGCGTTATTTGATTAATAACATGTAAACAACACATTCTCTGAGATTTATCGTACGAGTCGCTCAAAAATGATGTATTTACTTGATTTTTTTTATTAAACGTTTTTTAAAAAAAATCTTATTAGAAATTATGTTTTAAAGCACAAATTTATTAAATCAAGTAGTGGTAGTAGTAGTAATTGTGGCAATGGTGGTAGTAGTAATATCAATACGAATAGTCAACACTTTGCTGGTTGTTGTTATTATAGCAGTACGACTAGTCGATTATCGTGGTAGTAGTTGTTGATGTAGTAATAATAGTACAAATAGTTGTATTGTTGATAGTTGGTATAAATGTTACAGTATTAGTACGAACAGTTGTGTTACATGGTCGTAGTCATTGATGGTAGTAGTTGTAAAAACACACAATTAAATAAAACAACTAGCAAAAATATAACAAATGTTTTAAAATAAATTATATTTACCTTTTACCGACAATCATTTAATTTTAAAGATTAATTTCTAAACAAACTACATTAATAAAAATGTTTGATTAAAAAAGAAAACATTTACTTGCGTTTTCTACGCTAATACCTTTTTTAGTACACCACCAGCAAAATATTGCAAATAGGCAGTGTTTTAAATGGGCAAAATTTGAAAATAGGTATTCAAATATAAAATTTAAATAACCAAAAATTGAAAACAAGATTATATCAAATATTGTCTTACACTTAAATTGATATCCTCACCCATATTGATGAGATCTTTTGACGCCGACACATATACTTTAACCATTCATTGGCAAAATAGAACGTTTATTAAAGAACGTACATTTTCACTATGTAGCACTGAAAAAGAGCTGCTCCCCTTTTAAAGAAGTTGGGGGCAGCTCCTTTTTGAAAAAAAAGCGACTGTGAAGAGAGCCAGCTCCAATTTGGGGCATGTGAGCTGGAGCAGTTCCAAAAATAGTGGAGTGTGTAAAACTCTGATTTATTGAAATAAATTTAAAAAATTGTACAGACTTAAACCCCTTTAAGGTACACCCAAGGTGTAGCATGAATCAGTGAGAACCTCTGTGCACTCCTGTGCTTTAAAGTCCTAAATTCTTTATTAACATTTCTATTTATTTTAATTGCGATAATTCTTTAGTTATAAATAAAGTAAAACCTTGTATTTCCTTTTTTAAGGATGCTAAGCGTGAACACAAACCCCACAATACTGTTGTACTCCCTTTGATCAAAATTAAATATACTAATCCAAATACCCTGGGTAATGTAGTTTCAGAATATGGTTATGGTGGTCTATCTTCAAAACCCTAAGGGGAGTATGTAAACAAAAAAAAAGGAACTACAACTTTATTATATAGAGAAAATTTTCTTTACTGTTTCTAACTACTTTTATAAATATTTTAGTTATAAAATTAAAATTTTGTGAGGTACATTTTCTTTTTTTAAAATGTTTTTTTCTCATGTTTCGGAATTTTTGAGATGAGGATTGATAATTTGGATTATTTTCTTTTACATTGTAGTATAACCCATACTAATTATTACTGAGCACTTTTATCCGTTGTGTGATGGATAAAAGTGCCGAGTTATAATCAGTTCTAAGTCTCCTGATTGTTAAAGGTTCAATCCTCAGTACGGGCGATACTAAGAATACAATTACAAATTACTATAGACTTCTACCCGGTTATGGCTGACAGAATGAGAGCAAGCTACCCCTGTGGATTAAATAAAGGTTTCCGTGCAAAATTCAATAAAGATTCCCGAGTTCAACAAGGCGCATGTTATGGTGGACAGAACGATAGTAAGGCTACCCTTGTGGATTAAATAAGGGGTTTTGTTTGAAATTCCGTACAGATTCCAGAGTTCAACAAGACGCATCCAAAGAAGGTCAGAGGTTACATCGATCAAAACATTGTTAGAAAAGCATCCAAGATGAGAACAGTTTTTTGAATAATATGAATAATAAAAATTTTTAAAAAATTTTTTAATTTGTTATCAAACAACTTGGATAAGTGTGAAGGAGGGTTTTATTATTTAATCAGTGAGCAAAAGTAAACATCCCAATTTTATGGGTCTGCTTGTGTGTGTATGTGTGTCCCATTAAAGAAAAGGGGGTTAGGGACCAATCACAAATATTTGAACTCCTCAAAAATATGCATATTAGCAAATATCCCATTTTACCTTTCACATAATGTAAAAATCCTTGAAATTAGAATCATATTTATGTTTTATTAATTCACAGAAATTTTCTTTGTTTTTAGGCAAACAGTTCCGTGTGATCGTATTGAGTACTGTCCGTACTCGACACACATGCAGCACAGAGGGACACATGGACATGATGGACTATGGGTTTTTGTCTAACGTGAAACTATTGAATACGGCTATCACTCGAGCTCAGTCGTTGGTGGCGGTTATTGGTGACCCCGTCTCCCTTTGTCTGGTGGGGAAATGCAGGTAAGTAGAGGATTTGTTGTTTTTTTTGGGAGAGGTCGAGGAGGAGGTACCATAATAATTCATGTATGTTTCTTCCCACACCTGCACACACATGCTGCAGTAGTTGTGTTGTATTATATATATATATATATATAGTTTTTAATTAGCCTTCTTTGACTTTTTTGACCAATTGCTCTACCACTGATAATTAAAGTTTAGAACCTTTATAACCTTTTTCTCATTGTGAGATCATATATGTAAGTGATTCTTCCTTTTAATAACTTGCTGTTTCCTTTGGTGTGCTACTCCCTACATGTAAAGCATCCATTTCTTTCAACTTTGAACCTCGTAATACATCCCTAAACAATGTTTCAGCCCGGTCTGCTATGATGTAAGTACTGCATACATCAACTCCTTTCATTGTTTCTAATTTGCTGTGTAATTGAGGATGTTGGTCTCTATTCCATTGATGCTGTCTATATGCTTTTAATTTTGTGTCAATATCCTATGATCTGATAGTAATAATAAAAATACATGGTCTCTGAAACGATCGTACACAATTCTGTTGTTCGTTGATTTCTTGGAACGCAAATTGATCATATAATTGGGTCTACAGAAATTTATCCTATATATATATATATATATATATGCATACACACACACTAGCAAGAAGACCTGGTGTTGCCCAGGACTGAATGAGGAAGCATCTAGCCTATAACACAATCTAACTTTTTTTATTCATGTGTTTTTACATTTTATAGTATTCAATTTTTCGGGCGGGCCTCAAGGATGTACTTAGTATTGATTGGGTGGGAAGTGGTGTAGGTAAAGCGACATTAACTGAAACAAATTCCAATAAATTTATAGTCTTGAACCTCTTCCACACACCCGGTCTTCTTGGTCTTTTTGCTAGGAACAAAGTGTAGTATCTGCTCTGATACTACACTTCATTTTTTCTCTCCTTGGTCTGTGAAGGAAAATCCTTCTAGACTGAGGCAATTTAAATTTTTGTCCCAATCCAGAGTGAGGGAGTGTGATGATATAATATAAAAACTTGAGGATAAATTTTGGCCATGTCATGTCAGTAATTTTGAAGATGAACTGTTTAATGTTTTGCATAAAGAAAAATATTGGAGGGGGGAGGATATTAATTTTTTTTTTTAGTCGGGATGATGGATTTTGTATACATTAGAATCACTGAAGAAACCTGTTAAAATATATCTAGATTTCATAATAAACAAGAAAAAAATGTATGATTTAAAATGGGGGAAATGATCGTATGCAGAAAAAATATAATAAAAATTGCTTTGAACAAAAAAAATTGAAAGTTATTACTTAATTATTATATATATATATATATATATATATATATAATAATTAATTTTACAATAACAAAAACTCTATATATATATATAGAGAGAGGGTAAAATGCACAATATATCATAAAATGAAATGCTGTGAAGACAAGATGTGTGAAAAAGACAAAAAGAAAAAAAAATTAAATACAGGAATTAATCATCAAAAAACAAGAGATTTTACCGGTTTTGTTCGGATCAATGAACGTCTTCAGGAAAAGTGAAGATTTTAAAATTTATTGAATAACAGCAAAACATAGGAAAAAGAACACCCAACGGGATGTTTTGGGCATGTGTTTAACTATTTTTTTTTTAAATAGTTAAACACATGTCCAAAACGTTGTGTGTTCTTTTTTCCTATGTTTTGCCATTGTTCGATAAATTTAATATTGATTTCGAAATTTCCCAAGAATTTTATCGATGTCAATTATTTTTA
Organism: Sepiola atlantica; assembly: GCA_963556195.1. Taxonomy (NCBI): domain Eukaryota; kingdom Metazoa; phylum Mollusca; class Cephalopoda; order Sepiida; family Sepiolidae; genus Sepiola; species Sepiola atlantica. Next base: position 139,294,265 of record OY744519.1, read on the forward strand.
CGTTTAAATATCAGATCTTATTCTTTCTGATGATACAAATGTTTTTGTATGTTTTTTTTTTCTTAGAAAAATCTGGGAACACCTCTTGGAAGCTGCAACGAAAAATAGCAGTTTGATTGGAATGACATGGACTCAACTAAGAGGTCAACTTGACGGGGCTGAAATCAAAAAGACGTATGTGCTCAATCCTCTAGCCCCGGAGTTCGTGCCCAGCCGTCAGTTCCGTTCTCATATGGATGACGAGCACTTTGACTCCAATTTACTGAATCCTTATGGTCATATAAAAGTTCCGGCATTTCCATCTCTTCCGTTCTATCCTCGATGTCCTTACCCTCTTTACCCACAGGTAATGAATCGATCAAACTTTTTTCATTGTCATTCTTCTTTTGCATTTTTCTTTGCCACTTTTTTTTTTGCACTTTTTAAAATTCTTTTTATAAATTGTTTTGGATCATTTTTAATAGAAAAAAATGTTCTTCTGAGACTTAAATAAATTCAAAAATCCAGTATAAACAAAATAACATCTGACAAGAAACAAATACCAATTAACGTGCATAGAAATGTTAATTATCTTGTTACCAAGCAAACAATTTGAAACACTCTCTTCAAAAGAATGGCCCAAATAATATCTTAAGCAAAAAAAAGCAAAAAAGCAAACCAAAATGTAAAAATCAAACAAAATCATTCATATGTTATGAATAGTCAAATCCCACACTCTAAAAAAACATTCATAAAAAAGAAACACTGTAAAAACTGACTGAGTCTAGAAAAGGAAACTGTTTGACTTGGGATGACCTTATGCTTGAAAGGTCATTAAACACCAACAAACAAACTAAAAGTGTATGTAGCAATATTTAGATCTGTGTGTAAAAGTCTGGTTAGATAGAATCGGAAATTTTTCACATAATTCAAAATTAAGTAAGAGAATGGAAAATTCAATTAGAAGTTAAGAATAGAATTAGAGTTACGTGTATGGAAAGTTGCATCATGGGAGGAAGTCTCAAGTGATACGTAGCGAGGAAAAGAGGAAAGTATTTCTCTTTGGCAGGTGAGCCAATTGGGTTTGGTCACCTTTTTTAAAGCTCTGTCTCCCCTCCTTGAGGAGAGCGGCTGATGGAAAGCTTATGTGTAACCCTACAGTGTGGTAAGAGAATAAAACATGAAAGTGCATGAGCTATTGAGCGACAAGGTTGTTAGAGTTTCTTTTCTTTCATGTTGTCCATTGTTGCAGAGAAGGGAAGACAGAAACTTTGACTGCCACATCACCACTGCGGCTTCAGAGATACAAACAGCAGGTTTTGTCAACAAATTGGACTACGGTCAAACCGTGAGGATCGAAGAACACCCCACAATATGTTTCACTCGTGCATACTTGATGACGTCACAAAAGGATGAAGTGAAAAAGTTATGTGCAGAGAGATGTTGATAAAAAAGTTCTTTAACTTTGTTTGTCTTTTCTAAGTGTATCTAATCAATTTATTTATTTATTTATAAATGTAATATTATGGCTTGGCCATGTCGAGCGAAGTTCCAGCTGGCTCTCCTGGGTAAGAAACATGTCCATCACATCAAGTCTGCAGGCTGGAAGAACGAAGCTTTCTTGGGATGAGCTGTGTAAATGTGACTGTGCAGCCCTGGGGATTACAAACTTAGATCCTCGCGACCACCGAGCCTGGAGTGAAAGACTTCGATCAAGACTGACAGGCAGGCTCACCCTCTTATAGAAAAAATAAATCGGATTATGATGATGATTATTTTGAATGTGTGTACATTAGTTAGTTTTGAATGACTCAACATTTCTTAAACATTTAATATTGAAATCATCATCATCATCATCATCATCATCATCATCATCATCATCATCATCATCATCATCATCATCATCATCATCCGGTTTATTTGTTGAATCAGGCCACAACTAATCCTTTTGTGAGAGTGGGCCTGATTGTCTAGTCTCATTTCGACTAGACATAGTTTTTAAGGCAGTTTGTCAGCTGGATGTCTATCTTTCACCAACTTGAACACTTTTGACAATCCAAGACCTCCACTGTTCCCTTCTAACTAGTGCTGATGTGGTTTCCACTTAAGCATGCATCAATGTCACATATTACTGGTGAGTTGCTGCATACACTACTGCCACCCAGATTGTGACAGGCCATCCAAAAATAGCATTTGCCACATGCCCTGTGGCCGGGGATTTGAATGGTGAGTATTGGGACATGTCCACATGCCAGTGGGCCCTACACACTGCACCCTCCAGGGCTCCAATCTACTTAGAGATCCCTAGCCAATTAGCCTGGAGCCGCAAGGAGCCCAGTATCCATGATGTACGACGGAGAGGTTTGACCAGAGTCTTGTCGGTGGAGATGTTATATACCAGCAGGGAAGACTTACACACTCGGCTTCCTTTTTGTCCGAGGACTAGCTGGTGGATGAGGCTGAAAGCGCTAGGTAGGAAGTATATGCAACCACATCTCCATACAGCAACACCACTTTACACATCACAAAGACCTGTAGCATATACCACCACACTACAAATGAGGACAACTATTCTGTTTAATAGGCCAAACCCAACATAGCCGCCATACAAGATTTTATGAAAAAATAACAGAAAAAGTAAATGATTCAACGGTCTTAGTAACCATCACTCCGGACTTAGAGTTAATGTTTGGGTTAATTAAGGTTAAGTCTTCTCCCTGAAAGCTTCTGATAAAATTAATGCTGGCAAACCGGAATATTAAGCAACTCACTTTAGAAGTAAGTCAGCAGCATACAGTGTTCTGTTAGATTTAGTTTCTCATGTTAAACTTCATCCATAATATAACTTCCGGTGAGAGTTTCAGTTTCCCAAATTTATTAATTTATTAGGTGAAAGTACAGAATAGTTAACAAAGCCTCTTCCATGTTAAGGATGTGTTTTTAAATAACATTATTATTTTAGCACAGTCCATAAACTGCAGAAGTACCAAAATATTAAGCCACCTATTTGATTACTTATTTTTGTAAAATAAATTATTTAAAATAAAAAACAAAGACATTTTACTATATTTTCCTAAAAAAAATCAAGCCACCTATTTGATTACTTAATTTTGTAAAATAAATTATTTAAAATAAAAAACAAAGACATTTTACTATATTTTCCTAAAAAAAATCAAGCCACCTATTTAATTACTTAATTTTGTAAAATAAATTATTTAAAATAAAAAACAAAGACATTTTACTATATTTTCCTAAAAAAAATCAAGCCACCTATTTGATTACTTAATTTTGTAAAATAAATTATTTAAAATAAAAAACAAAGACATTTGACTATATTTTCCTAAAAAAAAATCAAGCCACCTATTTGATTACTTAATTTTGTAAAATAAATTATTTAAAATAAAAAACAAAGACATTTTACTATATTTTCCAAAAAAAAATCAAACCACCTATTTGATCACTTTCTTTACCTAAAATACACAGGTGACTATTTTTCATCAATCACTACCTGACTCCATAAGACTTTCTGTTTTGGGTTGCTTAATATTCCGGTTTCTATTAATGCTTCCTCGTTAACTGCATAAATCAGCATAATGTGCCTTGTTTGGGACGAATAAAAGTAATTAAAAAAAACATCAAAGAATATGAGCCATTGAGCAAAAAGGTTGTTGGAGTTTATTTTCTTTTATGTTATCCATTGTTGCAGCTACCAGGCGAGAGGGGAAGACAAAAACTTTATCACCATCATAACTTCAGAGATACAAACAGTTGGTTCTGTTGACAAAGTGGACTACGGACAAACCGTGGGGATTGAAGAACACCCCGCGATATAATACAGTTGTATTTGAAAATATTTTTTTACCAAAAACTACCTTGAAAATGTTTTTGTCTTAATAGAAAAAATTGTGCTTATTTTTCTGCAATTCACTTTTTAAAATAATTTTGTCTAAAAATTGTTACTTGTGCTTTAAATTAACTTTGTCAAATTAAAATTGTAATTATTATTATTTTTTCTAAGAAATAAATATATAAATTGAATAATGTTTTAAAAAGCCATATATTGAAAAAAAAAATAAAACCCGGTAAGAGAGAATTATATATTTTTTTTTATAAACGATATTTCAGAGTAAAATTTCATTTTCAAGTTTAAACAAAATAGTTTTTGTCACTCATTGCAGCAGATAGTTCAGCTCTGGCAATGCAAAGTTCTGACCGAATACACACGAACAATGTTTATGAAGAGAGGGAACAAAAAAAGTGACAAAAACATCTTGTCTAAACTTTAAAATGGAGATTTACTCGGAAATATTGTTTATAAAAAAAAATATAATTCCCTCTGAACAATTTATATATATATTCAACACCAATCGTCATAACATCAAAACAGATTTTAACTTGACTGCGATAAATATGTCAAGATGGATTAAACAAAAAAAAAGAGAAAAAAAAGCCTATACTTTTGAAAAAGGCGTATATCACCAAAAGTTCTCAAGTTTTTAGAATAAATAAATAATTTATTTAAAAAAACAAAAAAAATGTGTTGTTCAGGTTTTTCAAAATATTCTTATATATATATAAATTGTTTTGAATTTTAAAATATATATTTAGATTTATAAATATTTTGGGATTTTTTTTAATCAATAGATTTTTTGGGATTTTTTTTAATCAATAGATTGTTTGGGGTTTTTTTTAATCAATAGATTGTTTTAGATTTTTTTTAATCAATAGATTGTTTTGGATTTTTTTTTAATCAATAGATTGTTTTGGATTTTTTTTAATGGAAAAAAGTATTTTTCTGAGACTGAAGTAAATTAAAAAATGTGTGCATTTGTTTTGTTTGTGTTTCATGCTAAACACGATCCTTTCAGAGGTTGGAAGTACTCAGATTCTGAATTTAAACTAGGTTCCTTTTCTTTCATATACATTTTTTTTTTCCAGATGTGTTCACCTTATCTTCCATTTTATACCGGACCATATTATGGAATTTATGCTCCAGTCTACCCTGGTTCTCCACATGGACCTGCCCCTGCAGGCCAGTCACCATCTATGTCTGGACGCAGTACACCGCCCGTTCCCTTGCCCCAGAGACATCATACTGCATCTCCATTACATGGACCGCCACTACCCCCAACGCCTCAACAGCAACAGCAGCAGCAACAGCAACAACAACAACAACAACAACAACAGCAGCAGCAGCAGCAACCACCGCCCCCAGCACCTCCACCCCCACAAATGCAACAGCAGCAGCAGCAGCAACAGCCACCACTCCCTCTACTCCCACCACAGCAGCATCATCAACAACAGCTGCCTCTGCCACATCATCAGCCAAACCTCCCCAAGGGCAAAGCGCTCCCCAACCCTGTCAACTTGCCAAACTCTACAGCCACAACCTCTGCTAATGCACTTGTGTTATCTCAATCTAATGCTACACCACTATCTGATCCTGGGGCAATTGGGGAGGTTAAGAATGCTGAACAGGCCAAAATTCTGGCTAAAACTGCCAAGCTGACCAAGGGTCAACCGGTCATGTATATGCCCCCGAATCCTTATCATAGTTCATTTCTACCTCTCTGCTTACCCTTGCAGCATCTTTACTCACCAGAAGAGCATCGGATGCTGATGGTACCTCCAAGGTTTCCAAGCAGCCCCTATCTTGGGAGCCCCGCTTTTATGCCTTCAAAGTATTATGGCATGTCTCGCCCTACACATTACCGCAACGGTACCTTCCCTGGTAACCGGGCTCTTCCCAGCAGCGGCCACAATGCACGCGTAGAAAGGACACCTCCTTCGATGAGAGACTCGCAGGTACCACCACCATCGTCGTCGTCCCCCAGTTCAACGGCCACTGGTCAAGTAATCCAGCTGTTACCGAACGTGAAACACGTGCCGTCATACTTGCTAACTAGTCACCAACTGGGTAGCTCGACTGAAAGTTCACGCACAAACACTCCAATATCAGCAAATATTTCGGAGGATTTGCCGATGCACTTGAAGCCAGAGTTAGCCATCGATCATCTGCCTGTAGACAGCAGGTCGGCTACACCTGTGGAGCATACTTGGTCACAGGTGGTCAGCAGGCACAAAAAACCACAACATGGAGATTTGCACAGACAGATACTTAAGAAGAACGAAACACACCACACGGAAGATCTGGTAAAGAATTTATCGCTTCGTCAAATAATGGGCATCGATAGATACAAGGAGAGTGAGAATTTGTCCCTTTTTAATCAGGCTAGCAAATATTCAGGTGACCATATTGTCAAGCCCTGTCCGATACGTTCTGCCACCCAAACTTTAGGTTGTCAGTTTGCTCCTCCTCCTCCTCTTCCTCCCCACACCCTAAATCAACCAATCCATAATCTTAATCCGCCTACAGGGCTCAACCCAAACAACCATGGCCTCCATCCGGCTCATAATCTCAATCCAAATGCTCTAAATCCCCAGACTATGAGTCAACAACACCCTAATCTTAATATGGGTCCTCCCAATAATATGGGTGGGCCACCTATCCATCATATGAATTCCACTCTTCCTCCTCCTTCAAATCACTTTGAGTGCATTTCTCCCATGAATCCGAGTATGGGTTATAAGCCAGTGGCCGATGAACCGTTGAGGAAAAAGAATTTACCCAAATTGGATTTACCCTTGCGCAAACCGACAGACGAGGATAACCCTAATCACATTGGTCGACACAATGGCATGAAGGACTTCCCTCCCATGCCCCTGGGAACAGGATTTAGCCGACAGTTTAGTGATGAGATCGAAACTCCAACCACGGTCTTAAACCTTGTCAAGATGTTGGACGAAAGTCCAGAGAAGGATGTCGAACAAGAGGTCCATGAACTGACCAGGCGGCACCCATCAGTTACGCCTAACTATCCCGTACCGCTAGCCATGGAACAGCATTTAGACTATCACCAAAGGCATATAGCTAAAACTGGACATCCACAAGCTCCGTTTCCTTCAGAAATGAAACCTCATGCAAATAGCGGAAACCATGGTAACTATGGTGGTCACATGCTGGAACGAGAACCCCAGCACCCGCCGACCTCTCTCATGTGGCCCATGCGCCCACGTCTTTATGACCGCTCGGTACTAAGTGGCACAGACGAACCTCAAAGGTATATTGAACCACTTACCCCTCGTACCCCGGCTGGGTACGGCTCTCTGGGAGATGCCGATTTAGATGCCCTCTCTTTTCTCAGGGATCTAAAGATTAGTGACACAAACACTGAGATGCAGGATTCTCTGTATTAAGCCTCAATTTGTGTGCAGTGCTCTGTTATGTCCTTTCTGTTTATGGACTATGGTGCATAGATCTGATCGAAATGGTCTAAGTATGATACAGATGATGTAGCGATGAAAAAAAAGCTTAATATTGTAAATGGGATAATGGCTGATATTTCTCCAGCCTCATGCACTCTTTTTTGTTGTTTTTGTTGTTTTTTTAATGTGTATAAGTATCTATCTATCTATATATAATATTGTATGCACACCTACACACAAGCTACACACACGCATGTACATCTGTATATGTATAATGATGTATGTATGTGTGTTTTATTAATCAAGGCAGCTAATAGTACGCAAATTATTGGCTAGTTGCCTCTTTTTTTAAAGCCACGTCTTCTACAGCTAAGCTTCTGTTTTTACTTTTGATTTATTTTTATCTTTGGGGATCCATTTTTTTTTTTTTTTCATTTAAAACAAAAAAAAAAAATTCTAAATGAAGTTTGCTTTTAGATAAAAATAAAATAAAATAAATATGAACTTAAAAAACAAAAACAAATAAAAAAAACCCAACAAAACAAACAAAAAAATATGCGACAAAAATTATTTAAAAAATACAAAAAGTTAAGCAACTACACAAATAAAACTGGTTAATTAAAAAGACACAAATGAACCTCCGATCCCCTCCTTGCCTTTATAATGTTGTCATCTCTACCCACTGTAATTTAGTTTTGATTTTATATTCCCCCCTCCTCTTTATTGTATGATACCTACTACACCACCTTCGGTTTATTGTAAATTACCTGTATACTTTAGTGGCTCCGATTATTCCTGTAAATACAACCATTCTTGTTCTTTCCCCCTATCTCCTTGCACTTGTCACTGTACAATACTTATTGTCCTCACTTTACTCCTCACCCCCCCCCCCTCTTATATCATCAATACAGCCTCTACATATTGTACAAAACTTCCTGACATTGACGTGCCTCTCTTTGCACCCCCCCCCTTCCCTATCTCATCATTGTACAAAAACTTCTTCCCTAAAAAAAAGAACTTTTTATTCTAATTTAGAGTTTTAAACTCTTTCTATTTAAGGAAATTTCGAAACTGAAATAAAGCCAGGTTTTCCTTTCACAATTTTTTCATCCATTTCTAATGTTTGATTTCCTTAGAAAGAAAGAAATACAATTCAAGACAATAGTGTGTCTTCTTTTAATTATGTGAAATCATATATATCTAGATCGATCTGTCTATATATATATATATATATCCCTACATCCGTTAAATATTTGACCTCCCACATGTTTTTGTCTAACCTCGTAATTACCTAAAGCACATCATTTATTCCAATCAACTAAATTAAATTTTTAAAATAAAACTATTTAAAAACTAAAAAAAAAATTTAAAAAACATTGAAATATTAAAAAAAAAATTGAAGAAAAAATGAAGTTCAAAAAAAAAAATTTTTTTTTTTCGTTTCTGAGTTTTGAGTTTTATTTAAGCATCCGTCACAAAGCAATGGTTAAATATGCTAGATTTGTAAAACTTTGCTTGTGTGTTCAATCCTAACTAGGTGCTCCACTAATGCGTCCTTTTGCCAAACTTCCTTTCATTTAGATGTTGTTTGTCTTTGTTTTTTTGCATAAATGCTTGATAATTTATAAACTTATCAACTCATTTGGTTAAAAAATCTAGTTTGTCTTTTGGAAGATACGACTGTAATGAATTCGTCTTACAAGTTGGTCTCCTCACTAAAATTATAAAAAAAACGTCTTTTTCTTCAACAAGATACATTTTTAACCTCCCTACTATTAAATGTTTAAAAAATGTCTCTTAAAAGCGGCTGTTCATTTTAGTAAGTCGTCTCCGAAGAAGATCTTCTTTCCGATCTAATATTCATCAGAGGAACAATACAAGAATCCAACAGAACATAACAAAGAAATTATATATTTGATGAAATCCTTAAAATTTTTTAAAAACAAGCAAAATACTACCCGCTATTTGGCGGCTATTAATCTAGCTCAAAGTATTCTTTTTAAATGTATAACTTACATTGCATATCTTTAATATAAATCGAATGTAATTTTAAAAACTAAGTTTTCATTTAAATCACCTTCCTTTAAAATTAATGAACATAGTATTTCAAGAAAAATTTTCGTAATTTACCCTTTTTTTTTTATTAACCCTCAAATGCTTTATTTTTTCTATTGGTTTGCCATCGAAGATACTGATTACCTATTTAGCAGGTGTACTGATGCAACATCATACTAATACCTACTCACACTTGCCAATAGACTCGTTGCAGATGTGAAATAAGTTGCAGTTTAACACATTTTCATTGAATATTTTATTAAATAGGCATTTTGTTGGAAGTTGTCATATGTGAAACAAAAAGCATTTAAGGGTTAAATCACTTTAATTAATTACTGTTAATATCGACAAAACTATCTTTTATATATAGGAAAATAAGACACTGAAATTACAAATGAACAACACTAAACATTAATTTATTAAAAACTGTTTAAAAATAGTTATGTAAATTAGGCATACAAATAACTGTGTTTTTGTCTTTGCTCTCGACTATTTATACAGTATTTCAAAAGACCATATTGTATTATTTATTAAAATAATAGTGAGTCGTTTTGATGGTAATATAGTTGTGATGAATAAAACAAACTTTTGCATTCAGAGAATAAATAAATTCTTTCTGTCGGTACAATGATGGTGGTGGTGAACAGGAAATGTAAAAGTTTTGGAGGCGATTTAAATCAAACAAAAGCAATTTATATATTTTTTGAATTTTTTATGGCCATTCTAAGGATCTTATCGAATATATAATGTCTGCAGTTGTGTTTAAATTCATTTATATTCTAATGTTTGTTGAAAGATCTTAATGCGACACATTTGCGACTAGCAAAATGATCGGGTCCTCAAATAGGAACCGCAGTCTGTTGCTCACGATGCAGAGATTTAAGAAATAAATTATTCTTTTCCTGCGGATGGATTTATTTTTCCCCATTTGCAGTGGCGACTTCTGGAGTTGTTTGCCCTTGTTCAGTTACGTTCCTTCAGAAGATTGGCGAAGTTGTGTCTTAGTTAAAGCACGAGACTCTGCGAAATGAGGCGACTATTGAAGTGTGTCTCACTGGCGGTAGTGCGACGTAATGCTTTTGTAGCCCCTCCTCTAAAAGAAAAAAACAAACTTTTTATCGTTACGGAATTATTGTTCAATAAAAAAATTATTGAAATGGTAATTTCAAAATTTTTTTTTTAATTACATTCTATTAAACATTACTTAATAATAATAAAAAAAATTAAAAACATCTGAAAATTTTCTATAAAAAAAAAAAATGAACAGCATCACCCCCACCCCGGGCTTCTATAAGCTATTTAAAAAAATTTATACCCATCAACATTTATTTAATATTTACTCTTTTTCCCAGAGCTGATTTAAGTGATCAATACTTCTGCAAAGTCTGGTTACAGAAACTTTTCATTAGCAGAAACTGTCTAATCACAGTTGAAAAAAAAACAAACAAAATTATGAAAATCCATAAAAAAAGAAACCCTGTTTATTTCGGATTATTTCAACGGTATTAATTTTGAATCCATTTTGTAATCAGAAGGGAAGAGACAATTTAAACATTTTTTTTTGGTGCTTCTAATAACTCTGGATTTATAAAACTTTAATGTTAGAGACTTCATTGTATCAGTGTGTGTACATGAAATTCTCACAGGTGAGAATTTAAAAATTCAGATTATCAATTTGTGTACATGAAATTCTCACAGGTGAGAATTTAAAAATTCAGATTATCAGTTTGTCTCAAACGAATTCCTGCAGATGAGTCGATACTTCAGTTGAAAAAAGAAAATACAAAAAAAAAGCAAAAAAAAAGCAAACGATGGCATGATTTTTTTTATAAAAGAAAGAAAAAAGTATATACAAAAATATAAAAAAAAACAAAAAAACAAAAAAAAATTTATATTTTTTCAAAAAATATGCCTCCGAAAAAGAAAAAAATGTATAAAAAAGAAGAAAAAGAAAAAAATGTAAAAAAAAATTTTTTTTTTCATTTTTCACACAAGTTGGAAGACTTGTGAAAAATGTAAAACTTTTTTTTGATATATATATATATATATATATATATAGCCTGTTTGGCTGATTCCAAAATAAGTCGAATGCCGGCTTTGGATCAGCTGAGTATTTCATCTTATATTTTACCCCTCCAATTATATATATATATATAATCTTTTATCTTGTGTGGTTATTGTATACACTGGCAGACATTCAGCAACTGCCTTTTAATTCTTTTTGTCCTATTTTTAATACTGCATCTTAATCGAAACTGTTTCATCTAAAAAGTGAAAGGTTTTGTTGCTTAGCCTTCCTAATGACTTTGGTCCGCTCTCTCTATTTGTTAGATTCTAAGAAAGGCAATTCTGTTCCGTAGCTTTTAATAGTATGAGGGATGCTATTATTCACCTCTTTTTTTCTCGTAAGTTAAGAGTGACAATGTTCTCTGCATGATTTTACTCTTTTGTGGACTATTACGTATGCAAAGAAGGACGATGACAGATTTTTTACTTAAAATATACTTTACTCATGCATCTGCGCTGTAAAAAATGATGGCAAAATATTTTCGTCAATATGCCATCTAAAATATCACCAACATATATATTGATGTACCTACTATTGAGTAACTTACATTAAGATGGATATCAAACAGAATAAGAGAGTGAATAGTAAGACGCTTATTTAGAGGGCTTTACAGAAAGGAGCACACTCTTTTTTGCTGCAGCCAAGGAGTGGAGGGCTCTTTTATTATCCAGCAATGGGGAGGCAAGTAAATAGGGACTTATTTGAAAATAATGTTGAAAATGTGTTGAATTTTTGAACAGGTTATTTTAAGGTTCAGCAGATGGAACAGGGAAAAGAGCGGCTCCTTTTTTTTTTAAGAGTTTTATAACCTCGTAATTTAGGTTAATTATAAATAATAAATTGTAAATAAATGGATGAACTATCAAGAGAAACGTTTAACAGATTTATTAAAATTGAACACAGAATGAATTAATGAGTTAATTGGCCGCTGGACGCGATTGATATATTCACAGTCTGACGCCGTGGTCGTTGTTTTCTTTCTCTCTGGACAGACTACCCTTTTTCCAACTCCCGAAATGGTTCAAGGGAGGTAATTCCGTTTTCGTTAGGTGTCCTAACAAAGAGTAGGAGCCGTTCTCAAACTAGTGGAATGAGTAAAGTCCTACTTATGTAATATATATATATTTATATATATATATATTGAATCATTCCAATAACCATGCGAAAAGCATTGGAATGATTCAATATAATATATATATACTCTAAATCTTGTAATACAACTTCATTGAGCCTGTAATTGGAAATTTTCGGATACCATAAGGAGTATGAAATTGAAAACATACAATCCTTATAAAAACCTATATATATATATATATATATATATATACACCCTGACGTTTCCTGAGATGCAGTGAAGTCATTTTAGTTTTTATTTGTTCGCACATTTTTAAACTCAAGGTAAAAAACAACTAATATATTCTTTAATTTAAAATAAGTTATCCCCTCCCTCTTTGCTTATATTTATTTTTAGGTTATTTAAAATGTTTCATATTAGCAGTCGTCTGGGCTGGACTAAGCAATTTTAAAAAATAAATTGTAGCGAAAAACATATTTCTAATAACATGGTACAGCAATAACAAAAAAAATTTGCTAGTCAGAAGCAAAGTTTGATTTGTCAGCTTAGATGCTATTTAGGTCTGACTTTGAAAATCTGACAAGATAACTTTATATGTTAGATTAGTAATACAAAATCAAACTTGTTAACTGGAAACCTTCCCAAACAGTGGAAAAACAGTGAGTTATAAAAAGTAAGAATCCATACTTTCAAACAGGGTTACCCGGCATTGCCTGGGTTAGTGTGGGATAGCATCATATGCAACATTATATTAAGGAGAGTTTACTTTAACAACAACCCTGATGTTGTCAGCTAGATATCTTACCCACTGAGCTATTCATATATATGGTAATACTCTTAACCTAACACTTATAAATAGATTAATTTCATTGTGTAACATGTTAGAAAAGTGTCATTAGAAACGTTGAGGTAGCAGGTTCAGTTCACAAGGGAAGGCCAAGGAAAACATGGGAGGAAGTGATAAAGAGAAACCTGAGGGATATATAAAGATTTGTCCAGAGAAAGGTTAGTTTGGAAGTTAATTTCTTAAAAAGTGTCCAACACATGCCAGCATGTAAAATGGAAGTTACACCGAATATCTTTTTATCAATTCGATAAGAAGACAAAAAAATAATCATTCTGTTTTAATAGTAATAAGGGAATATTTTTGTGCCTATATTAAAAGTTAAAGAAATTATTTCCTTTCTTTTACTGACCCAACCATCTGTGAACGTGGAGGGGAGGACCATACGATGCAACACTGCCTGGTCTGCTCCTTACTGCCCAACCAATAAAGCTTGAAAGACCTTACAAAGGACTGCATAAAAATGTGGGAAACTGTCATATGACCACATGCTTCAAAGACACGCAAAGAAGAAGAATAATTAAGATTAAGCCTATTCTTGTTTGCTCATAAAAATGAAGTTTGCATACATGATTATTGAAACAAGCCGGACACACATATGTTCACTTTTATTATTTAGATATGAAAATTTATTTATTTGAATTAATGCAGTGTTTTTGTTCTATCAATAAACATTAAAAACATATTTAAAAAATGAGTTTACTAGATAGAAAGAAAGTCATACTTACTTCCCTTCCATTGAGAGAAAAACCTTGTGTATTACATAAATAAATAATGCAATTATTTGAATATATTTATATATTGTGCCGAAAGTATATACTAATCATATATAGGTTTAATATTTATCTTTTTCAGACAAAAAAAATATTTGGTTTTCATTTTTGTTTTCATAAATTTTTGTCTAATTTAAAAACAAAGGCTTTTAACACGTATGTCGAAATGTCTGTGATCGTTTTGACATTGTTTTTTAATTAGCATGGTTACCTGGTGTTGTCCAGGGGGGGGGCATGGACATCAAAATAAAAGGATTAAGTGTGTGCAACATCATTCTTTTAAGACCTCTCTCTCTCCCTCTCTGTATCCCTCTCTCCATCTTCTTCCTTCTATCACCCCCATCCCCACCCTCTCTCAATATATAACCCTTTCTCTTGCAACTGGAAAAAAATTCTTGATAAATTACTACATAATAACATTAAAACTCACTATTAATGTCGACCCCTCACCTACTAATTAAAATAAAATGTGCATATATTTTGTCCGAGGCAGTGCTGAAAAGGAATATATCAGCTTTGTTGGTGTGCCTTGTGTAGTTTTTAACTTTTAGCTGGACACACAGACGGACAACTTTCCTTTATATAATAGAAGAATAGGGCCTTACTCTTTAGAAAAAATATTCACAAAACCAATATTTTTTAAATCTGACAAATTGCTTAAGACAAATTGATGAATTGCTAATAAAGACTCGTCCAGTGAATTAGTCAATTTTTATAAGTTGGTTGTCTTTGTTGTCCTAATGGCTACTCCCACATTAAAGCTTGACTTTATGTCACATCCGATCTTTGTAAGAACTATGGTAAATAGAAATCAGATTTTAATTTTTAATTTTTTTAGTAATTAGTCACCGCTTATCAAGGCCAAAAGTCACTCGAGGATGAGGATTAATCAGAGATGAATTGTCAGCTGAACGATGAAGAATATTATGAGAGGATTAAAACTGATGAATAGAATTAACAAAATATGGAGGAAAGGTCTATGGATGCTAAGCAACAAAAAGTAATAACAAAAACTTTTGAAACTGGTTCTATTTTCTTTAGATGCACTTTTCTTTTTAGAGAGAGTGAGAGTGTATTTGCCTCCCACAGCAGCTTGACTGGATAAAAATAAAATCTGGTTCAAAGCTTTGATTCGATGTTTGGTGATGTTTAATCAAATTTCAGTATCCATTTTTGTTGTGCCAATTTGATTTTCCTCGTGGAATAAGCAATGTCGTCCCAACATTTCTGGTCTTCATGTTGTTCTTATTCTCTCTTGTGTTTCTCCACAAAATCAGCCTCTTCAAACTTCACTCGTGATTTACACGCAGACTTTTTCATCTTGCTTATTTATCAAAATAATTTTTTTTTCTAAACAAAATTTGTCTCTTTGTTTTTTTTTTATGGCCAGTTGAAGGAATTTTAAAAATTAGAACATCGCCAAAATTAAAATTAGAATTCCTTGATGGAATTATCTCTTCCATTAAAATGGTCGGTAAGTTTTGTATCCTGTCAAAAAAATGTGGAGAAGATAAAAGTTACTCCGCTCTTGATTCTAGATAATTTTGTACATATGTCAAATACTTAATATATAAAGTAAAGTTTGTCTGTTTCTCAATTTTCTTTTGTTTGTCATCAATAACTTTCTTCCTACAATATCAATATTTGATTCTGGTTTGTCAGTTCTTTTGGTGGATCGTTGCAGCATGTTGTTCAGAACAATAAAATGTAATTCGATTTCCTTCTAGAAAATACTTTGGTCGAGTCGGAATTATTTTCATATGGACACCATCTTTAAAACACAGAGGGCGGTAGATAACTCTGTATTCGTTAATACAGAGTTATTTCCCTTTGGAACAAAAAATAGTTTTAAAAAACAAATTGCAAGTCAAAACACTACTGAGTACATACAGTTAGTAAATATACAATATGTTTTTGTAAAGAATGATGTTATAAAAGGAGGTAATTTTATGCGTAATTATTCTTTATGCCCATCTCCAGAAAATGCACGCTTACGAAAACTGAGCTAATACCACTAGTTGCCAAACCTGTCCACCACAGGTGGCCCTGCCAGAACCCGGAGTTGCAGACAGCATAATTCTGAAACTACCAGGTTACCACTGCCTCTGCCACAGTAAGGAAAGGTTGGAATTTAAGAAGTAGCTGCTGATAATGATAGCGTTTGTTTGAATTTTCAACAATAAATAGGTTTATTATCTCCCTTAATATTATAGGCAAAATATCTATTTATATAGAGACATAACGCATATTATTGTATTAGAGATTATTATCGTATAATATTATTAAACTGGTGTGAAGAGTATTTTATTATTATTATTATTATTATTATTATTATTATTATAAACTCCCCGGGATTCAATGAAGTAATTTTAGTGGTTTTATTTGTATTTGTTTGCACACTTTTGAACTTAGATAACTCCTGTTATATTTTTCAATTTAAAATGAGTTATCCCCTTGTTGATTTTTATTTTTAGGTGATTATTTAAAAATATTTAATATTAGTAATCGTCTGATGGACTAACTAATTTTTATAAATAAATTTTAGCTAAGTACGTTATTATATTGCCAATAACACAGTACAACAATAACAAATGATTTCAAAATTTGATTTGTCAGCTTAAATGTTATTTGGGTCCGACTTTGAAAATCTGACAAGATAACTTTATATGTTAGATATATGTATGTGTGTGTTGGACGTTGGGTTATTGTTAGTTGTGATATTTGTAGATTTTGCTTCAGCACAGTGGTTTCATGTTCCAGGGTTCAAAGTGTCCATCATTATTGGTTCTCTTTAATATAATCATGGTCGAAATGACACAAAAATAATACTTAAAAAATGAACTTTTTTAAATAATAAAAACAAAGAAAAAGAATCAGGTTAGGCAAGTACAAGCAATTGAAATCCTCTTCATATTGACTTTTTTTTGTTTTGTTTTGTTTTTGTTTTTCCAAACTTGTATATTTTTTACTTGTAGGTTTATTATCCCCCTTCTCTTCCCATCAATTTAAAAAAAAGAATTATTTTTGTTACATCATATTTATTTGACAGAGAAATAAAAATAGTTTTAAATTTTAAGATATCCAAATTGTACCTATCCTGGGTTGCCCGGATGCAGTGAAGTCATTTTAGTTTTTAATTGTCTGCACATTTTTTTAAAAAACTTATACAGAAAAAGAAATAAGATTTTAGTTGTAAGGAATTGTGGTACTTACAACTAAAATCTTATTTCTTTTTCTGCATAAATTTTTAAAAAATATTATAATCTTGAATCAAAAATATGGTAAATAGTGACAAATTTTTCCAATTCTGATACCCCAATTGTCCCAACACTATTATCTATATAATAATACACTAAGGCAATTACATGCTTGTTATCACCCTCCTCTCCTTTTGTCCAATCAGCAAAGATGGTGATTGATGATTAATCTTATGTCGCAATGGTAAACAATTCAGAATTTACCCATTTTAAAATGAATTGTTCCAAAATTATATTGTCGTCCCATCGAATAAAACTACAGCTTCAAATAAATACATTAAAAAAAGTGATATTCGTTTCATTGATTTAAGGAATATGGGTCTGACAATTATTTTTATGGCAAGAAGACCTAGAATTTCTATTGTTTTAAAATAATTGAATTGCGACAATTTTAAATAAAAAAAGAAGAGAAATATTCGTTTTATTTATTTAAAGAATATTTAGCTCACAATGACAACATTTTTTACGAAAGAAGAAAGAGTCATTTTCTTCTTTAAATAGTATTAACCCTGACAGACATTTATTATTTCTAAAGGAATATTATTATTATTAAAAGTAAATTATACAGATTTATGTATAGAGCACTGGAATTTCCACGGGGTTTCACTAGTTAATAATTATTAATGGTAAAGAAACTCACAGTCTATCCCTCAACTACTGTCTTGAAAAGACAGGATATTTCTACATAGAATCATTTTTGCTATATAATCATCATGACACAAACGACTCTGATTTGTTTAATATTTTTTTTATTTACTCTTCGCTGAGTGAGTGGCGTTTCTGATTGCTGGGATATATTTGCCTCATGAGAGAAAGAAGAGATTTCTGAAAGACACACATATGGATAGTTGGCACAGGATTCTAGAAAGGGTCAGCCGTTCCTTACTTTACCTCCATAGGGATATAAGGGGCTGCAATATTTCTTTAGATAACTGGTGGCGGCTGTGCTGCCTGGTGCCATGTTGTCAACAAGGATATTGTGTGAAGGTCGAGAAATCAGAGAGGTTGTGCAGCGGCAGTCCTTGCGTGATGATTGCAACAGAGATTGTCACTCACACATGGGTCTGCACAATCGTTGAGAGATAGGACGAGTGTGTATCAACTCAAGGAGCACATCCACTACGCTCTTCCAGAAATTGGGATGTCAACAGAAATAGAAGTGTTCTTTTTAAGTTTTAATTTCTTTTAATAATGTTTTCTTAAGGATGTAACTATTATTATATTGAACACTCGACAACTAATATAAATATTAGTGTAAGTAGTATATATATATATATATAAAGCTCCTATAAAGTGGAGCCCTTTCGAGAGAATAAATTGATGATTCATGAATTAGCCACATTGCATGGTTCTCTCCCTTGGTGGATAGAACTTTCTTTAGAATCACAATACTTGTGTTTACATTGAAAGAATACAAGACGTATTTCTCTCGCAGTAAAAGCGTGATCATAGAGTAGGCTGAATGGTTACGAGACCAGGGTTCATGATATGTGAGTCTGGGATTTGAATTGTTCGAACGGCGATACGGTTAAGTAATTCCATACTGATGAGTGTAAAATAAAAAAAAAATGCAAAACATATGTCTATGGATATAAAAATATTTATTAATAATTATATATATACATATATATACAAACAAACATTGTTAAACACAACAGAATTCTTCTTTTTAATTACAACTTTTTTATTTTTTCAAATTTTCTAATCTTTTTTGTTTCAAAATCAAAAACGTTAACAAATGTTTCTATATGTATCACGGGTACTTTCGATTCTTCACCGAATCATCTTCAGGTGACAAAATAAATAAAAAATCTTGAGAAAAAAGAAAATTTCAAAACAAGAACAACAAAGAACACTGTTTTTTTCTCAACTTTTCATTCATTATTTTTGTCATCCGAAGATGGTTCGACAGAGAATCGAAAGTACTCGTGATACATATGGAACATTTATTAATGTTTTTGATTCTTAAACAAAAAAGATTATAAGAAAAATTGAAAAAATAAAAAAGTTGTAATTAAGCTAAAGAATTCTGTTGTGTTTAAGAATGTTTACATAAATGAAAGAATGATACCTAAATACACACACACACAATATATACATATATATATATATATATATATATATATATATATATATATACTGTATAAACTATACTTATTCTTTTAATGTAAGTAATGCAGATTGTTCTTTTTATTTAATTTTCTCATCTTTTCTTTCTTATTCCTCCCTCCTCCTCATATAGAATTAGTTTTGTGCCTTCACTTTTTATTATTATTTATCTTCGTATAATATAAATTACCATGATAATTTTAATTTAAAAAAAAATCCTAATTCCCTTATGTTTGGAGAGGAAAGAATTTGTCAAACTTGAAGGGAATTTTTTTTTACTAATATAAAATGTAAAAAAAGCAAAAAAACAAAAAAGTGTATATATATATATATATATATATATATATATATATATATATATATCTGTGTATATAATATATACGTTCTGTGTATAAAATCATCAAATAAACAGAATTTTGTAATGAATTAAGTCATGTGCAAAAATATTAAAAATGTAAAAAAAAATCATAAAAACTTTTTTTAAAAATTGTAAAAAGAATTTTTTTTTCCCTTTTTTTTTAATCATCGTCTTATTGGACTAATTATGTAGAATTTTAATTGTGTGTGTGTGTGTTTTTTTAAAATTTTGGATATAAAATGTTAAATTCAGTTTTTGTCATACTTTAAAATAAAATGTTTTCTATTTTGTTTGCTTTTTATTTGAGAGTTTGGCAGCTGAGTTGCATGGTTCGATGTGATTTTGTTTTGTAAACATATTGTTGTGTAAGATTTTTGGGGGATAATTTCATTTTTATGCATTTTTAAAATGGGGACCCTGTGAAGAATCTTGTCAATTTCACTTGGTCTTCAAACATATTTTGGATAAAAATTATTGGTTTTTAAATTTAATTTTAGTCCTGAAATTATCAGTTTGAAGTAAAAGAAATAATAAATAAATTTAAAAAAACATTAATTAAAAAAAAAAATAATAAAATAAATAAAAATTAATTACTGGCAGCCATGTTTTAGTCATTATTAAATTAATCGACGAGTTGCATTTCAAACTTTTATCATTTTTTTTATTTGTTGTTAAATTCTGTCAAAACAAGTGTTTTTTTTTGTACTGACATTGCAAAGTTTTAATTCTTCAGAATTCAATGTTTTTAAAAATTTATTTTTGAAAATATTTTCTTATTTCAGAGTTCTTTCGACTAATTTAATAATAACTCCTCTTATCGTTCACCCTTTATTTATGTCATTAGCCCTTCCTCCCACCATCAGAAGCATTCATGTGCAGGTGAATAAGCAAGCCATGAACAAATATCATCATCAGTTTTAGTAATATATGAAATTCTTTGGGTTTAGATGGTTCGTTAAGTATGTAATATATATATATATATATATATATATATATATATATATATATATATATATATATATATATTTATATTTATTAAACCAGAAATTACCACGACGGTTGAACCGGCGGTTTCGTACACTGAGGAATTGGATCTCAGGCACTCATCGGCCGCCGTCGAAATGGTTGGATCTATATATATATATTAGTATTTCATGTATCCACATAACATTTTATAAGGAGATATAATTTTTTATGCATCAATTTTCAGCATTTACTTCAACAGTGCTCGATACGTAAGTAGAGCTAGGTAGTAAGTTATGAAAATATATTTATGGCAATTAAGCTACACAGAGGCTCCCGCGTTTCATCCCCGGGGGGAATCTTCATCTTTTGCCATAAATATATTTTCATAGCTTACTATATATATATATATATATATATATATTGTGTGTATTTAGGCAGCATTTTTTCATTTAAGTAAACATTGTTAAAAATAACAGAATTCTTCTGCTTAATTATACTTTATTTTAGGTCTTCAATTTTTCTAATATTTAACGTAATCCAATTTTATCCTGTGATGCTAACTCTGACGTAGTGGAATTTAAATTGTTAATGTCTTTCCTGGAACAGTGTGAGAACGTTCTCTTGGCGTCTAACTTATATCACATGCTCGTTTCTCGGTTATCTTTTCAAATTCTCTTCTTTTCTCCAGCTTTTTTGTTCATTTGCTTTTGTCATCTGAAGATGATTCGACGAAGAATCGAAAACATTCGTCATACATATGGAGCATACATTAATTTTTATTTTATTTTAATACAAAAAAGATCATTAGAAAATTTGTAAAACTAAAAAATGGTATAATTAAGCAGAGAATTCTGTTATTTTGAACAATGTTTGCTTAAGTATACTTACGTGGGACACTTTTGCTAGGCACCCCATAGACTGGTATTGTCTTGTCCTTCGGGTCTTGATTTACGCCGGTCTATCGGATTGTCCTGTGCAGTTCTAGGAGGTCCACCCTCCCAGGCTTTGCCTCCCCTCTTTGGGGAGGTGTAAGTTAATTGCTTACTGCTTGAGGTGCCCCTACCGGGGAATGCCGACGGGGCTACCCAGGCAATTTTTAATGGCCAGAGTACTCACCTCTCGGGCGCTGGCTTTTCAACCTCCACTTTCCGACCCGACCTTGGGTCACATCTTACTTGTGGGAGTAGGATAAAATTGGCCTTGTGCCTAACTCCTGGAGAGGAGTAAATAAAATATATATATATATACCTTCAGGTCACGTGTCGTCTATGTTCTCTGTTTTAATGGATGATGTCATCCTTTTACTTCCACCCCCACTATTACTTCCACCCCCATCTATTAAAGATGATGTCACAAAACGACAAAGCCATTTCTTTACGACGTCATAAAGGATCTTCCTCATGTCTTCTACTTCTATTTTAGTGCCTGCCTTCATCCAGTGTGCACAGAGACAAACAAATAAGTCTACTAAACTCCTCCCCTCCCCCATTGTCAAATGCCATCATTTCTCTTACAGCAACCACTAAGCTAGTTAAATACAAAAGTGATGGTTGACTCGCTTGTCTTCAGCAAACACCACTCACAGCCGGAAAATGCTGTTCGCATCGTTGCAGTTTTTAATTTTATCTTAATCAAGGACCTTTTTCTGATGGCAGACAGGGGGTCTGGCCAGTGAGCTAACCACTTCTCTCAGATTTGATGTCATCATTTTGTGATGTTATCCACTGTGCATGGCTATCCTCATCTGTTTTAATTGATGATGTCATTCTTTAGCAGCATTATCCTTTAACATCATCCCATTATGACATCATCAAGTGTGCCAGGGAACAAACAAGAGTTACAGTGCTTTACTATAATAATAGACAGACTGGTAGAAATAGACAGACTGTAGAAATTCCGCAGTTGTATCCTTCATCTATTGTATATCGTTGCCGTGCTTAAAGAGGTTTCCATTCTATGGTCGTCCAGTGTGAATGCAAACCCAACGATATGCAATCTTTCTTCAAACTGAAAAATACATATCTAAGTTCTCTGGTTAATGTAGTTTCAAAATATATTTAATTATGTGGAGTGGAGGTCTATCTCCAAAACCCATGTAAGTGTTTGTGACATATTTCCATTCTATGTGTGTCCAGCACGAACGCTGACCCCACGAGATTATTGTACAATCTTTGAACATAATGTATACTACACTTTGATCCTAGCCTGATGGACAAAAATGTGTAGTTTCAGTTTCACGTTCGCCACAACAGCAACATCAGATGGAATTTAAAAAATTACATTTTTGCATCTTCGGCGATCAGACGATCCCATCTTTTAAAAAAGGGGTGGATGGTAATAATGTATATACGAACATGAAATTGCCTTAGCGTATTATTATATAGATAATCACTAAAACATGGCAGCCAGCCATTAAAAGTTTTAATTAAACATCAATTTTTTTTTTTGACTTTAAACTGACGATTGCAATTTTATTTCAGCACAATAGATATTTTTTTATCATCATCATCGTCATTCAGTTTTGGTATTTAAGGTGTTGCGAATATCCTGTACTCTGGGATGGGCAATACCGGACAACGTCTCATGCCATCTATCTATGCAGTCTGATCCATAGGGTTGATACCAGTCATGTTACAAACAGTCAATTAACTTCGTACACACTCAACCCAGGTTTTTCTTTGATTTTCCTAGTGCCTGGGGTATCCATACGTGTTGTTGAGTTGATGCAGGAGGTTGCTACCTGTACATGGCTAAACCACCTGAGATGCCAAACGTGTAAGGCATCCAAAATTCTACCAATACCAAGCTTCTGATCAAGCACGGGGTTCAAGGGATTTTTCCCCATAGTTTGCTACTGCACATCCACCTGATCGTGGCATGGTAATTACGCTAAAACTGTTGCAAAGCAGAAGCGTTTGGGGCCCATGTCTCACTGCCATGCAAGATGGCGGAGCGAACACAGGCCGAAAAAACCCTGCCCCGAATCCTGAAGGAAATGTGCCTCGATCTAAAGATTGGCAGCAGTTTTCTGACCCTACCCCGAGCAACACAATAGTGCATGAGCAGTGATAGCATGTTTACAACCATTATTAGCATTCAATCGTTAAAATTGAAACTTTTATTTATTTTTAAAATTTAATTTTGCTAACCTATTTTTATTTGTACCTTATTTTATAAATGTAGCAGTTGATAATTTTTATAAAAAAGAAAAAAAAAGAATTTTGTCGCCTTCTGCAGTTCATGCACCACAAGAGAGGAGAAGCGTTAACATCTTCCGCAGATTTTGATTTCTTAAAGTAGGATTTGGTGTATTGTTGTTTAATGTAAATAAATCCTGTTATTATGTTTCAGAATTTTTTAGGTGAGGATTGATAATTTGTATTATTCGGTCTACTGTTCTCATTTTGAATGTTATTCTCACAACGTTTCAGCCGATGTAACCTCCGATCTTCGTCAGGTGTATCTTGTCAAACTCGGGAATCTGTACAGAATTCCAAACGGAACCCTTTATTTAATCCATGGGGGTAGCTAGGTCTGCAAGGACCCACGGCGTAACAGATAAAGTGCTAAGTATAATCAGTTCTAAATGACAGTTTTCTGGAGATTGAAGGTTCAATCGTCAGTGGTGTGGGCGATACTAAGTATACAATTACGAATTACTTAAGACTTCGACCCGGTCATGGCTGACGGAAGGAGAGCAAGCTACCCCCCATGAAATCCGTTTGAAATTCCGTACACATTCCTAAGTTCGACAAGATACATCTGAAGAAGGTTGGAGGTTACATCGGCCAAAACGTGGGAATAATAGTAGTCTGAATAATCCCAATAATACAAATCCTGTTAGGTTTAGAAGTAGTTATCACAAACCAGCATACTTCAGAGTGCTAAAACGAGTAAATATCAGTAAATTTCCTTCAATTTCAATTTGCGATATCTCATGTATCATTTGGGTTATCTTGATAAAATTTGGAGGTAAACAAAATGTAACCTTTTCTCTTTATGAATGTACAATTCTTTCTCTTGTGTCATTAATATTTTTTCCAGGCTGCTTCAAATTAGGTTACTATTTTCTGTGACGAGTGATTTATTTTTTAGGTAAAAAAAAATATTAGTGTTTTTCAAATTTTGTGTGGCCAATAGTGTGTATCTTCATATGCATATAAAGATAGTCCTATCTTAAAGAAAAGCGACCACTTATCAATATGGCGGGCTTAATATAAGGAGTTTAAGTTGTCTTTCATACCAAAAAATCCAAATTGAAAACTTTACTGAATGAGATACTAAAAAATTTTTTGCTATATTATCAAATTGTTTCCGTCTGATTTTACACGGTTCAAATCTGATTTTTTTTTATTGATTCACTTTTAAAATAAAAATCTAACTTAATCTATAATGTGCTATGAATCATATTAAGAAGAATCAATGTGTTAGCTGTTGAAATGAATCTTATATGAACTTCTGCATCATTTTTGCACATTTTTTCACAGAGTAATGG
The DNA here is from genome assembly GCA_963556195.1 of Sepiola atlantica. Lineage (NCBI taxonomy): Eukaryota > Metazoa > Mollusca > Cephalopoda > Sepiida > Sepiolidae > Sepiola > Sepiola atlantica. Next base: position 139,319,510 of record OY744519.1, read on the forward strand.
GATTTAGGCTGGTTTGATCTTATAATTATTGCTTCCTAATGATTCATTTTCATTTACCACAAGATAACATTACATTTGTAATGACTTTTCACGTGTCTGAAACCTGCATAGGTATAGACTATGAAATTTGGCTTCTGGACCAATAGTACACAAAACGGTAAATTTTCTAATTTTGAACAAACTTTGAACAATCATAATTCGGTGACGAATTGAGCTACCAAAATAAATTTGGTATCAATGTTTATGTTTTGCAAAGATTTATGTGCTCACATTAAAAGTTTTTAGATATAATAAAAATAAAATTTTGCTTTGAGATACCTACTTTAAGAAATCATTCATTTCAGTGAATAAATTTAACTGAAATCTGTAAAAAAAAAACATGAAAAAAGCCAATCTTTTTTTTTTTGTAAATAGTCTGATGTTTAGTGTGGGTTCTATTAGAATCTCGGTGCATTTTGATAAGAAACAGATACTTATTTAAAATTTACTTAACACATTATAAAATTATGATGTAATGTTACACTGCACTAATAAGTCCCTATTTATTTGCCTCCCCACAAGGGCAGAGATACACAAGATCAGTAGTTAATATTGCAAAAACCGAGCTCCCCAAAAAGAGGCGGTCTGCTTTGGGACACAAATCTAAATTGCATAAGTCAAGAAAGATTTCTACTGACCGAGGACAGAAAAGGTGAAGTGTAGCATCAGAACAGATACTACATTTTGCTCCTAAAACTCGTCTAGCTGCAACCACTGTCTATAATTTCCCTTTCTTCCTCTGTGTGCCTAAAACAAAACGGAACTTCTATGAGCAAAGTTTCTTTCCTAGAACTGCACAGTAACATGGGGCTGCTTCCCGGCTCACTACAACATTGCTGTTTTCAAGTCCAATGTAAACAAATTCTTGTTGGACCGTCCTCTTAAATAATTAATTTTTGACCAGTTACAATCATAGTTACTAGCCCCCTTGGTGTTTCACAGTCCAGCCGTCAAACTCAATAACCATTATCCTTGAATGGCCTTTAGACCTTGATAAGCGGTGACTCGTTTGTAAAAAAAAGAAATAAAAAAAGGCCAAGTTGTTTGTAACGTCGAAACCCAATCAACTCGTCTGCCAAAGAAAGGGGAAATCTTTCTATCTTCGCCACGTCTCATTTGTGACTTCCTATTCATTACGTCATATCTTGACATGTAGACCTAAATGTAATCTTTTCATTTATAACGGAATTTTCCACTTTTCGGCTTACTCTAACCTTATGTAAAAAATACCGTTTTAAACATTATTTTTGCACACCCGCATCCAATCTCGCTATGATAGGTGTCAGCGATGTTGTCTATATATATTAGTTTACAACACCAGTGTAACCACGTCCCGTAATTTAGGAAGTAAATGTGCTTTTAAACTTAGATTAATAGCTTATTAAAGGAAACTATCCCCCCCCCCATTATCTATAGATGGAATAGTAGGATAGACTAGACTCTGATACTACGATAGGGCAGAAACTGTACCATTGTGATGACTGTAGCCGTTTTTCTATCGGGCTGTGGTATTTAACTGCTACCCAAGCTGATCAGAAGATCAGCTTGGGTAGCAGTTAGTTTATAGCTAACCGCCTAAGGCGCCCTCACTGAGGAATGCCGACGGGGCTGTTCAGGCAATTTTTAAGGAGTCAAAATACACCATTTCTTGTGCACTGGCTTATTCTCCCCAACCTCCATCTTCCGGCCACAGTGGTAGGGAGGTAAAAACCGAGTATGCACTTGAGGATTGTGCAATTCTTGCCTCACTATAGACTCCTAATCATGCAAAACAACCCTTTCAGACAGTGTGTATTGTTTCTCAAGACAAAAGGAGGCCAGTTAATCAAACTATGGAAGCGCAAAACGGCTACTATTTTGATCATTGAGTAATTTATAAACCTATTTTTCCCATTTCTTATGCGTGGAGAACCTCTTTTACGTTTCTTTGAGAATGCAGCCTTTGGGGATTCTTTCTATACTTTGGGAAATTTAATAATTCTAAAACTTATTTCCTATGAGATTAACGACAATGAAATGATTCTAAGACAAAACTTTAGAATAATTTATTTAAAAATAATCCAACTATAAAAACAAACGAGAGAGTTGTCTCTATTTTATCGTTATTTTCTCATTTTCTAACTTACAGCATTTTGAAAATAAGAGAAGCCCCCAAATTCAGTGTGCAAATCACCCAAATGTCAAAAAAGAGTTCTGTGTTGCTGTAGTCGACTACGGAAGCAAACAACATGGCTGACACTCCTAATATTATTATATGTAAAGTTTAAAGCGAAAACGCAGTAAATCCAATTTCTTTACATTGAGAAATTGAACAATAAAAGGATGAACGCATCAAATCTAGATTTCGACTAAACGCTTATTTTAACAAAAAGATATGCCGATATCATATTATATAAAACGTGATTTGAGTGTGTGATAAAATATTGAAATACAACACCTTTTGTAGTGATAGCTTTGCAATTTTGAAAATGGCATGTAAAGTTGGCGAGAGAAGATGTCAGATTGCCATTTTGTAGTAGTGTTGCTACATCGGTATCCATCCTATTGGCCTTGTTTGATATGAAGAAAAGGGTCACCAAGTTTTGATTAAAAAGACAAACTTCTCTGTAATTTAAATCTATTTTATTAAAACAGTTTTATCAACACAAAACATCGCCTGGAAATAGTTATAAAAACAGGAGTACAAAATAGGTTGAGTCTGCCGACGTATATGTACTATAGAAATGGAACTGATTCCATGAGTTCTATCTCGTCTATTGCTAGAGACGAGGAGAGAGATATAACTTTATGTTGCATTAACCTCTCAAAAGGGACTGTTTATAATTTGTGGGAAAACAGTTTGGGTGGAAGTTGCCTCTTATGCGAATAGTATTTTTAATGACTAACGTATATATCGTTCTGCAAGTGAAAAAGAAAATAGATCATAATTATGTAGCTCAAATGTAAAAGTTCAAATAAAAAAAAAAAAACAACTATTTTTTTGTTATGAAAATACACTAAGATTCTAAGAATAAAACTATTCGAATACTTATACCAAAAATTGGGCTTTGTTAACTAATAAATCATTTTTTCTTCTTCCTAGCGGCACAGTTTAAAATGTTACTGGATAAAAAGGACATTTTTTTGTGTGCATTTTTTCTTCCTTCTGAAAGTTTTAAATCATTTCCGTCATTACACTTTTTTTGCTAATTTAGTTAAAAAATAATCTTGAAACTTAAAAAAAAAAAAATGATAATATATTATTTCAGTTTTTTTAAAATTCTATAAAATCTTTTTTGTATTATTAAAACAATATTTACTTTAATTAATGTTATTTCGTTTGATTAACAAAAAAGTGAGTGTTTTATTGTTAGATTTTTATAGGCTGATATTGTTTGGGGATTCTTGCTTGTGTATAATTTGTTTCTTACTGGATTTGTATAGCTTTTGTTTTGAATATGAAAGTTTGTGACATTCGGCCTTTCATTTTCTTTCTTCCAGTACAAAATTAAACATTTTAGTAAATGTTTAAAATTTTCATTTATAAATACAATTAAAAAAACAAAAAACATAAAAGAAACATGGCTTCCTTGTAATTTTGCTTACTCATTTTAATGTTCCACCAGAAGTGGAATGACGTCATCAAACGTCACATCGACTTCATAATATCAATGAATGACAACAGCGTTTTTGTGTTACTTTTTGTTTGGTTCTTTTCTTTCTTTTAAAAGTTAATATTATTAAAGATGTAATGCTTATTCTATTACTAGACACCCCATGGGCGTTGAGTAAATATATATATATATATATATATATATATATATATAATGAAATATTTATGAAAACCTTTTCAAATTTCCAAATATTTTTGAAATTCTCTTATGTCATAATGGACTCCCCTCTCCCCCTCCACACACACACTCATCTTTATTTGAAAATTCAAAGAGGTTTTCACCTCATGTTCTTATTAGCTGTGTTATTTCACGCCTGGAAACTCTTTCTTATCTCTCGTGTGACGTTCTTGAAGAGTTCTATAATAAAGGGAGATAACTTATAAGTTTTCTCTCTTGCGCTAGTCAGTTATAACATTAGAATAGGCAAACATGTTTTCCCTCCATTTATCCACAGAGTTGTCAATATTGAACGTCGTTTGTAAATAACCCATAATGCTCTGCTGTGGCAGAATTTTCTTCCTAGCATAAAAGATATAGCTATAATATAAAATTAGTCCTAGTTGGGCTTTGCTTCGTATTTTCTGTCTGGATTGATGAAAGAATTGTGAGATATGTGTCCCATCAGTAACAAGATGATGTTTGAAAAGATATTATTGTTGTTGTAGATAAACATCTAAATTTTTGATTAAAATTTTTTTAAGATGTTAAATATTTGACTTTTTTCTTTGATGTCAAAAACGCTTATGTAAAATGACTTAATTTAGTATACACTTTGTATACTTGAACTCCCTATATATATATATATATATATATATATATATATATATAAATAAATAAATGAAGGAAGAGAGATAAAGATGTGCGGATGACAAATCTATTTCATCTTCGATTGTTCAATGCAAGGTGTACTCGCTAAAAACATGTTTATTTTTCTTTCCTTAAGCCAGGCTTTTCAAAGATTAAAATCTTATCATCAGAGGAATTACATAGATGGATAAGTTGGCAGGGGAATAGTCAAAATTCAAAAATTGAATATATATATATATATATATATATATATATATATATACATACAAGGTTTTCAAAAAGTTATCATCTATTTAAAAATTTTAATAACAGCAAAACTATTTCTAATAATAACAAAACTTATACACAATGAAAAATATATATTAAAATGAATGTCATTCAACTGAATGTCCCCTACTTGCCACACATTTCTGTTAACAGCTCACAAATGATTGAATCACATTTTCCAAAATTTCCGGAGTTATTCTCAAATTTACTTCTTCAAAAAATGACTTTAATTGATTAATTGCTTGTGTTTTTCTTCTGAAAACATAATTTTTTAAGAAATCCCCACAAGAAAAAATCAGCAGGTGCCATATTGTCATAACAATCACTATTCTAACACGCTTTTGTGTTGTATACATCAAGATGGCGGTAAAACTAAAACAAGATGGCGTAATAAAAATGATGCAATAATCAAGTAAAACAATTTTATTTTAATGCATAAGTTTTGTTGTTATCAGAAATACAGTTTTGGTGTTATTAACATCTTTTAAATAGATTATGACTTTCTGTCCGGTGGGGATACCCGGGTTTTGTTCATCTGGTCATCTTGTTATTAGGAAAAATTCTAGCTTATTCTTACTCCAGTAAAAAGTCATCAGTCCCGTTTGAAGCGACATGCCTAAAACTGAAAGTTAATTGACTGATAGTGAAAAGGCGTAGAATGCATTGAATGTTTTTTTCTTCTTTGGTAAGCAGTTTATTGACTGATGACGGTACTGATGACTCCTTCTGGAGTAAGAACAAGCTGGAATTTTTTCTAATTCCAGGATGATCAGATAGACGAAACCTGGGTAACCCTAACAAAAGTAATGTATAGTACTTATATAAAATAATTAATATTAGCTCTTGTAGTACATACGATCGGGCAGTTTGATGGGTTTTTTTTTTTTAACCATGCTATACATATATACACACCACACACACACACATATATATATATATATATATATATATATATATATATATATATATGAATATAAATGATAATTTATTTCATTTAGACTACAAAATTGATTTTGTTCCACGATATCAGTTTGTGGGGCTCACACTCTTCAGGTCTTGAAATAACATTAATGTTATTTCAAGACCTGAAGAGCGTGAGCCCCACAAACTGATATCGTGAAACAAAATCAATTTTGTAGTCAAAATGAAATAAATTATCATTTATATTTATATTTCTGCTCTATATTTTTATTGAGCACTCTCATAAACCCGGTTCAACTCCCCTGGATTTATACCCTGTGAATCTATACCATACTCGGATTATATATATATATATGATAGATACTATACTATAGATGATACTATGCGGTGACACAAGTGGTTAACCATAGAAAATAGAAGTTTTATAATAGGTAGTAAATCAGGTCTGGGGACGATAATAATCACTACTGTCTTCACATCGGTCAGCAGGTGCATTATAGGAAACATTAAAACATACAATGATTAATAGGGGTGTACGTTGAGCATGATGAACAAAACACAAGTGGTATAGGAGGGGCGGATAGAGATATATGGACTATATAAACATTTTGTATACCTATGTGTATTGTTTGTGACAATTTCCATCACTGACCAGACAATAGCCTGCACTCCAACTCATTTTACTTTTCATCTTGGGAAGGTATTTTAATCTTAAATTTTTTACAAAGAAATGGATAACTCATACTCAATTATTATAAAAATAAAATTGTCCTTTAAAATTAAACGGTTGCAAATTAGAATTGTTTTATAGCTTTTTATATGATTTTTTTTGGAGGGGAGGGGGATTTTTTCCTTCAACTATTTTTTTTTTCTTTCATCAATCACATTGATAGTTTTATGTGATACACCAAAAAAAGATTTAGCTAAATCGTGATTTAAAAAGAAAAAAAAAAAAAAAAAAAAAAAACTACAACCAGAATTTACGCATATATATAAATAAATAAATAAATAAAAAGATGTTCGAAGAAAAAAATGCATAAATTCTGCCAAAAAAATATTTTTTGAAACTATTATTCGTGGTCAAATTAAACAAATGGAATTTTTTGTATCCCCTCTCCCCATGTAGAAGAAACTCTGGTCGTCTGTATTTGTGGCAAAGTTTTAGCGACATGAAGCCGTCATTCCAGCGTTTAGTAGATTAGAAAAACGACGATGATTCTGGTGAAGCTGCTTTGCTCACGTAGGAATCAGTGACTAATATTCCCCTTTTTGTCGTATTGGTATTAAAGCATTTGGTCATTTTGAAATGTGTGTCTTGTTCTTCTGGAATAAAAACCACAGATGTTTGATCCAACCTCGTGTTGAACATTATCAAATGGTCACGCAGTGTTTGTGTTTTTTATTTATTTATTTTTTTTGTTTTTTATCTGCTCACAGTTTTTCAGGCAAAAGTGTAATATAGCTAACAACGAAAAAAGGGGTGAAAAAACAAGAAATATACAACAAATAACTGTTATCAAACGATAGAAAATTTTATTTTTATATCGACCTGTATAGTTATAAACTTTTGAAACTGTTTGTAAGGTTTGTGATTTCAAGATTTGTTTTGTTACTTTCACGTAACCGATTTCGCCAATCAAAGATGGCGGTCGATTATTTCTTTTTTAGGTGTTTGCCAATTTCAGGCTTGAAAGATTATAAAGAAAAGCAAGAAGAAGCTTACCTTAATTAAAAATTTTTTTTTTTTTAACATAGTTCACCTCAAACAAGACAAGCTGCCACTGTAGACGTCAGGGGCTACTTAGAATTAGGGTGAAAGTTTGGGGGTCATCCTAAATTAGGAACTGTGCAGCAAGATGCTTGTTAACATTAGTTTTAAATTTCTGCATGTCGGTACAGTCGAGGAAACAAGGAGCTTGGAGGGAGTTCCAAAGGCCGACAACATGAGGAAAGAAGCTATTGGAGTAGAAAGCTTTCTGGCATCTGAGAACCTCCACAATGAATGGATGGGATTTAGCTGATTGTCAAGTTGGTCGAGTGTATTTACGTTGAGGAAACCATCCTTGAACTTAGGGTTAGTGGTACCGTAAGCCCTTTTTTTTAAAAATAAATATATTTATGCTTGAAATTAGCAACCACCGCAAAAAGTAAGGATCGACTGTCATCTTTGATTGATGAAATTGGTTACGTAAAAATAACGAAACAAATTTAGAAATTAAAAAAAAAACAGTTTCAAAAGTTTAAAACTATGCAGGTCGATAGAATATTAAAATTTCTATCATTTGATGAGATTATTTATTGTATATTTGTTTCTTTTCCCCTTTTTTTGTTAACTATACTAAACTTTTGCTGTTTTTCATTTCAGGGATACATACCGTTGTGAGGGCCCCAATTTGAGTGTGGGTGGATCCCTTAGTTACCACTATTCCCAGATCCACTCAGACCCGGAGTCGTATTGTAGCGTTATGCCCCATACTTTTACTGATCCCAAAATGTGAAAGCTGTTTAGAGACGTATTTTCCTTCAGCAAATGAAGAGTCGAAACAAGAAAGGTTTTTATAGCTTGCACTTCATTGTGGTAGAATGCCGACATTCTCTTAGCACACTCAGCTTTATGTATATTTAAAGCTGAGTGTGCTAAGAGAATGTCAGCTCCCCAGTCACCACTGGAGAGAGCAAAAAGGTGGAACGTCCACTCACCTCAATATCAAGACTAGCTCTCCTGCTTTTCCTCCGATTCTCTCTCGATCAGTAACCATAATTCTGAAAATTGTTTCTCTTCACATATTCCTCAATAAGTTCAACAAATATGCCACAAAAGCACCAGTCATAGTAAACTGTGGAAATGTTGAGATAGTTGACAAGTACATCTACTTAGGGAAGATGGTGAGAAGCAACGCTGATATTATGCCTGAAATCAAACAGCAAATTGCATTCGGATGGACAGCATTTTTCAAAGTAGACAACTTCATGAAAAATATAAAGTCTACTATGAACATTAAACGGAAAATGTTTAATGAATACATCATGCCTGTTATGACATATGGTAGTGAAACATGGCCACTTAATAATGTAGCAAACAAAGGCTAAGAGTCGCACAATGCAAAATGGAATGCATTATGCTCGGCACCAATCTACGAGAAAGAAAAAGAAACACTTAGATCAGACAACAAACTGGAGTAAACAACATCATCACCACCATACGAACGACTAAACATAGATGGGAAGATCACCTTTCGAGATATAGAGACAACGGGTTGATGCTTAGAACGACAGAATGGACCTCGAGGCAATGGAAAATACCAAGAGAAAGGCCAAGACCCTTTGGAGAGACGACCTCGACAGCCAACTGGGTCCTACATGACCACACCTAGTTAGAGACAAAACAAGGTGGAAGGAAACCAGGAAGGGATTCCTCCTCCAGGAGTGATCAAAAACCTTGATGATGATGATGATTCTTCAATCCCAAATAATTAATATAACAATAAATTTTTATATATATATATATCCTATACCAAAAATCACGTAAATTAATAACGTAGTTTTTCTTTTATAAAAGAAAAAATAATTTCATCGATAAACGAATAAGGTGGAAATATCGCCGCGATTTAGGCATGTTCAAGCGAGATATTCAAGGAAGATAATACAAACTTTTGTGAACTTAGTATAAAAGTTCTCTCTTGAATATGAGCAACATGGCGGCGATATTTCACCCTTATTCCTTTATCGATGAAATTAGTTTTTGTTTTATAAAATAAAAACTACTTTATTAATTTACGTGATTTTTGGTATAAGATATATTCAGCCCATGACAGCTACGTACATCAAACAGATATTCCTAAGTTTGCTGTTTTTCGAATGTCTCCGTACTTCTGGATAAGCACCGTTGTTTTTTTAATCTACTTAATATAAATTTATTTATTTGTAAAATTAAATGTCAACGTAGATTAGGAACACTACATAGGTGGCCTCGCGTATCGCAGAGCGGCAATGTTCCTCGCTAAACTTTTTTTTTTTTAAAAACTTTTTGAATTATTATTGATTAAGCCTACAAATTTTCAAATTGTACGCTGCTGAACTATGAAATTAACCTGAAATAAATTTTAATTGACGAAAGTTTCTTAAAATTTGTTAAATAAAATATTTAGCAAATTCCTTTTCGAAAAAAATCCCAAGAATTCCTTCCATTCTAGGAGAGAGAGAGCCGCGCGTCCTCCTCAGACTACATCATATCTTGATCTTCTAAGAACTTAATTCGTGAATTTTTTTCTTCATTTTTGCGTTGGACTTTTTTGTGTCGTACATAATTTTTGAAAGCTTAAATGTATTTTCTTTTAACGTCATCATTTTTCATATAAAACGTGAGTAGTTTTTGTCCCCTTATTTTTTGTCCCCATATTTTTTGTGTTCATTCAATTCCAGTTTCAGTCAAGATTTATACGAAATAAAGATTTATTTTTTATGACAAATGGTTCTGTCATAAAAGTTACATTTTGAAATAATTTTAAAATCCTGGAAATTGGCTTTTTTAATTGAAACAATGGAGCATTTTTAACAAGAGCCAACAAAACAACAAAAAAAAGTTAAAGAAAACCAAATCTGCAACAAATAAATGTTACCAAAGGCAAGATAAGTTAATTTTTGTTGTATTTTAAAGCGTTTTTTGTTCAGTTAGCACGAAAAAAAAATGGCTGAAATTAGTCTCGATAATCGCTCAAAAAACGAAAATTATACAATATACTTGTAGAACATTACTTGATGGTGTGGAAGAATCAAATCAATTTTTTTATATTTTGCAAATTTATAAACTGTTTGAAAACTCCACTATTGTTCTTCAATCTCCCCCTATTCTTGATAAATCAAACTGCTATTTCTTTTGTGATAATCATTCAAATTTGGAAAGGATTAGTAAGAATCTAACATCAAGATTTGTGGACAATGTTGGAGACTGGAATTTCAAGACGCATAACTGTCATATTGCTTACTATATTGAAGAAACGTTTAAGCTTATTTATAAGCGTGATGAAGGATTCTGCATTAGAAAACAAATTGATGGCATCCGAAAATTCATAAAACTTACTTCTCAGCCTACAGAAAAAGAAAGTGTTCATCTTCAAAATGTCTAGTCAACAATTTGAATAATGCTTTCTGCAAATTTATATATTCAATAATTTCTATGAAAAATCCTGAATTGTCTAACAAAATTCTTTATCAATATATCGGCGTTCAACCAATGAATAGCAAATTTTTTTCTACAAATCCAAAGACCTTGGCCAGAATAAAATCGACTATGGAATTACCAAATAAGATTTTAGCCAAAGATGAAGACATTCGAAATTTAAAACAAATTGAAAACGTGAAATACAGAGAAAAAAAAAAAAAGTTTAAACATCATGTGACAAATATCTCTGATGATATTCTTGAGTGCATGAATAAAATTGGAGATTGATTTGTGAGAGCAGTCATGAATATTGCAGCCGATTTGCCACCTATTATCTGCTATACTGATGACCAAATTGCTGATTTTAAAACGAATTGTAAGGAGAAATATATAATTGTTGGTATAGACAGGACTTTTAATCTAGGACTCTACTTTCTTACTATGTTTACATATAAAAATCCAAGAATTATTAGAAAGAAAACAGATCATCCGATATTCTTTGGTCCAATCCTGCTACACAAAAAAGCTACATTTGAGATCTATCATTATTTCTTCAGTCATGTTGCAGCAATGCTTCAAAATGATACACATTTTGAAATCGATGTCAGCAGAATTAATTTTGGCAGTGATCAAGAAAAGGCAGTCGTGAAAGCAGTTAGAGCGGTCTTCAAAAATTCACTCTTTTTCTTTGTGCAAGGCATTTAAAGGAAAATTTGACTAGATATTTGAGTGAGAACTGCAACTTGGACCGGAAGACTGTATTTAAATATAAAAAGCTTATGTTTGTTAATGGTAATTTGATAGATTCACAATCAATTACAGATTTGAATCGAAAAATAAAAATTTGCTCGATGAAATTGAACATTTGAATAACCACTTAGGTTCGCAATACATTTTAGAAATGGTTGACAAAATTTACAATTATGTTTGTTTGCGTAAATGGAAGCTTGGAATCAAAAGCAATTGGACTAACAATAATGCTGGGTCAATGAATAATGTGAAGAATTCATCAAATTGGAAAATATTGCGAACTCATGAATTGACAGATACATTGAGAGAAAATGTTGAAATACATTACTTAAATATAAGAAAAGATCTATATGGACAAGGAGATTACCTTTTAAGCAATTTTATACCAATAAATCAAACACTATAGCAGAATTATGGAAATGAAAGAAAATAATTTATATTTACAAACTATCTCATGAAAAATTATATTCCAAAAACGACGAAATTGCCACGCACAAAAAAATGATAAATGTTGCGCAGGTTGATGTAACAAAATAAAAATAAACCGAAAAGAAAAATATTATATTCGTGGGGAGGGGGGGGGGGGGGGCAGTAAAATGACAATTATATGCTTATTTCTAATAATGAAGACGATTGTCTATTTTTAAATGACTGCGATTGAGTCACGTGAGCCAAATGCCTGGCGGTGGCGTGTGGCGGATATAAAAAGTGCTGCCGGATGATAGTAAGATCGTTTTTTTTTCTTTTTCTTATAATTTAATAAATACTGGATGAATTTGTGTAATTTTTTCTGTACAATCTTATTTTCAGATAACACGTAAGTACATAACAAAGTTTATACATTTCTTTAAATATTTTAATGTCGTGGCTAAACACTAGAAGCACCCAATGTTTTTCTTTCAGAAACTATATTTTATTAAATAAATAAATTTAATAAAATTGTCGTTACTTCCTGGACTAACGCTGTTTACTAAACTGCACAAGTGCCCATTTTTTTAATAAACTTTCCGGATTAGTATAAGCTTCAAATTTACAAATTGTACACCGCTAAACTGGTTTTATTGACGAAACCTTTGAAAATGATACGCTTAATAAAGTTTGTAAAATAAAAGTTTTCAAATTTCTTTCCAAAAAATGTCAAGTTTATCAAAGTTCTCGTCCTTCGATTGTAGAATGAGGAGTAGGAGGTGGGGTAAAGAGGTTGTTTAATGTTTAGTGTCATCTGAGTAGGAGGAGTTTAGAAGAGAGGTGGAGACAGGTGTCATCTCTCAGCAGACTATCCCCACATTTTGATCTGAAGAACTTTGGAAAAATACCAGAGGCAGAGCCGTGAATTTCTTTCTCAGTTTTGCGTCGGACTTGTTTTGTCTTGCGCGATTTCTGATAACTTAAAAATGTCATTTATTTCATATAAAACGTGGGTGTTTATCCAGATTAAGGGCGACATTCGAAAAAAATAAAATAAAACAAACTTGTTTGATGTACGTACCTGTCACTGGCTGAATATATCCTATACCAAAAATTACGTAAATTAATCTAGTAGTTTTTATTTTATAAATAAAAATTAAATTTTACCGATAAACGAATGGATGTACGCGCACACCACCAGAAACGATGTCCAAATCAACCCCCGTATGCAATAGTTAGGGTTATATCCCTTGAATATGTTGTAATGGCGGCCGTATTTCCACGTTTTTTGTTAATCGGTAAAATTTAATTTTCTTTTATAAAATAAAAACTATTTGATTAATTTAGGTGATTTTTGGTATAGGATATATTCAGCCCGTGTCAGGTACGCACATCAAATAGATAGTCCTCAGTTTGTTGTATGTTTCGAATGTCTCCCTTGATCTGGATAAGCACCAAAATGTGAGTATTCGTTTTTTTTTCACACCCCTTTAATTTTTGTTGGTTCAATTCTAGTTTTAGCCACTTAATCCAGGTTTAGACGTTTTTATTTACAAGAGTCAACTTTCACGACAAATGTTCTTTCATAAAATCTCGCAACTGGAATTTTTCATTTTTTTTTAACATTTTCTTACGATTGGTGACATTTATTTGATGTGTTTCTAACACTTTTGTTTATTTTTCGATTTTTCACCAATTATCAAGGATCCCCGTGCTGGGCTCATGAACAGCCATTTTCTCCCGTTCTAACTGAACCGGTGGACACCAGGTTTGTTTTGAACGACAACAAACAACACGCTTTAAAATAAGTTAAAACACAAATAAACTTATCCAGGTTAGTAGAAGAGTAACTTATCTTGCCTTTCGTAACATTTATTTGTTGCCTCTTTGTTTTTTTACCCCTTTTTCGTTCTGTTAACTGTCGTTAGAAATAGCCGACATTTTTTTTGGCACTTATGCAGAATAGGGACACGAGCGAATTTATTTTAGAAGAGGCAACTCTCTTTTTAGTACCTGTTCGTTTTGAAATGAAAAAATATACTGTTGCTTTTCCCAAATTCTATTTTCTTTAATAAATATTCTATCAATATACTGTTGATTTTCATAAATTTTAATTTTTTCGATAATTTAATTTTTAAACTATAAAAAAATCATCAAAAATCTGTTAATTCAAACAAGAGGACTGGTCGTTTTGAAATAATAAAAAAAATGTTTTTAACGAAACTCGATGACTGTTGATTTTCCCAAATTCTATTTTCTTTAATAAATGTTCTACCAATATACTGTTGCTTTTCACAAATTGTTATTTCTTCGATAAATGTTCTATTAATTAATTGAATTTGCATTACTTCTTATTAAAAAATGCATATTTTACATTTTCGGAGAATTACATACTTAAAAAAGCTCTTCTAAAATAAATTCTCTCGTGTTCCTATTCTGCATAAGTGCCAAAAATAGGGTTGTACACCAAAAATAAGCAAAAGCTATCGAGTAGAATTGTAATAAAAAATAAAAATCCGTTATATCGTTTAATCGAGTTCGGCCATTGATTCGAGCGAAAACACGAAATTCATGGGGAGGTAACCCAGTCTGTCACATTAACACGTAATAAATCAATGGCAGTAATCAAAATACGATGAAACTGATTTTTATTTTTAATTAAAATTCTACTCGATCATTTTTCCTACTTTTTAGTGAGGATACTTATTTAAATCTGGTGCGTAAATATATAATACTTTTTTTGTGGTATTTATAATTTAATCCGGACGCTTTTCTGTACAAGCACCAAAAATGTTTTCCACTCTTGTTGATTTTAAATAAATGAAAATAGAAAAATTGTCTAAAAAATGGGTTATTTGTTAATTTACGTGAAAAAAAGAAAAGGTAGACCGTGGATTTTGGGACCATTTTTCGATTGTGTACGTTTTCATCGGCCCAAATTCACGGTTCAATTTGGTACGTTTCTGTTACCCGAGCTTTTTTTTCTCCATAACTTTTGAGAGGATGAAAATTTTACTGTCATTTACTTTTCTTATTTTTGGTGCTTTTGCTGTTGCACAATGACATGTTAGGCCCCTCTTAAAAAAATAGCTAAAGAAATGTATAAACTTTAGGTGTTTGTGAACTGTAGGTCCGAAAAACAAATCTTTAAGTTGAGGAGAGTCAAATAAGAGGGAGAGAACTCTAGTTTCAAGTTTCAACCACGATTTATCTGAAAATGGATTTTAACAATCTGAACTTGCAAGGTGCCACAATTAATAGAACCTATTCTACTCCACCGGTTTCCTCTTTTTCACCTCCACATCTTTTTCGTGCGGTACTTACAAGAAAGCAAGTGTAAGACAATGACAACCGATGTGGAATAAATATATGTGGATGACTAAAGTTATTGAGGTTCAAAAATTGTTACCTTGGAGTACAGGGAGAAGCAAGTGTTAGTGTGATGGCAAAAGTTAGTGGATAGAGTAAGTTCAGGGCACTTTTGCCATTACTAACCTGGTCAGTGAGAGTGGCGAATATGTGTTGCATGGCGAGAAATGATATGAAATGTGTGCAGAACAGGAGACTTCGATCGTATGGCTACGTTGAAAGAATGGGTGAAAGTTCTGGATGTAGAACGTTTTAGGTAGAAGAGGCAGTTGGCAGAGAAAGGAAAGCATGTGGGGGGAATAATAAGAATGGAGAGGGATGAATAAAGAGATGGCCAAAGATATGTTAGTTTGGAAGTCAATTTCTAAAAGCCGTTAAACATGCCAGCATATAAAATAGACGCTAAATCGAATATCATGATGCCGATCTTTCTTTACAAACGTGAATTCATAGATTCTGGTCCAATTATTTTTAAATAAGTCTAATATGTAGTTCCCTGCAACAAAAATTTTGGACTTTTCCTAAATTTGTTGTTGCATCTCTTCCTGAAAACGTCTTTTTCTTTCATTAATACACTTTATGTATTCAATATTTTTTGTCTTAAAACAATGCAGTAATAAAGTTATGCCCTAGAATACAAAATCCAATGCAAAGAAAGAAAAATCTAATAAAAAGTACAATTAAACAACATACTTTTATTCAAGTAAATCAGGCGATAGTTAAATATTTAGAAAAACAAAATATCTTCTATTAATTAAGATTATCAAACACTTATTAACTATGAATTATTTTCTTTTTCAGGCGGCTATTACAAACATGAGCTGAACAATCAGCGACTATTGGGCTAAATAAAACATTTGAATGCGAAATATATATTGCATGTGAACCTGAAATAGAAATAGTCGAATGTCATTGTTACGTTCATTTTTTTATCTGATGCGTGGAGTCCCAGATCACGGAACCACGAGGCGGTCACCAATTGGTTGATTTAGCCATGTGGTGACTCAGAAGTTCACTTCTTTTTCCCCTCTTTTGGTATTGGCTACCAATATAGCAATATCGTCAGTCACTCTCTCTCCTTCTGCCTAGACCAGTTCCACTCTTCCTGACAACGATTTAGCCATCTTATATTTCAATATCAGTGCCACCTATTATTACCTAGACAATTTGAAAGTCCTTGAACTGCGGGTGAGTTTCAAATGTCAACAGTTATCTTAAGGTTTAATTTAAGAATTCTCTAAATATGACATTTTTCAGTCATTTTCTTCTCTCTGTTGAAATATTTGAATGTATAAAACGTATTTTGAATTGTTTACATAATAGGGTAGGTCGATTTTGGAATGTGCCTTTCGAAAAATCCTGATTGTTGGAATAAAACAATATTGTAGTCCTAATCTTGAAAATAAAATTAAAATATACCAATTTTTCAATATTGCAGTGTAATTGAAACTGGACTCAAGTATAGTCCCTCTCTCTCTCCCATCTAAAGTTATCTTGTGGATTTATGAAGGTCAGACCCAAATAGCAATCCATGTGATATATCGATACTGGATCTGAAGTAGCTTATCTTTTGTTTCTCCTTTCGTTATTGGCAGGAAAATATTTTATTTCACATCAGTTTCTTTGTTAAAATACTTATTTTGGTTAAGAAAACATTTACAGTGAATACTTTTTACCTTTCTTCATTATAATGAAAGAGAGGTAATAAAGTTTTTTTTGCAAAGTGTAGTTTTCCTTGAAAGCATTTACAATTCTTAGCGAATCCTCATGTATTAAAAGATTGAACATTTTGGAAGCTATTTATATCCAATAATTTTATAAATAGATTAAAAAAAAACATCACAGTAATAAAATTAGTCATAGTTTTATAAAAATGTTGTTCAATTAATAATTCAATGATTAAACAATACTGTGCTAATTAGATTTTAATTTCTATTAAATTCCTATTTAAAAGTTGAAAAAAATTCTTTGTAAAAAAAAACGATAATTATTGCTTAATCATATCTTACCCGGACATCTCTAAACCCACAAGTTCACACGTGTGTGCTTCCAAGTGAACTGACGACTTCTCTCCCTCACCCCCTCTCTCTCTCTCTCTCTCTCTCTCTCTGGACAATGCGATATCAGCTTTTCTAAAACACAGGAGGTCAAGCCAGGCACGTAGCCAGGCTTCTAACTTAGGTGGGGGGGGGGGCAAGGAATTTTTAGGAGGGGCAAAACTAATATTGATATTCTAATATGAGTGACGTTTTGGTTCAGTGTGTGTCTGTGTGTACTGATATATAAATATAAATAAGTAGTAAAAAAATTTCAATTTCTTTTATATAATCTAAATATATTGTTATGTATTTCGGTAGGTACATGTAAATAACAACATAAGCATAGTAAACACAATAATAATAACATAAAGTGCGTAAAATAAGGTAGCTACTTGCTAGCTCTACAGAATTCTATTATAATCTCCTATTTTTACAGTTATTGAAATGCGCAAGGATGCGCTCTCTGTCAATGTTTCTCAGCAAATCTTTTTCAAGGAATATGAGGCAGAGTGAGGTCAGTCTCTCTGTTGACATCAAAGATCGCATTCTTGTTTTGTTTCGCTTCACTGAAGAGAATAGTCTTTCAACGGTTACTGAGGTCTGTGGGGTGGTAAGGAGCAATTGCAATACTCTATACATCGATGGAAAAATATCCCTGTCACATTGTTCGAATAATTCTGAAAGTCCCTGATCTTCAGTAGGGAGATATCGCTGAATGTATTTCTTGAATATTTCCATCTCACTCTCCTTTACCAAAACTCCAAACAGTGGGCCTAGCTGAATGATTCTGATGACGTGTTACACACTGCAGCAGCTTTCATCACTGCACATTGAGCATTTCCAAATCGAGCATGGAGTTCTCCTCTAATGTGCCCCAGTAACTGTGAAAGTACCAAATCAAAATCTTCCACTGTACCCACACAGTAATGGCGAATGGAACCAGTCACTAATGCGCCATCTAATTTTCCGGATAACTTTCGTGCCCTTCCAGATGGCCGAGTATCAATATCCGTGATATCGTACTTTGTGGCAAGCTCCAATGCATACTTCACCACCTTCTCTGTATCGAATGATTCTGCGTGTTCAAGTAGTGTTTCCACCAAGCTAATAGCTGTCTCTGCATTTGTTTGTTTCTTTTGCAGACCTTTGGTCACAACATCTGTATAGTCATATAATTTTCCAAAAAAGATTAGGAGAACTAGGAACTTCTTTGTCTGAATTGTCTTCAGTAGAGCAATAGCAGAAAGTTTTGTTTCAGCAGCAGGATCATTTTGAAAGGATGCCAGAGTGTCCAAAATTACATCAAAACGGCGCAAGAACTTTTCAACCTCTAAGGATCTGGAAGACAACCTGGTTGTAGATGAATGGGTCAGTTCCAATTGTTTGTCTTTCGGATACAACATCTTCTGGACTTCCAGGTATTGGGAATGACGTTTTGTACCTGTCATGAAAGTGTCTCGAAGAATGTCTTAATGGCAGGATCAATGTCAGTGACAGATGCGAGAACTAAATTCAGCCTGTGAGATGCACAGTGCACATACTGGGCATTTGTATAGCCAGCCCTTTTCATCAGCGCTTGGACACCACTACGCTCACCTGACATCACACTTGCACCATCGTATCTTTGCTCAACACACATCCCCTTCTCCAAGTTCATAGACCGCAGCATAACTTGCAGCTGTTCCAAAATACTGGCAGCAGATAAGTCATACAGCTCCATGAAACCAATGGCCCGTTCATGGACTTTTCCTCCGTGCAGAAACCTTTATGAAACACTAAGTAATTCTTTGTTAGAGATGTCCTTAACCTCATCAGCTAAAACCGCATAATATCCGGCTTCCTGAACCTGGTCCCTGATTTCCTCTAACAGAACCTTTTGTGCTGAAAAGAGTAAATCATTTTGAATCTCTGGGCTTAACATTTGTGCATTTCTCGGAAGTTTCTCCAAGCGTTGTTGAATAGTTGGGTTATACTTAGATAAAAGTGAGAGTAACTCAAAAATGTTTCCTCTGTTTAGTGATTTTTTGCTTTCGTCATCACCTCTCAGTGCTATCTCATTCTCTGCTCAGAATAATACTATGCCCAGTACTGCCAGGAGATGCTGTTTGTGCTCACCGATTAATTTCTTGCCTCGGTAGCATGGATCCAGGAGTTGATCCACTCTCCCTACTTTCTGAACATTTTTTAAGGTGATCCAAACCTTGTCCGCTTCTTTGTGGACATCAGTGTCATTATGTGCTTTCAATTTTTGTCCAATTTTCATCCAGTCACGAAAGCCAAACTCTGTCCAGACTCTACTTTCCTCCCGTCGTAAATGTCCAAAATTCCTGCATGTATGACAAAAGATACCATTCTTCTGGATGCTGTACTCGATCCATTCAAATTTGGCTAACCACTGACTTGAAAAACGACGTCCCTCACTGAGACTTCCACCAGTAGCTTGATTCTTTGGGAACTCGATTCTTGGCTGAACCGGTGGCTCTCCCTTTTCAGATAAATCAGAAACTGTTGATAGAACTTATGAAAGAGGGACCGACTGTTGATGTGATGAAGTAGGTTTTGATGATAGAATTGAAGAACTGCTGTTTTTTTTAATTAATTTTTTTTACGTTCGTGGGCTTTTGTCCGTGTTTGAATTATTTTGGTGAGCTTTTGTCCGGTCGCGATCACCATTTTATTTATAGAACATTTACATTTTTATTGACATGTAAAACTACTGCAGATTTGCATATATCATGTATGGAAGGTAGCTTGAGAAATAATCTCATGATGACTAAAGAGAAAATGAATACGGAAAATATTTTTACTGAAATCTGAAATTGTGTGTGTGTATGTAGCAAACGAAATCGCCAGATTTTAAAGAAAAAAATCGCTAGCCGCTAGATCCAAATTTTACTAGCCAGATTCAAATCAACATCGTCAGATCTAGCGGGTAACCGGCTAAATTGGCAACACTGGTAGTATAGTAACTTGTCTTGCCCTTGCTAACATTTATTTGTTGCACATTTGTTTTTTCACCCTTTTTTCGTTCTTCCGTTCTGTTGATTATAGTAAAACATTCTTCAATTTTTACTATATCTTTTGTTTATTAAATTTTTAGGTGAAAGTACAGAATAGTTAACAAAGCACCCCCTCTCTCCATGTTAAGAATGGCTTTCTAAATAATGTTATTATTTCAACCCGGTTCGTAATTAAATTACGAGATTAAATCCATCATAATGCATTTAGGTTTCTTTGTAAACAAGTCAGCCATTTTAATATTTGTTAAGAATTGAAAAATATATCAATTACTTCGTCTCTGTTCGAAATATGAAAGGAAATTGGAAGTATTTAAACTATCGAATAGAAAGTCATTTGAACTGGCTTTGAAATGCTTACAAAATCATGTATTTAAAAAAGAAAAATTGTTTTTCTTATCATGAAATTAATTTTTTTTTTTTTTTTGTAAATGTAATTCAGTTTTTTAATCTGGTGGCCATCTTGCCTAAAAGTAAGTTTATTTACTACTTTTAAAATTTGTTTACTTCTTTCAAATTAATCGTTGAAAGGTCGAAAAAGAATCAGAAAAATACAGCCGATTTATTGTCTGCCATTTTGGCTATGAAACGACGAATTAACCACTTCATCTTACAGTGAATTACCAATTTTGAAGTAAAAAAAAAAACGACTCGACGAGCGGCCGATTTTCAACACATCCTTTAAAACACTGAATTACAGTTACAAAAAATAAATTAGAAATGTATTTCATGACAAGGAAAACAAATTTCCTTTGAAATGTCGAACAGACACGAAGTAATTGATATTTTTTTCAATTATTAACAAAATATTTTTAAAACTAATTCCCAGTTTCATTTGAAAATAATTTAGGTTGCTATTATTCATTTCTATCTTTTGAATGAATACAACACTTTCTTTTATAAATTAAAAAAAATATCTTTGAAAGAAGCTGGCAGAACAACAACGTGAATTCATTTTGTGTTTATATTACATCATTTGGATTATAATTATTTAATTGATAATTTATAATATTAAATAGTGTGAATTAACAATATTTAAAAATATATATTTGGTAAGTTGACAAAAAAGACAGATACACTGACAATCTCTTTCACCAAGCAGGAAACAGGTGAAAAGCATCGCGGCTTTGTTTCCCTCACCACTTGATCTGAAACTAGCGAAGTTATGTTTGAGTTTGAGAACGCGTACATTTTTCTTTTTTTTCTTTTTACAAGGTAACAAATTTAAATCATATTTAGATGTTATTATCGTCAATAGTTTTATTTTAGCTAGTAGTTTAAAATCCGTAAATATTTATTATGGTATCATTAGTACCAAGAATGGAAAATTAAGTTTTAAACAAAATAAAATCCAAATAAGCGTTTTTGAAATCGGAAATTATGTTAAAAATTGGTGGGAGGTCCCCTCTTGGTGGGTGGCCCAGGGCCCCAGCCCCTTGGCCCCTTAATCCGGCCCTGCTGTAAAATATATTACACAAAAGTAAATACTGGTTCATAATGAAGAAGTATAGTTGACTACGAAATATAAGTGTATTTATATTTATAATATTTTTTGGATCACAAATTTCAGGGGGGGCCTTGCCCCCCCCCTGGCACCCCCTGGCTACGTGGGGGGGGGGGTCAAGCTGACATCTAAGTACACTAAGCTGACCACGACTGAACCCCATTTCCTGTTATTCTTAACTAAAAAATTATACTTAATCAATATATAACAGTATATGTACAAAAAAAGCATTGCCCGAGATGTAGTGAAGTTATTCTAGTTTAAATTTTGATTTGTCTGCGCATTATTTAAACTTAAGGTAGACAATTATTATACTTTTCAATTTAAAATGAGTTATCCCTCTTGTTGATTTTTTATTTGTAGATGATTACATGTTTCAATTTAGTCATCGTCTGAGCTTTCAAAAAAATAAATTGTAGTTACCTATATTATTATATTTCCCAATAGCATGGTCCAACAGCAATAAATTAAAATTTGCGAGTCAGAAGCAAAGTTTGATTTGTCAGTTTAAATGCTATTTGAATCTGACTTTTAAAATCCGACCAACTTAATTTTATATAATATTCATAACAATTACATCTGTTGATTACATCTTTGAAACCCATAATGGTTGACAGGTTTCTTCCTGCCTGATTTCCTCGCACATATTTTTCTATTGCAGCTTTCCGATTCACAGTTGGCAAATCTGAATGTAGACAGTCAACTTGTTGTGCCGCAAAACCTTCCATTTCTCTATCGTCGATGGCTCGTCATGCAAATGCTACACACCTCACCCAATCAAATGAACTGTATTGAACAAACACTGACGACAATCTCAACGGTGATACAAACAGCTAATGTTTAATGTATATATTTAAAATAAAATTTCGTATTAATAAAATATTTTTTATTGATCCTAATTTGTTGTATCTTTGTATATTCGATTTTGTTGTATTTAAAAAAAAATGTAATGTAGCGTTTTTCTTTTTTTTCTTCCTCTTCGAAAATACATGATCAGTGGAAATGAGCGATTTTTCTGTCCTTAATGCCAACTACTACTTGATAACCTGCTAATTTTATAGCGACAGTCACAACCAGAGAGCGACAGAATGAAAATAAACAATTAACCTTCAGACGATGACTGCACATACCATTAAACTAAATGAGATCCATTAAACACATCTGTATTCCTAATATTAGTATATGGGGTTAGTTGAAACTGTGAAACAGTGATTGTAGCCGACGCAATCTGCCCCTTTAGGGCGCACTAATATGCATCAGGAAAATAGGGCCCTACGTAGAAACAAGTGGAGATCTAAGAACTAGTACATATTTTCCGCGGGATCGGCTATACAAAACAGCTCTGGAAGTGGCGCCGGGCTGGCGGGAAAAAGCGTGTAAGCCGTCAGATATAATTATCCATACACAATGGGAGAACAAAGCCAGAAAGAGCTGGATGTTGATAACGGCTGTACAATTTTGGTCAAGAGTCTTTTGGTCACTCCCCTCCCCCATGGTAGAGAGAGAATAAGTCTTTTACGATAACAGGAAAGAAAACAACCCAACCAGAGAGAGAGGGGAGAGGGAGAGGGAGAGTAAGTCAGTATGCCCAACCCTGGTCCCGAGAGAGAGAGAGAGAGAGAGAGGGAATGGAGAAATAGGCTGGAGAAAGAAAGGGTGTGATAATATGCCTCCTTGGGAAAGGAAAGTTTTTTTTTGTGTTGAGTGAACGATCAGTTAGAGCCGCGCTCTTGGCCGGGTGAGACGTGTCGACGTTCGCCGGCCGGTGGCGAGCAATCCCCTCCCCCCCACCGTTCAGTAGACAAGTTACCGCTTAATTAACAACTTGAAAATTGTAAAGAAGTTAGAAATTGGAATTCGACCAAGACAGACGTACGCCGACCAAGCGAAGGCGCGCGCGAAGATGCTCTCGTTCGGGACGGCAGGGCCATGGGACCCCCCCACACCGTTTTCAGTAGACTGTTATATATAGCTAGTCTAAAACAAAGTTAGCACACTGCTAAAATCTATTCAATGACACTGTTGCAATACTGTTATATATAGCTAGTGTAAAACTAAGTTAGCACACAGCTAAAATCTATTCAATGACACTGTTGCAATACTGTTATATATAGCTAGTGTAAAACTAAGTTAGCACACAGCTAAAATCTATTCAATGACACTGTTGCAATACTGTTATATATAGCTAGTGTAAAACTAAGTTAGCACACAGCTAAAATCTATTCAATAACGCAGTGTTGCAATACTGTTATATATAGCTAGTCTAAAAATAAGTTAGCATTTCTAAAACTAGCTTAGCACACAGCTAAAAATCTAAACAATAACACGGTGTTTGACAAGCGGTACATAACAGTACTACAGTACTGTTATGTACCGTTTGTCAAACAAACGGTGTTATATTTCTGTTATGCACAGTTTGTTTAACACAACTGAGATCAAAGTTAAAATCTAATAAATGAAACACTTGTATTCCTGTTAGATACAGCTTATCTAAAACTAACTTACCACACAGCTAAAATCTAATCAATGTTGCTGTGTCATTAATTTAGATAGCGCACACCTAAAAATGTTAATCAATGACACAAAGCCAAATATTGATCAAATTTGAAAGAAAGAATGAGGCTGATATTCTTTTGATGTAATTTTTTGAGCCAGAAGATTTTTAGGGAGAAGATGTCCAAGTGTAACCCACTAATCACTACAGGGAAGTTGTTCAATATATTCAGTGAAACACCTGTATTCCTGTTATGTACAGCTTTTCTAACACTAAGTTAGCACACAGATAAGAGTTAATCAATGACACAGTGTTGCAATACTGCTATGTACAGCTTGTCTAAGACTAACTTAGCACACAGCTAAAATCTAATCAATAATACACAGTGTTTTGATCCTGCGCAGCTTCTTTTACGCCAATACACGGCTAAGACACAGTGTTTCACTATTGTTGTGCAAAGCTTGGCTAAAACTAATTTAGCACACAGTTAAAATTTAATCAATAACACACAGTGTTGTATTATTGCCATGCACAACTTATGTTCTGCTAACGTAGGACACGCCTAAAAATCTAATCAATGGCACAACGTTACACTACTATTAGGCACAGCTTGTCTTAAACTAATCTAGCACACATTTAAAATCTAATCAACGACAAATTGGAAAGAAAGAAGGGGATGGATGTTCTGTTGCAAAATAAGACATTTCGGAAGTAGATGTCCAAATGTTAATCGATGATTCACACACAGTCCCGACAATCTACACAGAAGTTCTTCTCTCGGATCAGATCACTTTCCAGGTGAATTATCCCCGACACATGTTTTAGACTATGAACATTGAAATTGTTTCTTTGCACATATTAAAAAAAAAAAATACAGCAGCGTCCATCTTGGTTTTCTCCACCTCATACAGCCGGCCCAAATTTTGTTTTCTTTTTGATAAGAGAGGTTGTTACTCTCGAAATATTTAGCAGTAAGTCTCCCATTTTACAATTTACTGTCTTTATATTTAAAGTTGTTGAAATATAAATGAATTGATCTGAGATTTACCGTCTCTTGTCATTTATTTTTGTTCATCCCATATTCCTCCTTCCGGGTTTCAACATTGCATTGCTTCTGCCTTGGAATTCTCACATTCATACTTACTTGTTTACCAGCAATGCTTCAAGCAAACTACCATTTCCTTTTACAATAGGCAATATTTTCTGGATTTACAATACATTTATATTTTTGTTAATAATTATTAAAGTATGTCCTTGTCTGATCGGTGTCAATTCCATATCAGTTCATCACGATCCCTTCTATATGTATGCAAGTTTTTTTGTTTTCCTTTTTTTAAGTCTATTGATTTATCCTGGATCAGAATTGTATTTGTTTCTGGTGGAGATTTTCTTTTTCAAATTGGATATGAATGGATACATGTGTATGTATGTGTATATGAGTGTGTCCGTTTAGTATGTATTATTGTATTATTTGATGCACAATTTCCGCATTTGTAGTATATGGATTACTATGTTACTTTTGTCTTTTGTATTTTTTGTATCTTGCATATTTTTCTTTACTTATTATTACGAAGGATAATTGAATTAGGAGGTTAGACGAAAGAATACCTTTAGGTACCCCCCGCTAACATTTGTATATTTTTTGTATTTGGACAAATAGTAAATAAATACGTCTTCTTCTTCTTCTTCTTCTTCTTCTTCTTCTTCTTCTTCTTCTTCTTATTTAGACGGTTTTACTATTTATGCCCGCCAGCACAACAGCTGCTGCTCATGATGATTCTCTATTTGGCCATTCTCTGCCCGTCGTTTCGAGCAACCTCGTTTTTTTCATTTATATTTATTTAAAATTTAGTCCGAACATCTTTGTAATAAGTAAAAACATTTAAAACAAAAAGTTTTGCAAATATCTTTCTCGATCAATATTCGGTTTCCATATAATCTTTACGACTAAAAGTTGTAACTAAATCTGTTTTATATTTTATTTCAAATAATATCGTAAGAAATATTTCAGATACTTTGGGCTGACGGACCCAGATTTCCTGAATTCCAACGGGAATCAGAGGTTGCTCAAAACGACGAACCGAGATTGCTTGAATCGAGTGTCATCATCAGCAGGTGTCGTGCTGGCGGGCACAAATACTAAAACTCTTATTCAGGCAGAGTTTGTTAGTGAGGCTGAAACAGACCAAATCTGCGGTTGTTTTTTCTTCGTTCTTTTGCACATGGATTTCAACTCCTCCTGGAAGGAGCGGCTCGCCACCATATAGAGGACGAAATTAAAAGCGTTGTTTGTGTTCATCACGAGAGACAACGCGAGAATGATCTCTTTCGAGTCTGTGAAGTCGACCCAGATAAACAGAAAAGATGGCGGCACGGTGAAAATAAGGAACAAGATATTGATGGCTAGAACTAGTCGAACTGTCTGGGTGCCGTTGTGCGCCGGGTGCGGGGTCTGTCCGACGGCTGGACGACGATATATCTTCAAAACAATCGCCACATTGCACACGATTAGTATAATGGCGGGAACGAAACTGTAGACCACAAAAAAGAGTAACAGATTGATGACTCTTTTCGGACGCTTACAATAAAAGTTCTCGTACTTGTAGGAATTGGTGTAAACGGCGCTGAGGATAATTATAACCGAGAAAAGAATGGACAATACCTTGAGCGGAGTCGCGTATATTCGGCTGGATCTGAGGTAGGTGGACAAGGGCCGGTAGACGGCTATTGTCCGTTGGACAGTTATTACGACCGTGACCCACGACGAATATTCCAAGAAGAAGGAACGGACGAATCGCAGTATGTGACAATCGAGCATTGTGCTATAGTTTCCGTAGACCCCAGCGGTCGATAAGAATGTGTTAAAAAGACTGGCGTAGAGAACGAAGAGGTCACTGACGCAGAGGGCAATCAGATAGAGGCCGATGTTCTTTTGACGTAAGCGTTTGCGGCATAAGACGGTGAGAGACAAAATGTTTCCAACTGTGCCGATCAGCAAAATTGATGCCGATACAATCAAAAGGCCTGGTTGATTGCCTAGTTTACCGTACATTGTTGCTTTCTTAAAAAATAAATTTGAGGTTGAGGTTTGATTTAAATAACTAAGTTTATGTTGTTCTTTTTGTTTTGTAACCGAAAAAAAGTTTTTTTTTTTTTCAGTTTAGAAATAAAAGTTTGACTTTGTGTCGTTCCTCTGCTTTTTGTAACTGATTTTTTTTTACGTTTCACTTAAATAATCGGGGTTGTACCGTTCGTCTACTTTTTGTAATTGAATTTTTTACGTTTCACTTAAATAATCAGTTTGTACCGTTTCTCCATTTTTGTAATTGAATTTTTTGCGTTTCACTTAAATAATCAGTTTGTACCGTTCGTCTACTTTTTGTAATTGATTATTTTACGTTTCACTTAAATAATCAGTTTGTATTGTTCCTTTGCTATTTGGAACCGATATTTTTTTAGCGATTACCGTTTGATTTACATAATTGGGTTTATACCGTTTCTGTTCATCGTAACAGTTTCTTTTCTTTCTTTTTTTAGAGATCACGGTTTGAATTGAATAACTGGATTTGTACCGTTTTTCCGTTTATTGTACCAGATTTTTTAAAGTTTTTATTCTTTTTTAGAAATTGTGGCGTGATTTAAATAAGAATGTTTGTAGTGTTCCACGTTGATTGTTAACATTTTTTCTTTTAGAAATCGAATTCTTACTTTAATGAGAGAGTTTGTACCACTTCCTCGTTTTATTCTGGAGACAGTGTTTGGTCTTGCTTTTTAAAACCGAATTTCTTTTCTTTCGATATGACGGTTTGACTAGAATAACCGAATATGCACCGTTTTATTCGTTTATTGTACTATTGTTTATTGTACTTTTTTTTAGAAATTGAGATTTGATTTCTATCACCGAGTTTGTACCGTTCCTCTCCTTTTTATGACTGAAAATATTTTTTTAGATATCAAAGTTTAAGTTAAATAACCAGATTTGTAATATTCTTCTGTTTATTGTAACCGAATTTCTTTTTAGACCACGAGCGTTCCCACGTTAATTATAACAAAATAAATGTTTTTTTTTGTCTTTTA
The DNA here is from genome assembly GCA_963556195.1 of Sepiola atlantica. Classification (NCBI taxonomy): domain Eukaryota; kingdom Metazoa; phylum Mollusca; class Cephalopoda; order Sepiida; family Sepiolidae; genus Sepiola; species Sepiola atlantica. The sequence goes on from OY744519.1 coordinate 139,348,016, forward strand.
GGAATCGAATTGTAACTTTAAAAAGCGGTTTGTACCGCTTCTCCGTTTTTTTTATTTAACCGAATATTATTTTTGTCTTTTAGGAATCGAATTGTAACTTTAAAAAGCGGTTTGTACCGCTTCTCCGTTTTTTTTATTTAACCGAAATTTTTTCTTTGAGACACAATTTGTCGTCAATAATCGATTTTTATCATTCCATCATTTTTTGCAAGCAAAAACAAAATTGCAAAAAAAGAAAGGTGAGAGTCAATAAAGTAGTAAACTTCTAATTGTTTACTGTAAATATGCGTGTATACCTTTTTATACTATTAAGTTACAACTTACTAAGGCCAAAAACCATTCAAGGATGAGGGTTACTGAGATTGTCAATTGGATGATGAACGATACTATGAGAATATTGAAAACGTTGAATGGAATGGACACAATTTGATCAATTCAGAGGACAGCTCGACAAGTATTTGTTGACATTAGACTTAAGGACAACAATGTTATAGCCTGCAGAGAAGCAGTCACATGGCAATATGATCCACAGATGGAAAGTTTACTACTTCCTGGAAAGAAACTCTGTTGATGGAAATTCCGTTTAGTTTTAGGTACAGATAGGAAAGAAAGAAAATTTCTTTGCTGTAGTGGTCGAAAGACGTGTTCTTCCTGTGAATGTGTTACAGGGAGGAACCCGAGATTAGAGCTCAGTCGAGCACAAATAAAATACGACGAATGTATGTACGCCTATGACTTTGTCAGCTGAGCAGTTACAGTTGAAATTGAGTTTAGAGATGAACCTTGGTAAGGCGCACAAAGTGATGTAGGTGCGGACGTAGGTAGTAATCAGGATGCTGTCCGAGAAGAGCACGCAGTGTACTCTAACCAGTTTTATCCAAATCGCAACTAACCGACTTCAGAATTTCATACAGACAGGCGAGCTGTTTATTGTTTGTGACTTTGAGTTCTTCGTCCAATATACAAGAACAACTTTCATTCCAGGGCAACACTGGGTGCCCCTGCTAGTTTTGAACAAAGCGACGATTCTTGCTTACAAATCGAAACGCTAGAATCCCGGTTTCTGTTTCATTTCTAAATATGTAGATTTTGTTCTGTTTTTCTTCTATTTTGTGGAAGCCATAATTTGGAATGAAGTTCGATCGGTAAGGCAAACAAGCACAAAAATGAACCGGTAAGAAAACATTCCTTTCAGTTTTGTCTTTGCTAAACAACAAGGAATAAAAAAGACCGAATGGCGAAATGATCTCCCAGCTGTTTTAGAGGGTCGAATGAAAACTGTGGAGAAAGACACCACACCCTCTTAAAGAACACTGCTCGACAATACTAAACCAACCGCTGCATTCTCTGACAATCACGTGATGGGGCGGAGAATGAGAGACTGCCGTTGACCACGCCTTAAAGAGGCAGTAAGCAGAACATTAAAACAGGCGCTTATCACACACACACAAACACACACACACTTACGTGTGCGTATATAGATACACATCTATACATTTTCTTCAACTCATAACACTACCTGTGTTTATATATATATATATATATATATATATATATATATATATATATATATATATATATATATATATATATATATATATATATCAACACTAACAGATATAAACACTCATATTGAGAACAAAAATCGTCCAACAAGAACACAATTTAAATAAGAAACACATTATGTGACAAAAGCGCACGGAAAAGCTAGGCAACCAAGATCACTTATCTAAACATACACTCACAGACACACAACGGGAATCCCTAAGTCTAGGCTTTAAATTAGCCACCGACTTTTATATATATACTAGCAGGGCTACCCGGCGTTGCCCGGGGCAAAAGTGTAACATATTTCGGTAGTTTTACAGCTGACGCATCATGTTTCCGTGACTTCGCGTCGTCATGTCTCGGAAGCGCCCGAGAGTTAACGAAACTATTAACCAAGCAGCCAATAACTTTTGGAAGAAATTAATCGCGTTCAATAATAAAAAAAAAAAATGAATTTCTATAATCTCTGTCAGCTCGTTGAATCTCCCGAAAGATTAATTGAGTTTTTTGAAAAGAAAAATGTAAAAAAAAAACATTGAAAAATAAACAAAAAAAAACATTTGCATCTTTTGAAACTTTTCGGTGCACAAACCAAAAAAAAACCTTTTATTTAAAAACATTTCGTTCCTTTGACAAAAACAAACAAAAATGCTTCCTTTGACAAAAACAAACAAAAATAAAGATCTAATTAGCTATGGTTTGTGTATTCTTTATTTGTATATATGTATTTAGTTTTTTTTTTTTTGTCGTAATTTATCGCCAGTCAGTCTTCAATTTAGCGTTTGGCATTTTTCGGTAGCTTTTAAGAAACTGATTGCGGAACTGGTAGTTTTCAAGAAACTACTTGCGGAACTGGTAGCTTTTAAAAAACTGCTTGCAGAACTGGCAGTTTTTAGGAAACTGCTTGCGGAACTGGTAGCTTTTAAGAAACTCCTTGCGGAACTAATAGTTTTTAAGAAACTACTTGCGGAACTGGTAGCTTTTAAAAAACTACTTGCGGAACTGGTAGCTTTTAAAAAACTGCTTGCAGAACTGGCAGTTTTTAGGAAACTGCTTGCGGAACTGGTAGCTTTTAAGAAACTCCTTGCGGAACTAATAGTTTTTAAGAAACTACTTGCGGAACTGGTAGCTTTTAAGAAACTACTTGCAGAATTGGTAGCTTTTAATAAACTGTTTGCGGAACTGGTAGCTTTAAAGAAACTGCTTGCGGAACTGGTAGCTTTTAAGAAACTGTTTGCAGAACTGGTAGTTTTGAAGAAACTACTTGCGGAACTGGTAGTTTTTAAGAAACTACTTGCGGAACTGGTAGTTTTTAAGAAACTGCTTGCGGAACTGGTAGTTTTTAAGAAACTGCTTGCGGAACTGGTAGCTTTTAAGAAACTGCTTGCGCAACTGGTAGCTTTTAAGAAACTGCTTGCGCAACTGGTAGCTTTTAATAAACTGCTTGCGAAACTGGTAGTTTTTAAGAAACTGCTTGCAGAACTGGTAGCTTTTAAGAAACTGCTTGCGGAACTGGTAGTTTTTAAGAAACCACTTGCGGAACTGGTAGCTTTTAAGAAACTGCTTGCGGAACTGGTAGCTTTTAAGAAATTACTTGCGGAACTGGTAGTATTTAAGAAACTGCTTGCGGAACTGGTAGCTTTTAAGAAACTGCTTGCGGAATTGGTAGCTTTTAAGAAAATGCTTGCGGAACTGGTAGTTTTTAAGAAACTGTTTGCGGAACTGGTAGTTTTTAAGAAACTACTTGCGGAACTGGTAGTTTTTAAGAAAATGCTTGCGGAACTGGTAGTTTTTAAGAAACTTCTTGCGGAACTGGTAGTTTTTAAGAAACTTCTTGCGGAACTGGTAGTTTTTAAGAAACTGCTTGCGGAACTGGTAGTTTTTAAGAAACTGCTTGCGGAATTGGTAGCTTTTAAGAAACTACTTGCGGAACTGGTAGCTTTTAATAAACTGCTAGCGGAACTGGTAGCTTTAAAGAAACTGCTTGCAGAACTGGTAGCTTTTAAGAAACTGCTTGCAGAACTGGTAGCTTTTAAGAAACTGCTTGCAGAACTGGTAGCTTTTAAGAAACTGCTTGCAGAACTGGTAGTTTTTAAGAAACTGCTTGCAGAACTGGTAGTTTTTAAGAAACTACTTGCAGAACTGGTAGCTTTTAAGAAACTGCTTGCAGAACTGGTAGCTTTTAAGAAACTGCTTGCAGAACTGGTAGCTTTTAAGAAACTACTTGCGGAACTGGTAGTTTTTAAGAAACTGCTTGCGGAACTGGTAGCTTTTAAGAAACTTCTTGCGGAACTGGTAGTTTTTAAGAAACTGCTTGCGGAATTGGTAGCTTTTAAGAAACTGCTTGCAGAACTGGTAGCTTTTAATAAACTGCTTGCGGAACTGGTAGCTTTTAAGAAACTACTTGCGGAATTGGTAGCTTTTAAGAAACTGCTTGCGGAACTGGTAGCTTTTAAAAAACTACTTGCAAAACTGGTAGTTTTTAAGAAACTGCTTGCGCAACTGGTAGCTTTTAAGAAACTGCTTGCGCAACTGGTAGCTTTTAAGAAACTGCTTGCGCAACTGGTAGCTTTTAATAAACTGCTTGCGAAACTGGTAGTTTTTAAGAAACTGCTTGCAGAACTGGTAGCTTTTAAGAAACTGCTTGCGGAACTGGTAGTTTTTAAGAAACCACTTGCGGAACTGGTAGCTTTTAAGAAATTACTTGCGGAACTGGTAGTATTTAAGAAACTGCTTGCGGAACTGGTAGCTTTTAAGAAACTGCTTGCGGAATTGGTAGCTTTTAAGAAAATGCTTGCGGAACTGGTAGTTTTTAAGAAACTACTTGCGGAACTGGTAGTATTTAAGAAACTGCTTGCGGAACTGGTAGCTTTTAAGAAACTGCTTGCGGAATTGGTAGCTTTTAAGAAAATGCTTGCGGAACTGGTAGTTTTCAAGAAACTACTTGCGGAACTGGTAGCTTTTAAAAAACTGCTTGCAGAACTGGCAGTTTTTAGGAAACTGCTTGCGGAACTGGTAGCTTTTAAGAAACTCCTTGCGGAACTAATAGTTTTTAAGAAACTACGTGCAGAACTGGTAGCTTTTAAAAAACTACTTGCGGAACTGGTAGCTTTTAAAAAACTGCTTGCAGAACTGGCAGTTTTTAGGAAACTGCTTGCGGAACTGGTAGCTTTTAAGAAACTCCTTGCGGAACTAATAGTTTTTAAGAAACTACTTGCGGAACTGGTAGCTTTTAAGAAACTACTTGCAGAACTGGTAGCTTTTAAGAAACTGTTTGCGGAACTGGTAGCTTTAAAGAAACTGCTTGCGGAACTGGTAGTTTTAAAGAAACTACTTGCGGAACTGGTAGTTTTTAAGAAACTGCTTGCGCAACTGGTAGCTTTTAAGAAACTGCTTGCGCAACTGGTAGCTTTTAAGAAACTGCTTGCGGAACTGGTACTTTTAAGAAACTACTTGCGGAACTGGTAGTTTTTAAGAAACTGCTTGCGCAACTGGTAGCTTTTAAGAAACTGCTTGCGCAACTGGTAGCTTTTAAGAAACTGCTTGCGAAACTAGTAGTTTTTAAGAAACTGCTTGCAGAACTGGTAGTTTTTAAGAAACTACTTGCGGAACTGGTAGTTTTTAAGAAACTGCTTGCGGAACTGGTAGTTCTTAAGAAACTTCTTGCGGAACTGGTAGCTTTTAAGAAACTTCTTGCGGAACTGGTAGTTTTTAAGAAACTGCTTGCGGAACTGGTAGTTTTTAAGAAACTGCTTGCGGAATTGGTAGCTTTTAAGAAACTACTTGCGGAACTGGTAGCTTTTAATAAACTGCTTGCGGAACTGGTAGCTTTTAAGAAACTGCTTGCAGAACTGGTAGCTTTTAAGAAACTGCTTGCAGAACTGGTAGCTTTTAAGAAACTGCTTGCAGAACTGGTAGTTTTTGAAGAAACTGCTTGCAGAACTGGTAGTTTTTAAGAAACTACTTGCAGAACTGGTAGCTTTTAATAAACTGCTTGCAGAACTGGTAGCTTTTAAGAAACTGCTTGCAGAACTGGTAGCTTTTAAGAAACTACTTGCGGAACTGGTAGCTTTTAAGAAACTGCTTGCGGAACTGGTAGCTTTTAAGAAACTTCTTGCGGAACTGGTAGTTTTTAAGAAACTGCTTGCGGAATTGGTAGCTTTTAAGAAACTGCTTGCGGAACTGGTAGCTTTTAATAAACTGCTTGCGGAACTGGTAGCTTTTAAGAAACTACTTGCGGAATTGGTAGTTTTTAAGAAACTGTTTGCGGAATTGGTAGCTTTTAAGAAACTGCTTGCGGAACTGGTAGCTTTTAAGAAAATGCTTGCGGAACTGGTAGCTTTTAAGAAACTGCTTGCGGAACTGGTAGCTTTTAAGAAACTGCTTGCGGAAAAGGTAGCTTTTAAGAAACTACTTGCGGAACTGGTAATTCGAATGTGTGAAATACGAAGTCCATCAATTCTTCTTCTGTAGTATTGTCCTCTACAGCATCAGAATATTTTTTCCTGATTTGGTGTAAATTTCTTTTGTGGATAAATTTAGACCCTTTCACCATGTAGAGCATATTCCCAATTATTTAATCTACACTCTCGATTTCACAAAATTATTTTTTGTTTTTAAACATTCGTAAAAAAAACCTTTTGTCTGATTTTAATATGTCCCTTTTCGACATTTACTTTTCGTTCCGGTGTCGAAAATCGTCTTGATCTTTCTTGCAAACAGCTTCCGCTAGTGAGATGCAGGATGGAACATTATTATTCGGGGTCATTCTATATACTTGTAGAAAATCGTGTATGGCTGTCTACGTGGGAGTACCCCTCGCTTTTTTTGCACTCTTTTAAAAGTATCGACAAATCGCTCCGCTGACCATTGCTTCTCGCATGATACGGCGCGATTGTGAGGTGTTCCACTAGAAACGACTGCCAAAACATTTTCAATTCACTAGACATGCATTAAGTACCATCATCCGATACTACACAATCCACGACTCGGAAACGTACGAACAATTCACGCAGAAACCTATTTGTTGTTTCTGTCATTGTTTTTTTACACTTAAATAACTCTGGCCATTTAGTGAATAACTTCACTATAACCCGATAATAGAACCCGTCCAATGACCCAGCAAAGTCAATATGGATTCTCGACCACGATCGGCCAGTTTAAGGACAGGGTTTGAATTTATGGGGGGGGGGGGGCGTTTTTGCTGTTGACGCACACCATTTACATGCTTTTATTGTGTTCTCGATATCCCGATCCATGTTCGTCCAGTAGACGTAACTTCGCATAAGACTCTTCATCCGTGATATGTCTGGATGGCCAACATGAAACTCTCTTATAATACGTTTTTGCAATGTCGCCGGAATGACCACCCAATCACCGTACATTACTACCTTCTTATATGTTTTTGTAAAATCATCATCCATCGAATTGTCTTTATTTCTCCGAGTATCACTGGAAGTTCTCTTACAATAGTGTACAGCGTGTTTTTTTTACCTCCACTTCTGCTAGACTGTCCGTCCGCATGAAGATGGGAGATACTCTATCTTGTTGTTATAATATAGGGGAATGATTCCCCATCTCTGTAATCTGTTCGTAGTGTGATATGCTAATGGCAATGCTTGAATAATAATTTAAAGAAAAGAAAAGAAAAAGGGATAAAATTAATATTGTGATGGAAATGTAAAGAAAAAATCAAATTAAAACGAAATTCTCCGTGGAAAGAACAGAACGGAAAGACTTATAAAATGCACGAACGTGCGATGAAGCAGGCATAATATCGTAGCATGCAGTCCTTCGTTTGCAGTGCCTTATTGTGTACTGTGTTCGTATAGCAGACACAGACACAGACACAGACACAGACACCGACACAGACACAGACACAGACACAGACACAGACACAGACACAGACACAGACACAGACACAGACACAGACACAGACAGACAGACAGACAGGTAGAGAAGGGAAGAGTAACGAGAAGGCGTAGCTTCGTTACGTTAGGCCGGTTTGTCGCTTTCTTTCTTCTTTATCACTGACTACCGGGGACTAAGGGGAAGAGGCGAGAGAATGATCTTATGAAGTAAAAGAAAAAGAAGGAAGGAAAAAGAAAGAGAGATTGGAGGGTTATTAGCTAACGAAACCTGGTGGACTTGGCGGCTCGATTTGTTTTGATTCAGATACAGTCGAAAAGAGGATGTTGAAACGATAAAACGTAGAAAGTGGAAGCTACAAGGATTTCACGTTCTGAATCATAGTGTGTTAAGAATAAATCAGACGTGAGAATGGTCTTTATTTTCTCAAATGCCCCTTTGCGTGCAAATTCAATCTTTTTCCTTCTTGCATAGTTTATTTAAAGGCGCTCGTAGGTTGTGCATACTTGGGATAAATACGTTATAGTAATTCGCTGACCTAAGGAAATTCTGCAAAGACGATATATTTTCTGGCGCTGCCATATTCTTTATTGCGCCTGTTCTCTATGGGTGGGGTCTTCGCCCATTCTTATCTCTTATTTGTCCCAGATATTTAATTTGTTCCATAAGGAATTCACATTTCTCTTCTTTTAGTTTGAAACCGTAACCTTGAATTATTTGGAAAACTTTATGTATGTGTGTTTTATGTTGCTCCGTTGTTTTACTAATTATTAGAATATCATCCAGATAGGCCGTCGCAAACTATAGACTGCTCAGTAAGACGCCCAATACCTTCTGAAATATAGCCGGTGTCACCTTTACTCCAAACATAATCTCTCAAATTTGTATAACCTTTGTGTGTATTTATACACAATAACTTCGAGCATTCCTCATACACCGGTATCTGCAAATATGCGTCGCTTAAATCTACTTAAAAACACTTTCCGCCATTTAGTTTCGCGAATATTTTCTCGGGACTAGGTAACAGATGATGAAAATCTCTCAATGCCTGGTTCAAATCTGTGGAAAAGTCTGCGTTTATACGAATTTATTTATTCTTTTTCTTTACGTAAACTGTCAACCCTTGATAGCACTCTTATCTTCTCGAGCCTATCTAATTCCATGTTGATTTTTTCTTCTGACGGGAACGGAACATTTCGCTTCGTTTTTAAGATCGGTTGTATATTCGGTTTTAACTCAAATTTTGCAATTACTTTGTGGCATCTACCAAGCCCACCAGAAATAACTTGTGAAAAATTCTCTTTCAATTCTTTCTCTAACTTTTCTGTCGCAACTTCTTTAGTTTTTACATTCTGCCAGGAAGAATTTATCGGTAAATCCCACAGTTTAATTTTCTCCATCCAATCTGCTGAAGGTTACTTGAATTATTCATCACAAATGCTTTTAGTTTAAGCCTATTTTCTTTGTAGTGGGCCCCTCGTCATCAGTTAGCCTTCGAATTTGATTTGCTCTCCGGTGACACATTTGCCTATGTTATTAGTCCTCAACAAAGTTGGCTTGCCAATTGTCTTCCATGTCTGCAGATTTATAATTGATAAATCGGAGCCGGAGTCGAGATGCATTTATATTTCTATTTAATATTTTGACTTGGGTAAACTTCCTAATATTTCCAATTTCACATTTGGCGATTCTGATAAACTTTGTTTTATTTTTTATTCTGCAATGCGTACTTTTATGCCATACGCGATCATATTTAAAGCACTTCTTCGTTTTATAGGAGTAATCTCTGTACCAAGGCATCATTCCGCAACCGAAGCACGGTTTAGAGGGCAGACTACTTCTCTTTTGATTATCAAATTTTACTGGTGAAGTTATTTTTTCTTGTTGCGGATTTTTCTGACATGGGACACTACACTCTGTTCGATATCCTTTGAATCCTGACGTAAGCTAAACCGTTGGCAGTCCTCGGCTATTTGCTGAAGGGTTAAATCTGGCTCATTTTCCAGTTTGTTAAGGACTCTCTTTTTGATTTACGTATCTGTGTTCGACACCAATCCTTGTGCAAATATGAGACGTTCTAATATGAGACATTACCACTTAACTCCGATAATTTGAAGTAATCACAGAGTGTATTTACTACGCTTGCAAAAGTCGTGTAGTTTTCCTCATCCTTTCTTGTAAGGTCATGCACTTCAATCTTTTGTGGAAAAGAGATGTTTTTGGACTAAATAATTTGGTCAACAATTGTATCGCTTCACTAAATTTTAGCTCGCTGGTCTTTTGAGGTAAATGTAATTTACAAATTTCGCATGTTCCACTGTGCCCAATTTACTTCACAGCAACCGAACCATTTTGAAATGTGCCTAGTTTTCACAGTCTGTATTACATATGTCTTCATAACGCCTGAAATACGAGAAAAATAACCTCGTTGTCCGGATCGTAGTTGCTATTATCAATGGTGTTCCAAATCATATTCTGAGAGAAGGCGCTCTCGTCTGTACCATTTTGCCATCCATTTGAGAATTCGAATAATTTCTTCTGTTGCTGTGTGGTCGGAATGAACATCTCGAATTTTTTATTTTGTGTCAGCTGTTCTTTCTGTAATTCCAATATGTCTGCTTCCATTTTCTTTGTGTATGGTGCTTGTTCTTTCGGTAATTGCAGCTGTTCATTTTGCTGATGCCTGAAAATGTCTAGGATTGCGTTTTTGAAATCTTCCAGTTTTATTCCATCACTTCAAAATCGACGGACATTTTGTTGTTTTTTCATGGAAACACAAGGCATGAAGCCACTTGATGTAAAGACAGGAGATGCCTATTAGCCTTGGTCTTGAAAAGACCAAGGTAGTAAGAAAACAGTCAACAGGAAGAGAATTCCACAAGCCTGCGGTTCTTGGAAAGAAACAACTTGAATAAGAAGTATTACAATGAGGTATAAAAATAGCGAATTGATGGATACCACTAGACCAACGAGTCATACGAGCTGGAACAAAAGAAGCAGAAAATAAATCACATAATTTTGAAAAACACATGCCATAATAGTATGTATAGAAAAGACTGAGACTAGCAACATCACGTCTGTGAGAGAGAGTGCAGAAAAAAATGTATAGGGGAAATCAAATTATGTTTCTGCAATTTATCAAGAACCCTCAAATGGGACAGATATTCACCAGCCCAAATATGACAACAGTACTCCATACACGGTCTAATTGTAGATTTGTAGAGATAGAGAATAGCTTCAGGTGTGAGAAAGTGTTTCCAGCAATAGAGAGAACCGACTGTAAAGTTGGTTCTCTCTATCGCTGGAAACAAAAAGAAAATGGATCTAATGTATGAAATCCTAGAAAGATTTGATGAGAGAGAAAGACCAAAAAGTTTCAGAGTCGATTTCTCCTCAAGAGCAGTGCTATCCATGAGAATCTCACGAAGAAAACGGGCACGCCTACGATTGAAAGACAAGAGCTGAATTTTAACTGGATTAAATGAAACAAGCCATTTCGAACCCGAATTCATAACTGAACCCGGGTCAACTTCTAGATCAGTTGCATATTTCGACTGATCCGAGGGAGATGGGCGAGAATCAACACCAGAATAGAGAGTGGTATCATCAGCATAGATGTTAATTTTCTGAACAATATTATCTGGAAGATCATTTATATAGAGAAGAAACAGTGTTGGGCCAAGAATAGAGCCCTGAGGAACCAGCATTGATAGAAAAAGAGAAAGAAGAGACACCGTCTAAAGTTACTCGCAAGCTTCGAGTAGAAAGATCTAATAATGTCAAGAACCTCACCACCAATACCATGACCCTGAAGTTTCTGTCTTCGAAATGTCAAGCGCAATGAATCTTCCCTTTCCTGAATTGTTCATAAACCGACAGATCCGCTCAGTTACAACAGTTAAAAGATCAGCAGTTGAACGAAAACCACGAAATCCATACTGAACATCATTAAAGAAGCCCAGACTTTCCAGAAAATAACCAAGCTTGCCGTTGACCAACCTTTCAAAAACCTTGCTAAATAACGGAGAGAAGACTATCTCGCCTTTTCCTTCGTGGGTAAAACGACTTGACCTTTCCTTAAATTAGTTTCGCGACGTTAGAGTTCTTTTTTCAGAATTATCACATTTTGTTTGTTAAAATTCAATATGAGCTAGAGCATACCACTAATATCTTCAAAATCTAACATTTCAATTGTAGACATAAATCCGAGTTTTCTTGTCAAAGTTGTGCGACATACGCACGCTCGAAGAAAAATGTTGGACCGAATAAGACCGAGTACCTTGTCCCCAATTCTTGCTCCCAGTATTGTGCGACACAGGTTTGGGTAATGTTCTAATAAATCCTCAACGCTAGTGTTATGAGATGTAGGTCTCGAATCCTCGTCGCCAATGTTGTGGCCTTAAAGGGACGGTAATAATCAAGACAAACACAGTGGTATAATTAACAGTATGCTACAGAAAGTATGCGTCCGATTCTGTGGCCACAATTGCCATCAATAACGGCCATGACGCTTATTCGTAAGTGTATTTATTGTGTCTGAATAAGTCAATTTTCCTGAAATAAATAGATCAAGTTACACCATAACGGTTACTTATGTTTACATTTATATCATGGGTATATGATATGGTTACTTATTTTATATTTATGTTATAGGTATTTGATATTGGTGACTTATCTTTATATTTACGTTATAGGTATATTATATTGGTTACTTATGTTTAAATTTATATCATAAGTATAGGATATTGGTTACTTATGTTTATATTTTGATGCTATGCATATAATATTAATTACCCTACATTCATATTATAGGTATTTGATATTGGTTACTTATGTTACGTTTATATTATTGGTATATTATATTATTTATCTTTACATTTATATCATACATATTTAATAATGGTTACTTATGTTTACATTTTTATTATAAGTATATCATATTAGTCACTGATATTTACATTTATATCATAGGTATATGATATCATTTACTTATGTTTACAATTTTATTTATGTATATAGGCACTTATGGTTACATTTATATAATAGGTATATCATATTGGTTACTTATCTTTACATTTTTATTATACGTATATGATATCGGTTACTTATGTTTATATTTATATTGTAAATACATCATGTTTTTTTTTACTTATGTTTATATTTATATTATAAATATATAACATTGGTTTTTGTTTACATTTTTATTATAGGTATATGATATAGGTTACTTATGTTTATATTTATATTGTAAGTATATCATGTTTGTTACTTATGTTTACATTTATATTATGAATATATGACATTGTTTTTTATATTTACATTTTTATTATAGGTATATGATATAGGTTACTTATGTTTATATTTTTATTATTGGTATTTTTTTTTGTTTCTTATGTTTACATTTATATTATAGGTATATTACATTGGTTACCTATTTTTACATTTATATTATAAATTTATGACATTGGACTATGTCAGTATTAAATTTATAAATAAGTTTTTAACGCCTTGGAAGATGGCCTCATTGGTCGTAACAACCGTTTAAAGTAAATTAGAAATAAAAGTCAATTTTACCCGAAAATGTCCTGGTCGGGTTCGCCGGTACTCCCTCACGACAATAGGCAAGAAACTTATCCCTCTTTCTGGCGGAGGTGGTAATACCTGGAAGCACAGCATTTATTTACCTTTTAACGCTGTGGCGAATTCTTAATACCCCCTCAAAGTGCTGTGTTTCTTTGTATCTTAATAGTAACGATTATTATGAGTGGGAATAAAAGAAAAAGAAAACAACGGAAACGGCCCGTGCGCAGTGGTTGTACCGGAGAGGTAAAATTCAATTTATAGTGTAAGAAACCAATATTAGTCAATTTCGATCGAAAATGTTATGCTCGGTCTCGTCGGCGCTTACTCACGGATTAGGACGTCTGAGTCGATAGGTAATAAACCCTTCGCCCTCCGAAAAGAGTTAGTAAAGCATGAAGGGAAAGTCTCCTTCAGTTTTATGGAAGTAATTTAAAGTAAGAATTCATTTAATTTTAGACTCAGCACGTGAACGCATATCTAAGAAACACATAACAATACATATTTTGTAGCCGACAGTAAAATCTGCAACATATGTCGTCTTCATGGCAACAGGCGTTTTACTCTAAAGCGTACGTGATAGCAGGTAAAGACGGAATAGCAAGCGAATAAACGAATTAGAGAATAAAATTCGCTCTCGCTAGGAAGTCGTCTACTTTCATTGGAAAACCGTACATTACAAAGTGAAGGGTTTTAAACTCGTGTTAGGATCGGTACTTTAGAAAGATAAAATAATTTGTTAAATGTAACCGGAGTCAAACATTTGTTACAGGATTTCTATTTCGTTGGAATTATTTATTAGAATGCGAAAGAATTAAATAAATAAAAAGAACTTACGAATGTTTATGTTTGAAAGAAGCAAACGTCATGTGACAAATTGTGGTATTGACTGTAATGGCCTCTTACTGTTCGGAAATGTAATTCTTCTATTCTGAGAATAAAAAATCTATGCCTTGAGGGAAAAAATGAAGTGATTATTTTCACCAAGGTATTTGTAACCCTCTGAAAGTCGGTACTGTATTGAGGAAAAAAAAAGAAAATTAATTTAATGTGTGACAAAGTATCCGGCCCCATGGGAATCGGGTAACCTGGTTACGCGCTAGTATGCATCTTGGTGATGAGGCTCGGCCCTGCGTAGAGACGAAGTGGAGGTATAAAACTAGTATATATTTGACGTAGAAACGAACTTATTCAAACAACGGTAAAAGGTTTCAGCCAGTCTAGTTAGGCCATGTTTTTCAGTCAGAATCGTTCGCCACCATAAAGAAGAGACAGTTGCCAGATGAGAAGTAAAGATTAGGAAAATCCATGATCTTAGCTTTAATTCTAATAATATCAACAAAGAGATATTATTATTGTTTGAGTGAGTGACACGCTTTGGGTTTGGGATTCTGGAGGTCTGCTTTGACTTAGAAGACAAGCAGTTGGGCCTGTCATCGTTAATTACGTAACTCGGTGAGAGATCACCACCAGCTGTTTGGCAGAGTGAAAAAGCAATTGTTTTATCGATAACGCCAGGCCAGAAAGAAAATTCCATCTATTCTAGGGAAAGGGAGGGAGGCGCCCGTCCCCACCCTCCTTGAGAAGGGAAGAGACGCATATAGAAAGATGGCGGAGAAGAGGGTGTATGACGATAGACACCTTCAATAAGAGGAATAGAGAAAACAACTTTTACCAGTACAGAGTCAGTCAGAGTTGAATCGTCGAGAGTATTGGACGTTCGCTCGGTGCGCGCCAAGATGGCGTGCATCGAAAGAAAAGAAAACCGGACGCACTCCCCACCGTCACCTTAGCCAGTTAATTTGTGACTAAACAACTACTTGTGAAACGAATTCACACAAACAGCGAACTAACGAGATAACTTAGAGAAAACAACTTTTACGAGTGCGGTAGACATTAATCTAATGTAAAATCAATTCTTTCATTTTATTAATAATTACTCTTCCATACAAAAAACCCCGACCGAGTTGTTAAACATTGTTCTTTTCCCTTTATTCCGCTTTTAATAATCTTTCGCCCTCACAGAGCCAACCGATTGCTGTTCGCCCAGTGATCGCTCGCTGATATAAACAGTTTCAACGTGTATTTGTAGCTAGACGAAACGACAAGATCGGCGACGTTACCATCCCGGCCGAGAGGAATTTCGATATATATTTTTTTTTATTGCCACTACGACGATCGTGTGCACGTGTGAGGTCGACGAGACAACCGTGAATACACGCGTGGGGTTCATATTTGTCACCGCGACCAGGATATCATACACCTGTGTGAGTGGTTGACCACGATCACCACGTGTGGGGTTTAAAAATGTAACCGGCGTGACCCGGAATTATTATATTTTAAACGGAAATCCTATAGTTTGTAAATTTTAATCTGAACTTCATTTAATGAATAAACATTAAAAAGTAGGAATAATAGAAAGGACTGTTAGCGTTAGCGAAGAATCAAGCCACACTGTAATCTGCTAATCTGGTAGTCCATCAATCGAGAATGCAAAATAAGGTATTTGGAATAGCCAATCAAAAATGCCCTAAATAAAAGAAAGTGAAGTTGAAAGGAGAGTTTCGTATTTAGGTAAATAATATAGAGTAGCTAACAGAAAATAACAAGATCTAAAATATGAAATAATTACGGTGGTACGAAATAATAAGAGCAGGAAAAAAAAGCAAACAGTAAAAGACATTTGGTGAGTTAATTGAAAATGTCGGCTAATAAGAAAAATGTGTTGGAGTAAAGGATGGGCCTGTATAATCGTAGGAAGAATAAATGACATGCTTAATTACGTTAACTGTATTTTTTCCTCTCTGGGTGCTTTTGGATAATTTCAATTTTGACTTTTGAAATCAATTCAGAGTCCTGAACGAGACGTGTAAGCGTCGAAACGTAGGTTGATACGCGTAGACTGTTTCTAATGTTTATTTAATTTTACTTATAAAAGCTCTAATTTATATTGAGCACTTATTTGTTACCAATATATTTGAAGTTAATTATATATATATATATATATATATATATATATATATATATATATATATATATAAAATTATATTTACCTACAGACGACGTCGTTTCGAGCTTTTTACTCTCATCAGTGTTGGGAAGTGATAATTTCAGACAGTCGTAAGGCGCGAACCTGGTTCACAGAGCCATCTTTCGCTTAACACGTGATATGAAGAATTGAAGTTATATTTATGCCAATTACAGTGTAAGCATAAAGACAGATTAGAGAACTCAACGAACTTACTTGGGGTCTAGCTTTGTAGCTAAGTGAATGTCTATTTTCAATATCTCCTAACAGTGCTCAACTTTAATTTTCTTCGTCACTGTCCACACAAACGGGTCGTCTATGTTCTCTGTTTTAATTGATGACGTTATCCTTTTGGTATTTCATCAGTTATGACGTAATACAGTATATTACCGATGTCTTCCATGTTTTATACCGATGTCTGTTTCATTCCTTTGTGACCCCATAAAAGAATTGTTCCGATGTTTTCCACCTGTTTTTGCGATTTCAGCCAGTGTACACAAGGACAAACATACAAGATAACAAGCAAGCAAGATCCACAGTTTTCGTAGTATATTAGATACCGGGAATCTAGTGACGTCATCATTTTGTGACGCCACAAAATGATGACTTCATCCAGTGTGCATGAGGATAAACAAATAAGAAAGCATGATCCACAGAGTTTATATATATATATATATATATATATATATATATATATATATATATATAGATATATATAGATATATATATATAGAGAGAGAGAGAGAGAGAGAGATAGAAACAGATAGATGTCTGTGTGTGCGCGCACGTTTATTTATTTATCTAATAATGCGTTAATGGATTTCATGTTTGTACGTACGTTATCACTTTTCACACATTTAAAAATGAGGCCATCCGATTAGCAACGATGGATATTGGTGATTAATTTTATTTTGCTCAAGTAAAAATTCCGACTTTACCCATTTTGAAATGAATTGTTCCCAAATCAAATCATGTCGTCTCGTCAACTCAAACGGTACAATTTCAAATAAATACATTTCAAAATAGCTGAGCAGATTAAGGAAAAATCGTTCATTTTGGTAAGCAAGCATGAAACTTGGCACGATTGCTCACAATGGTCTACTCTTCCGAAAAAACTTTTGGGCCACTCAAAAAATCCAAGATGGCCGCCATTTTCAAGATGGCCGCCATTCTGAAATCCAATATTGCTAGTTTACAAAGTATCTAACCGATTTTCACAATTTTTGAGTCAAATTATATGTTTTAGGGGATGCGAAAGCAGTAAATGACACAAAAATAACCGATAAATGAGTCCTACAATCCACAAAGGTACATATATGAGATGAATTTAAGCAAATATTGTCAATTTTTGCCTTTTATTGCCATTAAACCGAATCATTGACTTGATATTCAATTCCCCAAGTGAGCTGAATGTATTAGTTATAAAAATTAATCCTTTCAGCTCATTCTTATAATATGTCATATGTAAGAGAGTGATTGTCATGACACAACCAGGGCATAACGGTGACATCACTGCTGTGAAACTCAGCATGGGGTCCAGTATCAACTGATTACGGACACACTGTTCATGTTTCAGTGTCCCAAATGCTGTCTAATAAGCCCCATGGACAAAATAATGTTCAGTCTGTTAGATAGCCGCACCTGAATTGACAGGATATGCCAGCGCGGGAGAGCCGAGCCAAAGGTAACGGGGCTATAGTTACCTGGATGGTGTACAGATCGCACGGGACTTAAATGATACTGGATGAACGATCGGGCTAGGTGTAGGGAACCTACCTTTCTGAACCTAGTTGTATCCCATATCTGAATGTGTCAAAATATATTCGGTAACTGTGGTTATAGGTGGTAAAAGGATAAACCCTCGGCCTGAAGCCTATAACATTTACAGAATGTCTATTGAGAAGACGTTAAATGTGAAAACTGATTGGAGCAAATGCTGCCTATGTCAGACAGATAAAACCGGAGAGGATCTCAGTAGTCCCATTCCAGGTCGCAGTAAATCAGATGGATATTCAATGCTGGCTACAAATATTCCTCTTTTTCAAGAACTCTGTCAGATGCCCATGATTATTAATCCTGCTAGGCTCGATGAAGGTGATGGTATTGAAGATACATTGCGGCAAAACAATGCTCAGTACCATCAGAGTTGCCGTGCTTTGTTCAAAAATACCAATCTTGATCGGGCCAGGAAAAGGGCATCTGACGCTCAGGAACATACTGACAAGAGTTGTTCAAAGACTCGAAGAGTGAGTTTAAAGCCAGAACAATGTTTCATCTGTGACAAAGAATTTCTAGATGATGGACAAAGACGTGAAGTCATGACAATGGGGCTCAGCAGTAGGCTCAATGAATGTGCCACAACTCTAGGTGAATGTAAAATTCTTGCCCGATTGAGTGCTGGTGATGCCATTGCACAAGAGTTGAAGTATCATAAAGATTGTTTAACAACTCTTTACAACAGGGAAAGATGTCACCTTGCTGCTCTACAAAAACAGGAAAATGAAGATTCTCAGAAAAAAGGAATCCATCCATTGGTATATTCAGAGCTTCTTGCTTATATAGTTGAAACTAATACGAACAGTGATGCACCAGTTGTGTTTAAACTTGCAGATCTCATCACACTGTATAAGCAACGACTTGAACAGTTGGAACTGCATGAACTTGTCTCATATGTTCACTCAACAAGACTGAAAGAGAAGCTTTTGTCAGATATACCAGCACTTGAAGCTCACAAGAGTGGGAGAGATGTTATCTTGTCCTTTACAGAGGATACAGGGTCAATCTTGTCAAAAGCTTCAGAATTTTCTGATGCTGTTATACTCAATAAAGCTGCTAGTATTTTGCGAGGACACATGCTTGCTCATGAATGGAAATTTAATGGTAGATTCCGTGCAGACTCAGTGGGAAATTCTATTCCTCAATCACTACGACAATTTGTTTGTATGGTGGAGCACGGCGTCGATATCAAGTCGCAACTGGAATTAGGTTCATCAAAGACAGACTTGGCTGTAGCTCAGCTCCTGCAGTACAACTGCTACAGTCACAAAAGCAATTCATCCACATTCAGACATTCACACAATCGTGAGACTCCCTTTCCCATCTTTATGGGCCTATCTTTGTATGGGAAAACACGAAAACGAGGACTTGTGGAACTGTTACATGACCATGGACTAAGCATTTCATATGACAGGGTGCTTGAAATATCTGCTCAATTGGGTGATGCCGTTGTTGACAGGTACACTGAAGAGGGTGTTGTGTGCCCTACAGAACTTAGGAAAGGTTTTTTCACCACATCAGCTATGGACAATATAGATCACAATCCGTCTGCAACAACAGCTACAACATCCTTTCATGGTACCAGTATCTCACTATTTCAACATCCAACGTCTGACAGTGATGGTGAACTGCGTGAGCCACTTATGATAAAAAATCATAGTATAAAACGAGTGCCTGAACTTCCAGAATCTTTCACAAACATTCATCCTGCATATCTAAAGAACAAGACTCCGTCGCCTCCAGAGTTCGAATATCCAACAAGTGTCGATATTGACTTTCCCAGGCTTTTGTTAGCAAATGAATTTCAGTGGCTAGAAAAGGTTCATCTGACACAAAGCATTGATGATGACGTTAACATAACCTGGTCGGCACACCATGCTTCTGAGAAGAGAGGTTTAGATTTCAAAGTGAGCATTACATCAATTCTATCTCTCCTCCGAGAACAAGCCCACTCAGTTGCCACAATACGACATGTTATGGAGAGGATTAGAGAGACAATAGCGTTCCTCAACCCAGGGCAAATTCCAGTCATAACTGCTGATCAGCCACTTTATGCATTGACCAAGCAAATACAATGGCACTGGCCTCAGCAATATGGTGAAAATAAGTTCGTCATCATGTTTGGCGGCTTGCATGTTGAAATGGCTGCACTGAAGTCAATTGGGTCGCTTCTAAAAGCAAGTGGTTGGATAGAAGCCATTGTAGAAGCAGATATAGCTTCGTCTGGTATTGCAGAATCTTTCATCACTGCTTCAAGTGTTACTAGGACACGATACGCTCACCAGATTACTGCATGTAGTCTCTACACACTGATGAAAAAAGCATACGAGTATTACATTGCAGATACTACTTTCGAGCAAGATGCGTCAGTTATCTTAAGCTTTGATGAGTGGTGTGAGAAGCGAAAAGCAGAGAGCCCGCAATTCAGTTACTGGTATCTAGTGCTTTCAATGGAACTGACCATACTATCTCTGATACGTTCTTTCAGGGAAGCTGACTTCAGACTTTATGTCGAAACACTGCTGGAGCTGATACCATACTTCTTTGCCAACAATAACTACAACTATGCAAGATGGCTATCAGTTCATCTGAAGGACATGCTGTGCTTAGAGCAGACCCATCCTGATACGCATTTGCAATTAAAAAATGGCAAATTTGTTGTCTTCAAGTCATTGCGACCATTTTCTTCTATGGCCATTGATCAAGCACATGAACAGGAAAATGCAATCATCAAAGGAGAGGGTGGGGTCGTAGGTGTGACAGAGGATCCTTCAGCACTACGAAGATGGATGGTAGCAGGGCCAGAAGTGAGTCGTCTTACTGAAGAATATGAAGCACTGTCATCGAACAAGGATGTTACTGAAAACATGAAACACAGAGAACAAACAAGTCAATCCCAGAAAGCTTTCTATGGCAAAGTAACAAAGCTCACGGCTGTCATCAATGAATAGGGCAATCCATTTCAAGAAGAATCATCCGATCTACTCACTCTGGATACAAAGATTATAGCATCGGAAACCGCAGCTGAAGCTGTTCGCATGCACTATGGGAATGGCAGGACTCGCTTTAAAGAGTTCATGAAGACCTTAGAGGGAGAAAACCGGGCTGCTTTCTATTCCAAAATCAAAAGGAACAACATAGACTTCTTTGACCAGACACAAGAAGCAGCAGTGACTGATGCCAAACATAAAAGTTTGAAAGATGTCTGTCGCCTATTCTCTAAACTATTCATATCTTGCCAATCCAGGGAGTGTGACCTGATGGAATTCTTTAAACATGAGAACCAGTCCTTTCCTGCATCGTTGAGTGTAAATGGAAACCTCTACAGTGGTACAAAGTCTCAACTTGCATTGCTTCTTCAGTCCAAAGTTACATGTCCAGATTCAGTTCCACATGTGTCAGTCATCATCATCGATGGTTCAGCATTGGTAAACACAATACCACCCTGCAAATCAAAAACCTTCGAAGAGTATGCACAACTTGATTTTTTTCCAAAGGTACTGAAATTCAGTTCAGCATACGAGAGGACTGACATTGTTTTTGATGTTTACTTACCAACAAGTTTGAAAGCTGAAACACGGACAAAACGTGGACAAGGTGCAAAGTGTCGGGTAACCCACAACGGCAAGCTCCCTCCCAACTGGCGAAATTTCTTGAGGGATGATGACAATAAAACAGCTCTCTTCAAGTTTCTGGCTGATAGAATCACTTCACTAGCACAGGATCATGAAAATCTCGTGGTAATCACCAGAGTTGCAGATGTTGTTAGCAATCAGAATATCAGTTTTGAAGGACTAGCACCTTGCAACCATGAGGAATCAGACACAAGGATGTTTGTACACGCAAAACATGCAGTTAATCATGGTTACAAAACAGTACTGCTGAAAGCTAATGACACAGATGTCCTTGTCATTGCCATCACTGTATTTCCAGTCTTGAAAGAGTTGGGCCTGGAGGCAATGTTCATTGAATTTGGTCAAGGAAATGACACAAGGTTTATTCCAGTACATGAAGTCATCAGCGTACTTGGCCCTGAAAAAGTTAAAGGCTTGTCCTTTTTCCATGCCTTTACTGGTTGTGACAATGTGTCAGCCTTTCGATATAAAGCTAAAAAGACAGCATTTCAGACATGGAATGTTTTACCTGACGTGACGGACGTATTTGTCAAGCTGAGCAGTCATCCACCAGTCATAACAAGTGAGGACCAAGCAGTTATTGACCAGTTTGTCATCACAATGTATGACAGATCTACCTCCCTCACAGAAATAGATGCTGTAAGATTGGACATGTTTGCTCGTAAACAGAGACCCTATGACTCCATACCTCCAACTAAAGCAGCTTTAACTGAACACACAAAGCGTGCAACATATCAAGCAGGGTGCATTTGGAGTCAAGCAACATGCTGTCACATGGAAATTGATAGTCCTGGCGAGTGGGGGTGGAAGAAGCACGGCAATACATGGAAGATATTTTGGACAACACTTCCGCCAGTTGCAGAAAGCTGCAAGGAACTAACAAAATGCGGATGCAAGACACAATGCTTTGGAAGATGCAAATGCTATAAATTCGGCCTTCCATGTACAAATTTATGCAGCTGCAATTGCGAGTGTTGAACGTGTGAATCCTGATGAAAACACAAGAACAAGAAGAAAAAAATGCGGGATAAACTGACATAAGTGTGTAAAATATAGCCTTTATTACACTCAAATGATGTTAAATCTTTATTTTGTCGTCAGAAATGGCTTTGTTGACATCAGAAACATATAAATTGATATATAATATGTGGAAATCGGTCAAAAATGAAGCATTTAGTTCACAAAATGATAAATTTTACCATCCGTGGCGGCCATCTTGAAAAATGGCGGCCATCTTGGATTTTTGAGTGGCCCAAAAGTTTTTTCGGAAGAGTAGACCATTGTGAGCAATCGTGCCAAGTTTCATGCTTGCTTACCAAAATGCACGATTCTTCATCATTTTTGACTTAAGCTGCTCAGCTAAAAAGTGACATCCGTTTACTGAGCTAACAATTATTTGTACGGTGCAATAAATATTCATCTGTCTTCTACAGATGAATATTTATTGTTTTAAAACTATGAAATTGCTACAATTTTAAATCAATAAATAAAGAAGAATATTTCGCTAACAATGGTGTCACAAAAGAAATTACGTTCATTGAAGGGAAGAGTCATTTCTTTCTTAGTAAATATGAGACATTTATCAAAAAGAATATTATTATTGACAGAAAATAATGCAGATTGAGGTAGAAAGAACCGTGGAATTTCCACGGGGTCTCTCTAGTATATGTATAGTATAGTATATCATATACATATGTATATGATATAAACGTTGGCATCAATACGTTCTCAAAGTATACAATGCGTATTTGATCATAGATTAAAACCAATTGACGTTTTTCTTTCTAGCTGTACGAGCTTAATTAATTAGTTGTTGCCTGATATTGGCATACAAAAAGCACATGTAAAAGCACTTCTGCTATGAGAAGCAAAAAAAGAAAGCTATTGATCACACACACAGTAGTATGAATATATATATATATATATTATCAACTGTTTTCCTTTGTTGCTTTAGGCTTACACCATGGGCCATGCTACACATCTTCATAGCAGAAGTTTCTCTCTCTCTCCCTCCCCATCTCTTTCTCTACACACACACACATACACACACACACACACACACACATTAATACACTTTATGTATTCAATATTTTTAGTCTTAAAACAATGCAGTAATGAAGTTATGCCCTAGACTACAAAATCCAATGCAAACAAAGAAAAATCTAATAAAAAGTACAATTAAACAACGGATAAGGCAACATACTTTTATTCAAGTAAATCAGGCGATAGTTAAATATTTAGAAAAACAAAATATCTTCTATTAAGATTATCAAACACTTATTAACTATGAATTATTTTCTTTTTCAGGCGGCTGTTACAAACATGAGCTGAACAATCAGCGACTATTGGGTCAAATAAAACATTTGAATGTGAAATATATATTGCATGTGAACCTGAAATAGAAATAGTCGAATGTCATTGTTACCTTCATTTTTTTAAATCTAATGCGTGGAGTCCCAGATCACGGAATTACGGAGCGGTCACCCATTGGTTGATTTAGCCATGTATTGACTCAGAACTTCACTTCTTCTTTTCCCCCTCTTTTGGTATTGGCTACCAATATAGCAATATCGTCAGTCACTCTCTCTCCTTCTGCCTAGACCAGTTCCACTCTTCCTGACAACGATTTAGCCATCTTATATTTCAATATCAGTGCCACCTATTATTACCTGGACAATTTGAAAGTCCTTGAATTGCTGGTGAGTTTCAAATGTCAACAGTTATCTTAAGTTTTAAATTAGGAATTCTTTAAATATGACATTTTTCAGCCATTTTCTTCTCTGTTGAAATCTTTGCATGTCTAAAACGTATTTTGAATTGTTTACATAATAGGGTAGGTCGATTTTGGAATTATGCCTTTCGAAAAATATTGCAGTGTAATTTAAACTGGACTCAAGAATAGTCCCTCTCTCTCCAATTTAAGTTATCTTGTGGATTTATGAAGGACAGACCCAAATAGCAATCCATGTGATATATCGATACTGGATCTGAAGTAGGCTATTTTTTGTTTCTCCTTTCGTTATTGGCAGGAAAATATTTTATTTCACATCAGTTTCTTTGTTAAAAATACTTATTTTGATTAAGAAAACATTTACAATGGATAATTTTTACCTTTCTTCATTATAATGAAAGAGAGGTAATAAATAGCTTTCATTGAAAGCATTTCAAATTCTTAGCGAATCCTTATGTATAAAAAGATAGAACATTTTGGAAGCTATTTATATCCAATAATTTTATAAACAGATTAAAAAAACATCACAGTAATAAAATTAGTCATAGTTTTATAAAAATGTTGTTCAATTAAAAATTCAATGATCAAACAATACTGTGCTAATTAAATTTTGACTTTAAAATTCCTATTTAAAAGTTTAAAAAATTCTTTATGAAAAAAAACGAACAAAAAATTACAAAACAAAAATAAAAGTACAAAGACTTCTGGATAATGTTATACTGGTATCCTGAATGGAAGCTTGGAACACAAAAAAATAAAATTTATGCTTCCAAAAATAAATGTTCAACGCTGTTGCACTCAATTATATGAATAATTATTGTTATACACTCACTCACTCACTCACTCACTCACTCACTCACTCACCCTCTAAAAATTTTTTTAAAAACATAGTTCACCCCCAAAAAGGCAGGCCGCCATTGTAGACGTAAGGGGCTACTGAGAAAAAAGGGTGAGGGTTTTTTTTCGGGGGGGGGGGGGAGGGGGGAGTCAACCTAATTTAGGAGCTGCGCAGCGAGATGTCTGTCTACATTAGTTTTAAATTTCTGCATGTCAGTAACGTCAGGAAAGCAGGAAGCAGGGAGAGAGTTCCTGAGTCCAGCAGCACGAGGAAAGAAGCTTTTGGAGTAGAAAGCTCTTCGTCATCTGGGGCCTCCACAGTGTATAGATGGGATTTGGCAGATTGTCGGGTTTGTCTAGTGAATTTACGTTGTGGGGGTACCAGAGTAGCAAGCTCATCAAAGCAAAATCCATTGAAGTACTTGTAAAACAAGCACAAGGAAGCAACATTGCGGCGATGGGGCAGGGGCTGGAGGGGGAGGTCTAATGTCTCACAAGTCACAATCAATTAAAATACATGAACATTTATAACATATCTTGGTAGCCGTTTGCTCCGGCATGTATCTCGTATCAGGATCTTGCCAGACCAAGAAGAGACATTGGTTGAAGACAAGAAGAGGTTTATTCGTCTGTTCTCAATGTCGATAATTACTGCTTAATCATATCTTACCCGGACATCTCTAAACCCACAAGTTCACACGTGTGCGCTTCCAAGTGAACTGACGACTTATCTCTCTCACCCCCTCTCTCTCTTTGGGCAATGCGATGTCGCACTTTTCTAGAACACAGGAAGTCAAGCTGACATCTAAGTACACTAAGTGGAAATGAGCGATTTTTCTGTCCTTGAGCGACAGAATGAAAATAAACAATCAACCTTCAGACGATGGCTGCACATACCATAAAACTAAATGAAATCCATTAAACACATCTGTATTCCTAATATTAGTATATGGGGTTAGTTGAAACTTTTACAGTGGGAGGGCTAATTGGAACGGTTTAACAAAATTCTTGTACAAAATGTGTTCCAAGAATCCACCCTCTCCCAATATATATTTAAATTTATATAGATATTTAAGGATGATGCCTTGATGAATTCATACAAATTTAAACTTGCGCATACATATTTTTACTCTCAGCAAATTGTTTAGTTTTGCTTTCGTTTCTTGTTAGCATTACAAACAAAACAGAACAATTGCTAATAATGAAAGCCAGTTTTACCAAAACATAAACAAACAATCGGACCCGGAATAAATTAAGTACTTTTAGAACAATATATGAGAGAAACAAGACCACAACAGAAATGCTGAGCAGCTGAAAAAGGAGTATAAACCGAAATTAATGAAGAAAACCCCAAGATGATTTTACTAAAAATGCCAAACTTTAAAGTACCTTGCCAAAGTACCTTTGCTATAAGAAATTCACTATCCTAAGGAAAGACTAACACCAGGATATGTATACACGAAAAAGAGCAGATTACTAAAGGGAGAATCACATTAATTCAAAGAACACTACAACTACAGACCGATAACCTTCCTACCAATTGTGGCATATTGTAATGACAGACTTAGCGAAGAGATATGCCACTTCCTTAATAGCCGCAGACTCCTTCCAGAGGAACAAAAAGTATGCTGTAAAGATACAAATTGTAACAGGCAGAGTGGGAAAATTCTTTGATTCCTCCAAATATTTTCGTCAACAAATAGCTGTTCGTCACTTTGAAGTAGTTGGTGACGTTTAGTTGTAAGTAGGATTTAGTGGTGATCTAGCAGCCAGAGTTTCTGCATCTTCCGGTCTCCTTAAAGCTGCAAATATGGCAACAAAATAACATAAAAACGCCAACATATTTGGCCTCAATGGCGTAATAACTCTATGATGCTTTATTCTTTTACATATCATGTCAGCTTTGCTCTCGTCCCTCCCCTGGATGGGGTGAACAAAAAGAGAAACTTGGAAAACAGCGTCCAAACACAGTCAGTTCAAAGGCCAAAGAGGAGGATCTTTTTTTTTTGCCACGCTTCATTTCATGATGAAGGCATTTGATGAATGCAATAACTATAAATACCAGGGCATTCCGGAAGCGAATGCCATCAAATCAACAGACATAAAGGAGATGCTAAACAAAAAAGAAGAATGCTTGAGAAGAACAAAGAAATCTCATTGAAAGTAAATTATATATAAAAAACATTAAAATGAATAAAAACTTGGGAAGCATCCCTGCTATGATAATCTGGACCCTTCATCAATTGGATAAAAGAACTAGGGATATTAGATCTAAGAACCAAAAACTTATGACTATGCTTAACGCACTGTACATGCAGGATAATACTGACCAACTCTATGCAAAAAGGAAAAAAGGGGGAAGTGTACTGGTAAAAATTGAAGATTGCGAAAACGATGTGATAAAAAGACAAGAGAAACACAAAATAAAGAGATGCTGATTACTGCCACCAAAAGCAGTGCCGATGTAAACAATACAGAGAGCAGTGAAACGAGAAATAAAAAGACGAGAAAAGAAAAATGGGAAGAGAAGCAACTACATCGACTATTTATAAGATGGACCCAAAACATTGCAGCATACGAGGAAACGTTGAAAGGACACTTGATAAGAAAAAGAGAATCACTACTGATAGCCCCCGCCCCCCCAAAAAAATCAATACATGTGTGTGTTTCATGTTCTTATTACAAATCAGAACAAATTACATAATAACCAAGATAGACGAGACTCAAGAAAATACGAAATATAGACTTTATGGACAAAGAGACGAAATGGTAATCCACATCAAAAGGGAATGTGGCAAGTTGGCTCCCAATAAAATATAAAAAGAGAAGGTTTAAAATTTTTCTGCGAATACTTAGCATCCATAAAACAGCACATGCTATTTTAATGAATTAGTCATTAAACAAACTATTTTCTCTGCTATAAAATAACTCAATAAATATAACAATTACCACTGTCAATAGAAGCAACAAGGTGAGTAATACGGAAAACAGTAAACGGAAGACAAGAAAAGAAAAAATGAGAAGAAAAGCAACTACATAGACTATTTATAAGACAGACAAAAATACAGAGAAGCATTTTCCAGGGAGACTGCCTATCTCCACTACTTTTTGTCATGGCTCTGATGTCACTCACCAACATACAAATTTACGAATATAAAGTTAAAAAAGTTAATCACCTCATGAATATCGATGAATTACTGGCAAAAAACAAAAATAAGCTAATAAACACAATTATAATATTTAGTCCGGATATCGGAATGGAATTCGGACTGGAAGAATATGTACTACTCGAGATGAAGGAGGGAAAACACGAAATAACCAAAGGCACAGAATTACTCAATCGAGAGGTGATGAAGGCACTTGGTGAACGCGATAACTATAAATACCTGGGCATTCTGAAAGTGGACGCCATCAAATCGACAAAGATGAAGGAGATGATTTAAAAATAAAGAATACTCCAGAAGAACAGAGAAAGCTCATTGAAAGTAAATTATACAGTAGAAACCAAAATAAAAGGAATACAAATTTAGACAGCATCCCTGGTAAGATAATCTGGACCCTTCATAAACTAGATAAAAGAAGGATATTGGATCAAACAACAAAGAAACATATGACTATGTTTAACACACTGTACATGCAGGATGATACTGACTGACTATGTAAAATCCCCCTCCCTATTTAACTCTCCCTGATTCAGCTTCGCTCTCTGTCCCAAGATACTGAGCCAGAACCTTAAGTGCGCAGCAGGTCTGTGTCTCCTGTTAATACAGCAAAAAAACCCGCAGAGGACCTAATACGCGAGGTTGACCCACACCATGCAACTGCAGAAAAGCTAACCATCGCAACACTATATTATTAGTGATGCAAGACGAATGTATTTACACCTGTCATTATTGATAAATTTTTTGAATGAAATCACAGTAGGATAAATATAGAATATATTGCTGCGACCAAACGATGCCTGGGTACGTCTAGCATATATGATTACGCATATACAGGTTTTTATTTAAATAGCTCAAATTTGAAGAAAAGCAACTAGGTGGACTATTCATAATACACAGCATATGAGGAAACGGAAAAGGACACTTGATAAGAAAAACGGAATTACTACCTACAGCAGAAAAAAAGCAACAAAAATTCAACAAAACAATCAAAACACACGCGTTTTTTATGTTCTTATTACCGATCAGAAAAAATAACGTAATAGCCAAGAAAATACAAAATCTAGACTTTGTGGACAAAGAGAGGAAATGGTAAACCACATGAAAAGTGAATGTAGCAAGTCGGCTCCCAATAAAATGTAAAAAGAGGAGGTTTTAAATTTACTAAGAATACTTAGGATTCTTAAAACAGTGCAGATCTATGTATATGTTTTTTTTTATATGAATTAGTCATTTAAAAAAATGTTTTCTATGCTATCAAAGAACTCGATACTCTTATAGCTGATGCACCATGTTTCCTTGACTTCGCGTCGTCAACGTTCGGGCAGGTCTCGAAAGCACTCAAGAGTTGACGAGGCGAAAACTGCCAAACGCTATATTGAAGATTGTCAGCCGATAAATTACGACAAAGAAAATCAAACTAAAATACATATATACAAATGAAGAACGAACAAACCATAGCTAAACAACTGTTAGTAATTAAATGTTTATTTTTATTCTTTTTGTCAAAGGAACCATTGTTAATCAAATGTTTTTAAATAAAATGTTATTTTGTTTGTGCACCAGAAAGTTTCAAATGATGACTTTGTTTGATTTGTTCAGCAAATTTTATTGTTGTTTTTTGTTTTTTTAAATTTCCAATGCTTATTTTTTACATTTTTTGTCAATTTTTTTCTTGTTAACATAAACACCGCAACAATTGTTTTTAAGCATTTTTTTGTTTTGTTTTCTTATTTTAACGAAAACAAACTGTTTATAAGCAAATGTTTCTTGGTTAATAGTTTCGTCGACTCTCGGGAGATTCGGAGACCTGCCCGAACGTTGACGACGCGAAGTCACGCAAACATGGTGCGTCAGCTATAAGAGTACCCAAAGAACTCCATAGATAAAACAATTACCATCACCAAGAGCAGCAACAAAGAGAACAAGGAAACGGGAAAGAAAAAGATGAGAAAAGAAAAATGGGAAAAGAGGCAAGTAAATGGATATTTTATAAGACAGACCAAAGAAATTGCGCATGAGAAAACATAGATGTGACTATGAAAAGGACACTTGAAAAGAGAAACGGAATCGATATTAACGAGCGCACAAAACAATGCGATCAGACAAAACTACAAAAAAGCCAAGATAGACAACTCAGTAAAACAGCAAAGGTAGACACTGTTGACACACAAAGGAAATGGTCAACTATATCATCAGTAAACGCAGCAATCTGGCAAAAAGGGATAGAAAACTAAATATGATTGGTTTGGGAAGGCAGACCACTGAGAACTGTGCAAACGCCAGAACTTTGAATATACAGACAAATGGCACAGGTACAAATCTATTGGCAGATGAAAGGTATAAACACCTATGGGACATGTAATTACAACACAAGCAAACAAATTCAAGCAAGAAGGCTGGATATGATAATAGTCTACAAGAAGAAAAAACCCTGCCAAATAGTAAATTGCGCCGTCTTAGCAGTCACAGGGTGAAGCTGAAGGAGAAAGATGACGGAAACATGAATAAAACAACTGTAGTACCAATAATTGTAGGAGCACCAGGAATATTTCCGAAAATCACGGAATAAAGACTAGGAGAAAATGAATCGAAAAAGGGTTGGCACCACACCATACAAACCACGAAAGCAGTCGGAACGTTAAGAAAAATCCCAGAGTGCGGACACCAATCATGTGACGCTGACCAACCGCACTTATTTTGAAATAAAATAATAATTCATTTATGGCCCAATGATAGTGACCCTTTGGGGGGGAGCTGGAGTTCCTCACATTTAAAAGTGTTGTGCCTGACTTCTTTTGTCCTCGTAGGGAGTCAAGTAAAGTCAAAGAGGTGTTATTGTGGCATTAAAACATGACGAGCCTCCGGGTGCTATCGGGATGACAGCTTAAATATCAACTATTTTTAAATTTTTATTATTATTGTATCTTGGGTGTTTTTTTTTGTTTTTCTTTTAAACATGTTTCGGAGACTATTCCCACATCTTTTGGAGTGGATTATGAACAGTTTTCTGAATCTTCTATATTTTTCGGGTCTTATTCTCCCCAGTTGACGAACCTCAATGTTATCTGTTTTGCCCCGGAATTATGATGAAAAAGATATATTTTTATGGTAAACTACACGAATTTTCTGTTTACTATAAAATATTTCGGTCATATGAAAAACGCAATTCCAAATGAATCTCTTGTTTATACTTACGTATCAGACAAACATAAGTTTCCTCATCAAAAATTATGAAAAAGTTGGTATATTCTGGATGAATAATATCTAAAATTTAGAAAACATAATTCTTTGACCCTAAACTGGCGCAGATTTCATCAGTACCGTAACACAAAAGAAAATCCAGCTTTCAAAAAGAGGTATTCTGGATTGGTTAAAAATGCCTATATTGACAATAAACCTAAACGGAGGAGATAATGCCTGGCAGAATAGCCTCCTGAGACCCAAACCATACAACTAGTTACTAAAACTAAGATAGCACACATCTAAAATCTAATCAATGACACAGTGTTACAATACTGTTATATACAGCTTGTCTAACACTAACTTAGCACACAGTTTAAATCTTATGAACGATAAACAATGTTGTATTACTGTTATACTCAGCTTGTCTAACATCAACTGAGACAAACATTGCAATTGAATTAATGAAACACTTGTATCCCTTTTATGTATAGCTTTTCTAAAATTCACTTAGCACACAGCTACACTCTATTCGACACTGTACAGTATTCTTATTATGAATAGCTTGTCTAAAACTAAGTTAGCACACAGCTAAAATCTATTCAATGACACTGTTGCAATACTGTTATATATAGCTAGTCTAAAATTAAGTTAGCAATCAGCTACAATCTATTCATGACACTATTGCAATACAGTTATATATAGCTAGTCTAAAACTAAGTTAGCACACAACTAAAATCTATTCAATAACGCAGTGTTGCAATACTGTTATATATAGCTAGTCTAAAACTAAGTTAGCACAAAACTAAAATCTATTCAATAACGCAGTGTTGCAATACTGTTATATATAGCTAGTCTAAAACTAAGTTAGCACACAGCTAAAATCTATTCAATAACGCAGTGTTGCAATACTGTTATATATAGCTAGTGTAAAACTAAGTTAGCACACAGCTAAAATCTATTCAATAACGCAGTGTTGCAATACTGTTATATATAGCTAGTCTAAAACTAAGTTAGCACACAGCTAAAATCTATTCAATAACGCAGTGTTGCAATACTGTTATATATAGCTAGTCTAAAACTAAGTTAGCACACAGCTAAAATCTATTCAATAACGCAGTGTTGCAATACTGTTATATATAGCTAGTCTAAAACTAAGTTAGCACACAACTAAAATCTATTCAATAACGCAGTGTTGCAATACTGTTATATATAGCTAGTCTAAAACTAAGTTAGCACACAACTAAAATCTATTCAATAACGCAGTGTTGCAATACTGTTATATATAGCTAGTCTAAAACTAAGTTAGCACACAGCTAAAATCTATTCAATAACGCAGTGTTGCAATACTGTTATATATAGCTAGTCTAAAACTAAGTTAGCACACAGCTAAAATCTATTCAATAACGCAGTGTTGCAATACTGTTATATATAGCTAGTCTAAAACTAAGTTAGCACACAGCTAAAATCTATTCAATAACGCAGTGTTGCAATACTGTTATATATAGCTAGTCTAAAACTAAGTTAGCACACAGCTAAAATCTATTCAATAACGCAGTGTTGCAATACTGTTATATATAGCTAGTCTAAAACTAAGTTAGCACACAGCTAAAATCTATTCAATAACGCAGTGTTGCAATACTGTTATATATAGCTAGTCTAAAACTAAGTTAGCACACAACTAAAATCTATTCAATAACGCAGTGTTGCAATACTGTTATATATAGCTAGTGTAAAACTAAGTTAGCACACAGCTAAAATCTATTCAATAACTCAGTGTTGCAATACTGTTATATATAGCTAGTCTAAAACTAAGTTAGCACACAGCTAAAATCTATTCAATAACGCAGTGTTGCAATACTGTTATATATAGCTAGTCTAAAACTAAGTTAGCACACAGCTAAAATCTATTCAATAACGCAGTGTTGCAATACTGTTATATATAGCTAGTCTAAAACTAAGTTAGCACACAACTAAAATCTATTCAATAACGCAGTGTTGCAATACTGTTATATATAGCTAGTGTAAAACTAAGTTAGCACACAGCTAAAATCTATTCAATAACGCAGTGTTGCAATACTGTTATATATAACTAGTCTAAAACTAAGTTAGCACACAGCTAAAATCTATTCAATAACGCAGTGTTGCAATACTGTTATATATAGCTAGTCTAACACTAAGTTAGCACACAACTCAAATTTTGTGAATGTGTTGTATTACTGTAATGCTCATCATAGCCATCGCCAACTGAGATCAAAGCTACAACCTAATCAAGGAATTACATGCAGCCCTGCTATATTAAGCTTTTCTAACATTAACTTAGCAGGGTTAAAATCTAATCAACGACACAGTGTTGCAATACTCTTATATACAGCTTGTCTAAAACTAACTTAACGCATAGCTAAAATCTAATAATTGACGCAGTTTCACCCCTTTCATGCAAAGCATGTCTAAAACAAGCTTAGCACACAGCTAAAAATCTAAACAATAACACGGTGTTTGACAAGCGGTACATAACAGTACTACAGTACTGTTATGTACCGTTTGTCAAACAAACGGTGTTATATTTCTGTTATGCACAGTTTGTTTAACACAACTGAGATCAAAGTTAAAATCTAATAAATGAAACACTTGTATTCCTGTTAGGTACAGCTTGTCTAAAACTAACTTAACACACAGCTAAAATCTAATCAATGTTTCTGTGTCATTAATTTAGATAGCACACACCTAAAAATATTAATCAATGACACAAAGCCAAATATTGATCAAATTTGAAAGAAAGAATGAGGCTGATATTCTTTTGATGTAATTGTTTGCGCCAGAAGATTTTTAGGGAGAAGATGTCCAAGTGAAACCCAATAATCACTACAGAGAAGTTGTTCAATATAATCAGTGAAACACCTGTATTCCTGTTATGTACAGCTTTTCTAACACTAAGTTAGCACACAGATAAGAGTTAATCAATGACACAGTGTTGCAATACTGCTATGTACAGCTCGTCTAAGACTAACTTAGCACACAGCTAAAATCTAATCAATAATACACAGTGTTTTGATCCTGCGCAGCTTCTTTTATGCCAATATAGTACACGGCTAAGACACAGTGTTTCACTATTGTTATGCAAAGCTTGGCTTAAACTAATTTAGCACACAGTTAAAATTTAATCAATAACACACAGTGTTGTATTATTGCCATGCATAACTTATGTTCTGCTAGCGTAGGACACACCTAAAAATCTAATCAATGGCACAAAGTTACACTACTGTTAGGCACAGCTTGTCTTAAACTAATTTAGCACACATTAAAAATCTAATCAACGACCTTGTGTCATTTCTTTAGATAGTACACACCTAAAAAGTTTAATCAATACCACAAATCCAACTACTTATCAAATTGGAAAGAAAGAAGGGGATGGATGTTCTGTTGCAAAATAAGACTTTTCGGAAGAAGATGTCCAAATGTTAATCGATGATTCACACACAGTTCCGACAATCTACACAGAAGTTCTTCTCTCGGATCAGATCACTTTCCAAGTGAATTATCTCCGACACATGTTTTAGACTATGAACATTGAAATTGTTTCTTTGCACATATTAAAAAAAAATACAGCAGCGTCCATCTTGGTTTTCTCCACCTGATACAGCCGGCCCAAATTTTGTTTTATTTTTGATAAAGAGAGGTTGTTACTCTCGAAATATTTAGCAGTAATTCTCCCATTTTACAATTTACTGTCTTTATATTTAAAGTTGTTGAAATATAAATGAATTGATCTGAGATTTACCGTCTCTTGTCATTTATTTTTTTTCATCCCATATTCCCCCTTCTGGGTTTCAACATTGCATTGCTTCTGCCTCGGAATTCTCACCTTCATATTTACTTGTTTACCAGCAATGCTTCAAGCAAACTACCATTTCCTTTTACAATAGGCAATATTTTCTGGATTTACAATACATTTATATTTTTGTTAATAATTATTAAAGTATGTCCTTGTCTGGTCGGTGTCAATTCCATATCAAAAAAAAGAAAAAGGAAAACAAAAAAAACTTGCATACATATAGAAGGGACTGTGATGAATCACGATCCCTTCTATATGTATGCAAGTTTTTTTTGTTTTCCTTTTTTTTTTAAAAGTCTATTGATTTATCCTGGATCAGAATTGTATTTGTTTCTGTTGGAGATTTTCTTTTTCAAATTGGATATGAATGGATACATGTGTATGTATGTGCATATGAGTGTGTCCGTATAGTATGTATTATTGTATTTGATGAGGAGTGCCCAATTTCCGCATGTTGTAGTATATGGATCACTATTTGTTATGTTACTTGTGTCTTTTGTATTTTTTGTATCTTGCATTTTTTTCTTTACTTATTATTATGAAGGATAATTAAATTAGGAGGTTAGACGAAAGAATACCTTTAGGTACCCCCCCGCTAACATTTGTATATTTTTTGTATTTGGACAAATAGTAAATAAAGACGTATTATTATTATTATTATTATTATTATTATTATTATTATTATTATTATTATTATTATTATTATTATTATTATTATTATTATTATTATTATTATTATTATTATTATTATTATTATTATTATTATTATTATTATTATTATTATTATTATTATTATTTAGACGGTTTTACTATTTATGCCCGCCAGCACAACAGCTGCTGCTCATGATGATTCTCTATTTGGCCATTCTCTGCCCGTCGTTTCGAGCAACTACGTTTTTTCATTTATTTTTATTTAAAATTTAGTCCGAACATCTTTGTAATAAGTAAAAACATTTAAAACAAAACGTTTTGCAAATATCTTTCTCGATCAATATTCGGTTTCCATATAATCTTTACGACTAAAAGTTGTGACTAAATCTGTTTTATATTTTATTTCAAATAATATCGTAAGAAATATTTCAGATACTTTGGGCTGACGGACCCAGATTTCCTGAATTCCAACGGGAATCAGAGGTTGCTCAAAACGACGAACCGAGATTGCTTGAATCGAGAGTCATCATCAGCAGGTGTCGTGCTGGCGGGCACAAATACTAAAACTCTTATTCAGGCAGAGTTTGTTAGTGAGGCTGAAACAGACCAAATCTGCGGTTGTTTTTTCTTCGTTCTTTTGCACATGGATTTCAACTCCTCCTGGAAGGAGCGGCTCGCCACCATATAGAGGACGAAATTAAAAGCGTTGTTTGTGTTCATCACGAGAGACAACGCGAGAATGATCTCTTTCGAGTCTGTGAAGTCGACCCAGATAAACAGAAAAGATGGCGGCACGGT
Source organism: Sepiola atlantica (assembly GCA_963556195.1). Classification (NCBI taxonomy): domain Eukaryota; kingdom Metazoa; phylum Mollusca; class Cephalopoda; order Sepiida; family Sepiolidae; genus Sepiola; species Sepiola atlantica. The sequence continues at coordinate 139,384,647 of OY744519.1, forward strand.
GAAAATAAGGAACAAGATATTGATGGCTAGAACTAGTCGAACTGTCTGGGTGCCGTTGTGCGCCGGGTGCGGGGTCTGTCCGACGGCTGGACGACGATATATCTTCAAAACAATCGCCACATTACACACGATTAGTATAATGGCGGGAACGAAACTGTAGACCACAAAAAAGAGTAACAGATTGATGACCCTTTTCGGACGCTTACAATAAAAGTTCTCGTACTCGTAGGAATTGGTGTAAACGGCGCTGAGGATAATTAGCACCGAGAAAAGAATGGACAATACCTTGAGCGGAGTCGCGTATATTCGGCTGGATCTGAGGTAGGTGGACAAGGGCCGGTAGACGGCTATTGTCCGTTGGACAGTTATTACGACCGTGACCCACGACGAATATTCCAAGAAGAAGGAACGGACGAATCGCAGTATGTGGCAATCGAGCATTGTGCTATAGTTTCCGTAGACCCCAGCGGTCGACAAGAATCTGTTAAAAAGACTGCTGTAAAGAACGAAGAGGTCACTGACGCAGAGGGCAATCAGATAGAGGCCGATGTTCTTTTGACGTAAGCGTTTGCGGCATAAGACGGTGAGAGACAAAATATTTCCAACTGTGCCGATCAGCAAAATTGATGCCGATACAATCAAAAGGCCTGGTTGATTGCCTAGTTTACCGTACATTGTTGCTTTCTTAAAAAATAAATTTGAGGTTGAGGTTTGATTTAAATAACTAAGTTTATGTTGTTCTTTTTGTTTTGTAACCGAAAAAAAGTTTTTTTTTTCAGTTTAGAAATAAAAGTTTGACTTTGTGTCGTTCCTCTGCTTTTTGTAACTGATTTTTTTTTTACGTTTCACTTAAGTAATCATTTTGTACCGTTCGTCTACTTTTTGTAACTGATTATTTTACGTTTCACTTAAATAATCAGTTTGTACCGTTCCTCAATTTTTGTAACTGATTTTTTTTACGTTTCCCTTAAATAATCAGTTTGTACCGTGCCTCAATTTTTGTAACTGATTTTTTTACGTGTCACTTAAATAATCAGTTTGTACCGTTCCTCAATTTTTGTAACTGATTTTTTTACGTTTCACTTAAATAATCAGTTTGTACCGTTCCTCAATTTTTGTAATTGATTTTTTTACGTTTCACTTAAATAATCAGTTTGTACCGTTCCTCAATTTTTATAACTGATTTTTTTACGTTTCACTTAAATAATCAGTTTGTACCGTTCCTCAATTTTTGTAACTGATTTTTTTTACGTTTCCCTTTAATAATCAGTTTGTACCGTTCCTCAATTTTTGTAATTGATTTTTTTACGTTTCACTTAAATAATCAGTTTGTACCGTTCCTCCATTTTTGTAACTGATTTTTTTTACGTTTCCCTTAAATAATCAGTTTGTACCGTTCCTCAATTTTTGTAACTGATTTTTTTACGTTTCACTTAAATAATCAGTTTGTACCGTTCCTCAATTTTTGTAACTGATTTTTTTACGTTTCACTTAAATAATCAGTTTGTACCGTGTCTCAATTTTTGTAACTGATTTTTTTACGTTTCACTTAAATAATCAGTTTGTACCGTTCCTCAATTTTTGTAATTGATGTTTTACGTTTCACTTAAATAATCAGTTTGTACCGTTCCTCAATTTTTGTAATTGATTTTTTTACGTTTCACTTAAATAATCAGTTTGTACCGTTCCTCAATTTTTGTAACTGATTTTTTTACGTTTCACTTAAATAATCAGTTTGTACCGTTCCTTAATTTTTGTAACTGATTTTTTTTACGTTTCACTTAAATAATCAGTTTGTACCGTTCCTCCATTTTTATAACTGATTTTTTTACGTTTCACTTAAATAATCAGTTTGTACCGTTCCTCCATTTTTGTAACTGATTTTTTTACGTTTCACTTAAATAATCAGTTTGTACCGTTCCTCCATTTTTATAACTGATTTTTTTACGTTTCACTTAAATAATCAGTTTGTACCGTTCCTTTGCTATTTGTAACCGATATTTTTTTTAGCGAACACAGTTTGACTAACATAATCGGGTTTGTACCGTTTACCGTGTAACAGTTTATTTTCTTTCTGTCTTTTTTAGAGATCACGGTTTGAATTGAATAACTGGATTTGTACCGTTTTTCCGTTTATTGTACCAGATTTTTTTAAAGTTTTTATTTTTTTTTAGAAATTGTGGCGTGATTTAAATAAGAATGTTTGTAGTGTTCCACGTTGATTGTTAACATTTTTTTCTTTTAGAAATCGAATTCTTACTTTAATGAGAGAGTTTGTACCACTTCCTCGTTTTATTCTGGAGACAGTGTTTGGTCTTGCTTTTTAAAACCGAATTTCTTTTCTTTCGATATGACGGTTTGACTAGAATAACCGAATATGCACCGTTTTATTCGTTTATTGTACTATTGTTTATTGTACTTTTTTTTAGAAATTGAGATTTGATTTCTATCACTGAGTTTGTACCGTTCCTTTTTGTGACTGAAAATATTTTTTTTAGATATCAAAGTTTAAGTTAAATAACCAGATTTGTAACATTCCTCTGTTTATTGTAACCGAATTTCTTTTTAGACCACGAGCGTTCCCACGTTAATTATAACAAAATAAATGTTTTTTTTTGTCTTTTAGGAATCGAATTGTAACTTTAAAAAGCGGTTTGTACCGCTTCTCCGTTTTTTTTATTTAACCGAAAAAAATTTTTTGAGACGGAATTTGTCGTGAATAATCGATTTTTATCATTCCAGCATTTTTTGCAAGCAAAAACAAAATTGCAGAAAAAGAAAGGCGAGAGTCAATAAAGTAGTAAACTTCTAATTGTTTACTGTAAATATGCGTGTATACCTTTTTATACTATTGAGTTACAACTTACTAAGGCAAAAAACCACTCAAGGATGAGGGTTACTGAGATTGCCAATTGGATAATGAACGATACTATGAGAGTATTGAAAACGTTGAATGGAATGGACACAATTTGATCAATTCAGAGGACAGCTCGACAAGTATTTGTTGACATTAGACTTAAGGACAACAATGTTATAGCCTGCAGGGTAGCAGTCACATGGCAATATGTTCCACAGATGGAAAGTTTACTACTTCCTGGAAAGAAACTCTGTTGATGGAAATTCCGTTTAGTTTTAAGTACAGATAGGAAAGAAAGACAATTTCTTTGCTGTAGTGGTCGAAAGACGTGTTCTTCCTGTGAATGTGTTACAGGGAGGAACCCGAGATTAGAGCTCAGTCGAGCACAAATAAAATACGACGAATGTATATTTGTATGTACGCCTATGACTTTGTCAGCTGAGCAGTTACAGTTGAAATTGAGTTTAGAGATGAACCTTGGTAAGGCGCACAAAGTGATGTAGGTGCGGACGTAGGTAGTAATCAGGATGCTGTCCGAGAAGAGCACGCATTGTACTCTAACCAGTTTTATCCAAATCGCAACTAACCGACTTCAGAATTTCATACAGACAGGCGAGCTGTTTATTGTTTGTGACTTTGAGTTCTTCGTCCAATATACAAGAACAACTTTCATTCCAGGGCAACACTGGGTGCCCCTGCTAGTTTTGAACAAAGCGACGATTCTTGCTTACAAATCGAAACGCTAGAATCCCGGTTTCTGTTTCATTTCTAAATATGTAGATTTTGTTCTGTTTTTCTTCTATTTTGTGGAAGCCATAATTTGGAATGATGTTCGATCGGTAAGGCAAGCAAGCACAAAAATGAACCGGTAAGAAAACATTCCTTTCAGTTTTGTCTTTGCTAAACAACAAGGAATAAAAAAGTTCGAATGGCGAAATGATCTCCCAGCTGTTTTAGAGGGTCGAATGAAAACTGTGGAGAAAGACACCACACCCACTTAAAGAACACTGCTCGACAATACTAAACCAACCGCTGCATTCTCTGACAATCACGTGATGGGGCGGAGAGTGAGAGACTGCCGTTGACCACGCCTTAAAGAGGCAGTAAGCAGAACATTAAAACAGGCGCTTATCACACCCACACCCTCACACACACACTTACGTGTGCGTATATAGATACACATCTATTCATTTTATACATACTCATAACACTACCTGTGTTATATATATATATATATATATATATATATATATATATATATATATATATATATATATATATATATATATATAGTGTTTATATATATATATAGTGTTTATATATATATGTAGTGTGTCTATATATAGTGTGTATATATATATATATATATAGTGTTTATATATATATATATATATATATATATATATATATATATATATATATATCAACACTAACAGATATAAACACTCATATTGAGAACAAAAATCGACCAACAAGAACACTATTTAAATAAGAAACTACACACATTATGTGACAAAAGCGCACGGAAAAGCTAGGCAACCAAGATCACTTATCTAAACATGCACTCACACACACACAACTGGAATCCCTAAGTCTGGGCTTCAAATTAGCAACCGATCTTCATATATATAGTAGCAGGGCTACCCGGCGTTGCCCGGGGCAAAAGTGTAACATATTTCGGTAGTTTTACAGCTGACAAATCATGTTTCCGTGACTTCGCGTCGTCAGGTCTCGGAAGCGCCCGAGAGTTTACGAAACTATTAACCAAGCAGCCGATAACTTTTGGAAGAAATTAATCGCGTTCAATAAAAAAAATGAATTTCTATAATCTCTGTCAGCTCGTTGAATCTCCCAAAGAACTAATTGAGTTTTTTGAAAAAAACAAATGTAAAAAAAACAAACTTTGAATAACAAACAACAAAAAAAAACAACATTTGCATCTTTTGAAACTTTCCGGTGCACAAACAAAAAACATTTTATTTAAAAACATTTGATTAACAATGGTTCCTTTGACAAAAACAAACAAAAATAAACATCTAATTAGCTATGGTTTGTGTGTTCTTTATTTGTATATATGTATTTAGTTTTGTTTTCTTAGTCGTAATTTATCGCCTGTCATTCTTCAATTTAGCGTTTGGCATTTTTCGCCTTATTTTCGTCTCGTCAACTCTCGGCCGCTTCCGTAACCTGCTCGAATGTTGACGACGCGAAGTCACGGAAACATGGTGCGTCATCTTTCAGAGTACTCATATTTCTATTAAAACTTCTATCGCTTTATCTATCCTTACTTGTCTGCCAATCTTTTTCTCGTTTTCCCCTCTTTCTCAACACCTTCCTTTTCTCCTGTTGTTAAGTTTCGGGCAGTAGGTAGCAACCCGAAATAAAAATAAAAATAAACTCCTCTTTTTCTCCTTCCCTTTCGTTCTCTCTCTGCTTCCTTCTATCACTTTAGATCACCTGTTGCTCAGGCAAACTGCTCGCCCTTTACCCAAACATTGACTGCTCTTATAGTGTAGCCTCCTTCCCACAATTCGTCTCCGCCGGAAGCACTTCCGTTTCTGACGGAAGTACTTCCGTTTTCGCCGGAAGTACTTCCTTCCCATAAAACGCATTGCTCCTTCTCTTTTTTCCCCTCTTTGTGCCCGGCTCCCCACACGAGGTAAGTCGTACGTTTGTCATTCAAATATACAACATCACCCCCTGATCTCTAATCACATTACATAGTCTGAAGTCCACACTGGAGGTCGCCGGCTTCGCTGTGATCTCCGTGGTGATCCTTCACGCACACATCCATTCAGATCGGTCGCTGTTGGCCTCTCTCGCGACTCCGTCTCATGCCTCTCCACAGGTCTTAGGTCCAGAACGTGTCTCGGCATGCCATCGACAGACACATTACTGTCCGAATTCCTGGCTGTAACTGTTCCTCGCGCCCATTGTGTCGTACATCGCGCACCAGGCGGCTTTACCCACACTTTATCTTCTAGTCGCACTGTGCTCCTGGTTGCTTGACTCTGTTCCGGTGGCGGAACGCTTGGATGCCGCCAGACATATCGATATATCTGTTCTTGTGGCACCGTCTCCCTCACCTGCCCTGATCTGGTAGTCATGTTGTACCAGAACAGGTGCGGTTCCCCCTCTCTCAGCCAACGCTTTGATGGTCCTGTGGTTCCTTTCCACTATGCCGTTTCCTTCCGGCCTATACGCGGCTCTGAAGTATGGTCTGATGTTCCATCTCTCCAGCATCTCTCTGGCTGTTCCTGATCGGAAAGCCGCCCCATTGTCCATCAAGACTTCGTCTACAGGGCCACGTTCCAGAAACACTGTATTCATTGTGCTTGCCACCTCACTAGCCGTCTCTCTCCTCAACTCCCTCCAAATCGCGAACCTACTTGGTCCGCAGTCAATCATGGTTAGATATTGAGCCCCTCAATAGTGGGTGACATCAACGGCAAGTCTCTTCCAATTTTCGCCCACCTGGAGCTCTCCGTGATGATGTGACGCCGATGCCAGATCTATCGATTGACACCGCACGCATTGCTGTACTACTTTCTGCACGACCTTCCTCGCAACACTGGGATCTACCTTGCAAAGTCCTGTCAACTCCCATGTGGTGCATAGAGTGCTGGTCCTTGACTTCCTCATGGGTCATGCAGCATGTTTCATCAGCACTCTCTGTCGTTTCGTCCAAGGCTGCCATCCACCCTCTTCTCACCCTCGTTAGGCTGTCTGCCCTATTCTTGGCGGAAGGTATGAACGAAACACTGACTTTCAATCCAAATTCGGCGATTAACTCTCGTAGGATCCCGACTCTATGCATGATGATCATTTCTGAAGCACCTTTTGTCTTTACTCTCCGCTGTTCTGTCACAGCCGCCTGCACCCAGTTCAGCACGGTCGCCGAATCTGTACGTAGCTCCACCTCTTTCAGTCCCCACCTTAATGCCAGGTTTATGCCCTTGATAGTTGCGTCCAACTCGGCTACGTTGATGTGGGAGAAATCTGTTGCTTTCCTAAGCCAGGCCGCGTCCTCCACCCCCTCACCTCCAATCTCAACTGTGACGCCAGTGGCAATGCTACTTGCATCAAACCATACGACCCCTTTTTCTGTCTTAGGGACTCTCCACCTTCCTCTCACTGGGTCCTCCTTATCCACCTCCTTTAGGACATCTCGCATCACAGCCACCACATTTTCGCCAACGCTGTCCTCCCATTTCACTCCTCCTGCTTTTCTCTTCACATAACTGCAGGTTGCTCTGAGCCACCCAGCTACAGGGTAATGGCCCACCAACTTCCCGCAAACCGAGAACAATTGTCGCCTGCTCATTCTGTCCGTGACCTCTGGAATAGCGTTCCCTCTTGTGAACCGCAGCTCTCCCATTGCATCTTCCTCTAAGTGGAGTCCCAAAGCCGCACCGCCATTTAACGGCTCAGGGGCTTTTGCTGTTAGACCAAACCTCCTGAGCTGTTCCACTACTCTTGGTGCTGGCACCACTGTCTCATCCAGCAGTATGTCATCTACATGTCATCTTCATTTACGTCCTCCTCCTCTTTCAACACCCGCTTTAGTATTACAGTCATGATTTTGGGCGCGACAACCCAAAACCCAAACGCGTCAAGCAGTACGTCTTCTCCTTGAATTGTACCAGCTGATATTTCCAGAGATCTTGCTCAACATGGATTTGCAGATACGCCGACTTCAGATCAACAATCGTGGACGCCCCAACCTTTTGTCTCCATCTCCGCATGGTTTCTGCACAAACGTCTATGACGTCACCCCCTGTGTGGCAAGACACATGTTTGTTCAGTTCCCGGTAATCCAACACGGGGCGGACCTTATCCTTGGTCGGCTGGATCACCACCATGAGAGGTAACAGACCTCCTTTAAGTTCCTCTTTCCATGGCACGAGAATCCCCTCCTTGATCCACCTCTCCACTTCGTCCTCAAAGGACGCCTCCTGTGACTCCGTTAATTTGGTGTCATACCTCCCGACTCGATTCTGCAGGCACGGAGGCCCCATCGTCCACTTCCATCTGGCAGTCCACCTACCATCGCGAAATGTTGCGATGAAGTCTTGATCGCTGATCTCGCACTCAGCCACTCCACCTCCATCACATGGCGAGGCTTCCGGGTTCGCACCCGCCGCACAGTGGTCGTCACCGAACTCAACGCGTCCATTTGTGTCAACAGTGACGCCCCCCATCCGGCAGAGTACGTCCATCCCGAGGATTGCCTCTACCCAGGCACCAGACGATCGACTACCAATACTTCTATAGTCAGTCGTCGTCCTCTTATGTCGATGCGAACAGTGCTGGTCCCACGACATTTCACCTCCGTGCCGTCGAATGCCTTGATGCTGCTACCCCCACTCCATCTGTTCACCAGGCCCTTTCAAACCATGGTAGTTGAGCAGTCAGTGTCAACCAGTGCCTCGATCTCTCTCCCCTACACTGCGACCACGATCCGTGGGGCTATCCCTGCCGTCTTTGCGCCGGGGTATCGGCCGGCGTGATGATACCCCATTAAGCGTTTCCAGGACAGTCCTTGGCTAGGTGACCACTCTGCTGGCACCGGTAACATATGATCCGCGTCAGATACTTCTGACAGTCTTTCCGGAGGTGCGGCCCACCACATTCAAAACATTTGATTGCCACCTTCACTTGGCCTCGTGCACCGCTCTGTACAACTGCCGATTCGTCCTTCACCCGCGAGGATCGCCTGCACGTCAGCACCTTTGCCCTGGAGATTAATGCGTGGACATCGGCATTGTCAAATCAGGGCACCTTTTGCAATTCCTTTGCAACATCTTCTGGGAATCCAGTGGTGAAGAATAGCTTGACCGTTGTCTCAAACCCTCGCCCCACATATCCTGCCAGTCCGGCCAATCGCTTCACCTTATTGGCGTAAACATCGACGGACCCACCTGTCCACCGTAGATTTTTCAGCATCTCTGTCGCTTCACATGGGCTTTCTGCGAACGCTCTTTTCAGACGGATTTTTATAATTTCCACATTCTGTTGTTCGTCTTCGCTAAGCTCGAGATATAGGGCAAGGGCGTCTCCTTCCAAAAATAACGGCAAGAAAGATGCTAGGTCCGTAACGTTTTTCAGTTTCGCGACCAGCTCAACCTTCCTTATCCACTGACAAACGTCGGTACTTCCGTCGAATGACTTCACCATCGTGGTTACATCCGCGTCTGTCATTTTCCCGTGCTGAAGGAGGAAAAGAAAGAGAAGCCGGGGACGTAGCTTGTTGTTAAGTTTCGGGCAGTAGGTAGCAACCCGAAATAAAAATAAAAATAAACTCCTCTTTCTCTCCGTCCCTGTCGCTCTCTCTGCTTCCTTCTATCACTTTAGACCACCTGTTGCTCAGGCAAACTGCTCGCACCCTTACCCAAACATTGACTGCTCTTATAGTGCAGCCTCCTTCCCACAATCCGTCTCCGCCGGAAGCACTTCCGTTTCTGACGGAAGTACTTCCGTTTTCGCCGGAAGTACTTCCTTCCCATAAAACGCATTGCTCCTTCTCTTTCTTTTCCCTCTTTGTGCCCGGCTCCCCACACGAGGTAAGTCGTACGTTTGTCATTCAAATATACAACATCTCCTCCTCCCAGCCCATTCCTCTCTGTGTACATACACACACGTACACACAGACAATTCCCCTTTATTTCGATTCGTTGAATAATAAAGGAAGTAACCCCTTGCTTACAACATCAGTTACTTCACGTGAAACATGAAAATCCGTGCTAGTTTAGGGTCAAAGAATAAATAATTTTTAATTTAAAAAAAAGATATTATTCATTCAGGGCAACGCTGATTAAGAATATACCAACTTTGTGGGTGTGTGTACTGTAGTTATGGAGTTTTAGCGGCACACACACACATACACAGACAAACAGACAGATAACTTCCCTTTATATAATAGAAGATATGCATAAAAAATCAATATGAAAAAAATATATAAATGTTTATATCTTTCTCTATTTATTTTTTTATTTATTGACGTATCGGAATACAAAATGTCTAAAAAATCTTTTTTCTAAAAGATATATATATATATATATATATATATATATATATTGTATAATTAGGCAACATTCCTTCTTTTATTCATACCTGGTTGAACAGGAGTGCCAACTTCTGTTTATTCTTTTTTTGATCCAAACTTTCTATTCGTCGAACAATAGATCTTATACTATCAACATGGAGTGTAGGAAATCTCCATATTTCACGCAAACGTTTTCGACCATCATTGGTCGTCTTCAGGCGGATGATTGATCAATGCAAAATAAAATGGGTGAATTTATTAAAAAGATGTTTCCATATGATTAAAAACATTACAAACATTAAAAACATTCAACAGCATTTCAACACGCCTTCGCACCCCTCATAACGAGCATGGTTGATGTTGGGCTTTTTTAATTGAATGAACAATGCTTTCATTATGGGGAGGCGAATACCGCAAAATGACACAGCAAGGATGGATGTACTACCGGTTAAAATATTTCTAAAATTATCTTTGGAGATGTTATGTGCTGTAAGGTGTTTGTAAATGGAGCTTTGAGGGGAGGTCAGGTGGCAAGTTAATCGACGTGAAATACTGGTTTTAGTCATGCCAATATACGTGTTGTTGGCAGAGACACATTCTCCGATAGGACATTTGAACACGTATATGGCATTACTAGTTTTTAGTAAGCCATTGTCGGTACGATTATTTTTTATTAGTAAATACTACTAATAATATAAACTTGTTCTATTGCAACCAGATGCACTCCAACTATAAAGTAGATGAAAAAATCATTAAAATATTATACATAAATATATATCCCCTGTAGATTACGACTTTAAAATTAGATTTATTATTTACTATAAAAGGTTAAAAACTAGCAATTTACCAATATATATATATATATATATATATATATATATATATATATATATATATATATATATATATATATATATGGGAAAATGAAAAAGGAAAACCAAAAAATAGATGTTTTTTATGTGTACATCAACGTTTCGTCTTTATTTATAAATAAACTTTCTCATGTTCCAAATATTTCAAATATTCCATACCCACCCTTTCAATCACCGCCTCCCTCCACCCCTCCAATCCCTCACTCATTGCTATCATTTTCCAATATTTCAAATATTTCACATCCTATCACAACAAATCCTCCCTCTCCCCCTCTCAACTATTTTCTCCCATACCCCTTCTTAAATTCCCTCATTTTCTCAAAACGCTCTCTAAGACCATAACTTTCGCCCATCCACCAAAATCACAGCCCCCCTCTCTACCCATCCTCCTTACCCTGCATACACCCCCATACACAAACATTCCAACTCACTTTTCCCCTTCAATCTTGACCGCAGCCATCTGGTCAAACACCTCCCTCCCCCCTCTTCCTCCACTCCCTCTCTGCCATCCACTTTACCCCTGCTCATCCCCCACCTTTTTCTCTTACCACCAACCACAGTAGTCCTTGCTCACCCCATCCTTCCATTTTTTCCTCACTCATTTTCTTCAAAATTCATTTCTATTTCTCCAACAAGTACGGACGTCCACCCAGTAGTGGCCATTATTTCATTTTATTTTTCCTCCCAATATGTCTACCCTACATGTATCTGTACTTGCATGACATTTTTTCTCTATTTTATCATCCTGATGAAGTCTTATAAATAAAGACGAAACGTTGATGTACACATAAAAAACATCCATTTTTTGGTTTTCCTTTTTCATTTTCCCATCACGTCGGATTACCTTCATCCTTCTCTTCCCATATATATATATATATATATATATATATATATATATATATATATATATATATATATATAAAATATTTGTTATTGTTTATATTTTTATCTATGGAGTATACGTTTCGTCTCTTTTCAATCAAGACTCATCGGCATAGAAGTACGACTATTCACCACCGGTCATACGATTCGAAACCCTGGACTACAAGTATTTTTCAAACTACAGTCCAACGTCGCTAACCGCTAGGCCAGTTCTGAACAGCTTATAAACAATGATAATTTTAACACATTAACGGCGGCGAAAGCGTACAGGCATTCAAACTTCTATAAGTGAAGGAACGATGCATAAAGCAAGTGACGCTACTCTGTGTTACTACTACCATTTTACTACTACCATATATATATATATATATATATATATATATATATATATATATATATATATATATATATATATATATATAAAAGGAAATTGTAGTTTGCTTGAAGCATTGCTGGTAAATATAAATGTAAGTTTATAATCCGAGGCAGGAGCAATGTGATATAGGTACCGGAAAGTGGAACAGATGAACAAAAATAAATGAGAAGTGAAAATAAGAATGGAATCTCAAATCAATTTAGTAATATATCACGTAAAACAGATTAAATACCAGAAGAGTAAATAGAAAAAAGTTTACTGTCAAGCAATTAAAAAGTTCCGGCAAAGGTAAACTTTAATTTTCGAGAGCGGGACCTCTCATTATGAAAAGATAAAAAATATGACCGAGTGGTCGAAAAAACGAGATGGGAACAACTGTTGAAGACATACCGCAGAGAATTGATGGAAGATACGCAGAAAATGAGTTTAGATAAGCTAATTGGATATCAATATTAATTATTCCTATCATAATTTAATTGTATAATTATTCAGCTTAAAGCTTGTCATCTAATAAGTATTTGTTTATTTATATACTTTATTATTATTTTTTAAATTTTTTATTTGATTTTTTTATTTGATTTTTTTGTCCCTTTTCTTTTGTAATTCAATTTTAATTTTAAATTTGATAAATTTGAGCCGTTAATGTTACAGGGAAACGAACGGTCAAGGGGAGGCAACTGTGAAATCCAGAATCTAGTTAGAATTAATTAAAATTCAAAACTGAAATCAATTGTGAAATAAAAGTAACTTTATAGTAATAAGAATCAAGACTCAATTGAATGAAAAGGGATGGTGGGGGAAAATTTAGAGATTATATATATATATATATATATATATATATATAAAGTGTATATTTCTTAATTCATATTTATTTTATAAATAATGTTATAGGGTATAATTATTCCTAAAATTAATTTATTTAAATTTTATTTAGAGATTATATATATATATATATATATATATATATATATATATATATATATATATATATATAAAGTCTATATACATATATATATAAAGTATATATTACTTAATTCTTATTTATTATTTTTATTTTATATATATATATATATGTGTGTGTGTGTGTTTGTTTCATTTTACTTCAATGGAAGTTCTCAGAAATCAAAGGGCCCTTTCCTGGAGCTAACACTTGATTTCTATATGTAATAGATAGATATTCGTATATTCTATTAAAGTTCTATTTCATCTCTCAAACGTTGAGTCAATAAAGAAGTTAAGAACATAAATTTTTCTCTCTCCAATTGACCAGTTAACTATGTTATAGTATTTATTTCTTGCGGTCTCTTGGTCTTACCGGATTCCAGGGCAAGAATTTATCTAGTCTGGTGGAGTATCCAGCTAAGTGTTGTTACTTGAGGTAACATCACCAGGATAAGGTGCATCATTCCTCGTATGAGCCAGTGTATAGCCGTGTCGATGGGATCTTATTTGAGCTTCGAATACTATGTTATTTTGAATAAATTTCTACATGTACTGGCCTGTCGTATTATTTTCCATTCAATTATGGGTGAACGTCCATTTTCTTTAAGCTCTCAATAGTGGTTTGATAGTAGTGTTTTAATTCGATGTTCTCCGTTTTTAAATGTGCTTTTGTGGTCATAATATCTGGTTTAAACATCTAGGGAGGTCATACCCACGTAGTACTTTTTGTTCTTCGGTCTTTCCTTGGCAAATATTGTGGCTTGGTAAACAATACTTTTGGTTAGGCATTTATTTTGTAGTGGACAAAGTGTACGATTTATGCAGTTACATCTTTTCTTTTCATTGCTAACTTTTTAATTTCTATCCGGGTGATTACTATTAGGGTTTTGGTTATTACTATTTGTAGTGCTTATATTTTTGTTCTTCTTAGTGTTATTTTTGCTATATTTGTCACTTTTTATGTAATTTGTTATTTTTTTTATGTATTTTTTGTTATTTTCTTCCTCCCTGCTGTTCTCTTTTATTATTTTGTTATTGTGTGCCTTAATTATAATTTCTAGGTTTTCGCAGCAGGTGTATGGCAGTTTTAAGTTATTTTTATTGAATATTTTATGCAGGGGATAGGTTACGGTGAAGTGTTCTCATTCTCAATCAGATTTAGGAATTTCTTGCCCAGTTTAGTTTTTAGCATCTGGTTATAGAGCGTTGTATACCAGATTATATTTCATTTTTAAATTTGTAATTTTATTATAATTATTGGTGTCCTGTTTCTTATATTTAATTTCGATATTATGGTAACCACTATTTTTAGAGCTGTATTGTAAACGTTGCTTGATGTTTTAAAAACACTTTCGTTGCTAGAATTATTGATAAGCGTGTGAATACATGCAATATATATATATATATATATATATATATATATATATATATATATATATATATATATATATATATATATATTGCATGAGACGGACATTTTTTTTGTTTTTTCATGGAAACACAAGACATGAAACCACTTTATGTAAAAACAGGAGATGCCTATTGGCCTTAGTCTTGAAAAGACCAAGGCTATAAGTAGCAGGAAAACAGTCAACAGGAAGAAAGTTCCACAAGCCTGCGGTTCTTGCAAAGAAGCTACTGGGATAAGAAGCTGTATTACAACGAAATATAAAAACAGCGAATTGATGGATACCACTAGACCAACGAGTCAAACGATCTGAAACAAAAGAAGCGGGGAATAGATCACATAATTCTGAAGAACACATGCCATAATAGTATTTATAGAAAAGACTGGGACTAGTAACATCACGTCTGAGAGAGAGAGAGAGAGAGAGAGAGAGGGAGAGAGAGAGAGTGCAGAGAAAAAGAAAGTGATGGGGAAATCAAATTACGTTTCTGCAATTTACCAAGAACCCTCAAATGGGACAGAGATTCACCAGCCCAAATATGTACTCCATACACGGTCTAATTGTAGATTTGTAGAGATAGAGAATAACCTCAGGTGTGAGAAAGTGTTTCCAGCGATAGAGAGAACCGACTGTAAAGTTGGTTCTCTCTATTGCTGGTTACAAAAAGAAAATGGATCTAATGTATGAACTCCTAGAAAGATTTGATGAGAGAGAAAGACCAAGAAGTTTCAGAGTCGATTTCTCCTCAAGAGCAGAGCTATCCATGAGAATCTCACGAAGAAAACGGGCACGCCTACGATTGAAAGACAAGAGCTAAGTCTTAACTGGATTAAATGAAACCAGCCATTTCATACGCGAATTCACAACTTAACCCGGGTCAACTTCTAGATCAGTTGCATATTTCGACTGATCCGAGGGAGATGGTCGAGAATCAACACCAGAATAGAGAGTGGTATAATCAGCATAGATGTTAATTTTCTGAACAATATTCCCTGGAAGATCATTTATATAGAGAAGAAACAGTGTTGGGCCAAGAATAGAGCCCTGATGAACCATTGATAGGAAAAGAGAACGAAGAGACACCGTCTAAAGTTACTCGCAAGCTTCGATCAGAAAGATCTAATAATGTCAAGAATCTCACCACCAATACCATAACCCTGAAGTTTCTGTCTTCGAAATGTCAAGCTCAATGAATCTTCCCTTTCCTGAATTGTTCATAAACCGACAGATCCGCTCAGTTACAACAGTTAAAAGATCAGCAGTTTAACGAAAACCACGAAATCCATACTGAATATTACTAAAGAAGCCCAGACTTTCCAGAAAATGAACAAGCTTGCCGTTGACCAACCTATCAAAAACCTTGCTAAATAACGGAGAGAAGACTATCTCGCCTTTCCCTTCGTGGGTAGAACGACTTGACTTTTCTTTCAATTAGTTTCGCGACGTTAGAGTTTTTTTTCAGAATTTGCACATTTTGCTTGTTAAAATTCAATATGAGCTAGAGCATACGACTAACGTCTTAAAAATCCAACATTTCAATTGTAGACATAAATCTGAGTTTTCTTGTCAAAGTTGTGCGACATACGCACGCTCGAAGAAAAATGTTGGACCGAATAAGACCGAGTACCTTGTCCCCAATTCTTGCTCCCAGTGTTGTGCGACACAGGTTTGGGTAATGTTCTAATAAATCCTCAACGCCAGTGTTATGAGATGTAGGTCTCGAATCCTCGTCGCCAATGTTGTGGCCTTAAAGGGACGGTAATAATCAAGACAAACACAGTGGTATAATTAACAGTATGCTACAGAAAGTATGCGTCCGATTCTGTGGCCACAATTGCCATCAATAACGGCCATGACGCTTATTCGTAAGTGTATTTATTGTGTCTGAATAAGTCAATTTTCCTGAAATAAATAGATCAAGTTACACCATAACGGTTACTTATGTTTACATTTATATCATGGGTATATGATATGGTTACTTATTTTATATTTATGTTATAGGTATTTGATATTGGTGACTTATCTTTATATTTACGTTATAGGTATATTATATTGGTTACTTATGTTTAAATTTATATTATAAGTATATGATATTGGTTACTTATATTTACATTTTTATTATAGGCATAGTGTAACGGGGACCCCACACGCTTCTCTTGGTGACGGCATCAAATGTTAACATAGGTCGCAGTGCCGAGTAATACAGATACCTTACTCTGATCTGGCGTCACTGAACCACTTGTAACTTAAGTGGTCCACTCGCATCTTTATCTCGGTACTCACACGTCTGGTCCTCGGCACAGGAATCCTTATAGACTGTGAACACCCTCCTTGGACTCGTGATGTCGTAGTGGCATAAAAAGAAAGATGGCTCGAAACTCCTCTCGGTCGGACGACGATGATAGCTTGATTGGTCCGCTATGAAGGCAAGGTTACTCAAACAACAAACTGACAACAATAGGAATAATTTAACAACATCGGTCAGGTCTTTTCGTAAGCAATAATTATTGAGCAATATAAACAATTGGTTTTAAACTTTAAATCAAAGTCTGTTTTTTGATAATGGCTTTGTTTACTAAACTAGTCCGTCTTCTCTCTGCATGAAACTCTATTTATGCTTTCCAAGTTGTTAATTAAGTTGTAACTTGTCTACTGAAAACGGTGTGGGGGGACACTATCGTTAACATCACCTAGACAAGAAGTTGTTCGCGCAGCCTCTCGTCCGGTGAATTTTCGTCCCCGGATCGGGCGGAGACGTCTGTTCGAAGCGAACCCTAATTTCCAACTCCCGGTCTCTGTCTTCTCGTTTCAACAATAAAGGTCCTCTCGTTCCCAGAAAGGCATATCATCACACCCTTTCTTCTCCAGCCCATTTCTCCATTCCTTCCCTCTCTCTCGGGGCCAGGGTGGGGCATACTGACTTACCCTCTCTCTCTCTCCCTCTCTTCCACTTCTCTGTGTCTTTCCTCCCCCTTCGGAGGTGGCAGAGGTCGAGTGGCGGCCCCTGTCAACGATTCAGATAAACAGAGTTGTCTGTTTTTTTTTAGCTTTTTTTTGTCTTTATCAAAAGGGTTCTCGACCCCCCAAGAGCTGCCCTGTTATCAGCCCAGGCGTAGTTAAGGGACCATTACCAAATTCCGATACGGGGTCTGGCATGCGACTCCTTGGGGAGGGGATAATTACAACTGACACCCTACACGCTTTCTCCCGCCAGCCCGGCGCCAGCTCTGGCCAATGTTTGGACAGTCGAAATATGTACTAGTTCTTAGATCTCAACTTGTTTCTACGTAGGGCCTGATTTTCCTGATGCATATTAGTGCGCCCTAAATCGGCTACAATCACTGTTTCACAATAGGATATTGGTTACTTATGTTTATATTTTGATGCTATGCATATAATATTAATTACCCTACATTCATATTATAGGTATTTAATATTGGTTACTTATGTTACGTTTATATTATTGGTATATTATATTATTTATCTTTACATTTATATCATAAATATTTAATAATGGTTACTTATGTTTACATTTTTTATTATAAGTATATCATATTAGTCATTGATATTTATATTTATATCATAGGTATATGATATCATTTACTTATGTTTACAATTTTATTAATGAATATAGTATTAGGCACTTATGGTTACATTTATATAATAGGTACATGACATATAGGTATATAATATAGGTTACTTATGTTGATATTTATATTGTAAGTATATCATGTTTTTACTTATGTTTACATTTATATTATAAATATATGACATTGTTTTTTATGTTTACATTTTTATTATAGGTATATGACACTGGTTAATCATCTTTACATTATTAGTATCGCGAATAAACGAATTAGAGAATAAAATTCGCTCTCGCTAGGAAGTCGTCTACTTTCATTGGAAAACCGTACATTACAAAGCGAAGGGTTTTAAGCTCGTGTTAGAATCGGTACTTTAGAAAGATAAAATAATGTATTAAATGTAACCGAAGTCAAAAATTTGTTACAGGATTTCTATTTCGTTGGAATTATTTATTAGAATGTGAAAGAATTAAATAAATAAAAAGAACTTTTATGTTTGAAAGAAGCAAACATCATGTGACAAATTGTGGTATTGACTGTAATGGCCTCTTACTGTTCGGAAATGTAATTCTTCTATTCTGAGAATAAAAAATCTATACCTTGGGGGAAAAATGAAGTGATTATTTTCACCAAGGTACTTGTAAACCTCTGAAATTCGGTACTGTATTAAGGAAAAAAAAGAAAATTAATTTAATGTGTGACAAAGTATCCGGGCCCATGAGTATCGGGTACCCTGGTTACGCGCTAGTATGCATCTTGGTGCTGATGCTAGGCCCTGCGTAGAGACGAAGTGGAGATATAAAACTAGTATATATTTGACGTAGAAACAAACTTATTCAAACAACGGGAACAAGGCGTCGACCAGTTTAGTTAGGCCATGTTTTTCAGTCAGAATCGACGCCACCATAAAGAAGAGACAGTTGCCAGATGAGAAGTAAAGATTAGGAAAATCCATGATCTTAGCTTTAATTCTAATAATATCAACAAAGAGATATTATTATTGTTTGAGTAAGTGACACGCTTTGGGTTTGGGATTCTGGAGGTCTGCTTTGACTTAGGAGACAAGCAGTTGGGCCTGTCATCGTTAATCACTTAACTCGGTGAGATATCACCACCAGCTGTTTGGCAGAGTGAAAAAGCAATTGTTTTAGCGATAACGCCAGGCCAGAAAGAAAATTCCATTTATTCTAGGGAAAGGGAGGGAGGCGTCCGTCCCCACCCTCTTTGAGAGAGGAAGAGACGCAGATAGAAATATGGCGGAGAAGGGGGTGTATGACGATAGACACCTTCAATAAGAGGAATAGAGAAAACAACTTTTACGAGTACAGGGTCAGTCAGAGTTGAATCGTCGAGAGTATTGGACGTTTGCTCAGCGCGCGCCAAGATGGTAAGAAAAGAAAACCGGACGAACTCCCCATCGTCACCTTAGCCAGTTAATTTGTGACTAAACAACTACTTGTGAAACGAATTCACACAAACAGCGAACTAACGAGATAACTTAGAGAAAACAACTTTTACGAGTGCGGTAGACATTAATCTAATGTAAAATCAATTCTTTTATTTTATTAATAATTACTCTTCCATAAAAAAACCCCCGACCGAATTGTTAAACATTGTTCTTTTCCCTTTGTTTAGCTTTGAATAATCTTTCGCCCTCACAGAGCCAACCGATTGCTGTTCGCCCAGTGATCGCTCGCTGATATAAACAGTTTCAACGTGGGAGTGTATTTGTAGCTGGACGAAACGACAAGATCGGCGACGTCACATCATCGTCGTCGCCATCCCGGCCGAGAGGAATTTCGATCTATATATTTTGTATTGCCACTACGACGATCGTGTGCACGTGTGAGGTCGACGAGACAACCGTGAATACACGCGTGGGGTTCATATTTGTCACCGCGACCAGGATATCATACACCTGTGTGTGCGGTTGACCACGATCACCACGTGTAGGGTTTACAAATGTAACCGGCGTGACCCGGAATTATTATGTTTTAAACGGAAATCCTATGGTTTGTAAATTTTAATCTGAACTTAATTTAATAAATAAACATTAAAAAGTAGGAATAATACAAAGGACTGTTAGCGAAGAATCAAGCCACACTGTAATCTGCTAATCTGGTAGTTTGTCAATCGAGAATGCAAAATAAGGTATTTGGAATAGCCAATCAAAAATGCCATAAAGAAAAGAAAGTGAAGTTGAAAGGAGCGTTTCGTATTTAGGTAAAAAATATAGAGTAGCTAACAGAAAATAACAAGATCTAAAATATGAAATAATTACGGTGGTACGAAATAATAAGAGCAGGAAACAAAAGCAAACAGTAAAAGACATTTGGTGAGTTAATTGAAAATTCCGGCTAATAAAAACGTGTTGGCAGCGCGATTGAAGGGTGGGGAAAGGAGTGGGAGAGGAGAGGCAGGTCTTCCGTGAAAGTTAAATTGTTCATTGGCCCGGAAAATGTGTTGGAGTAAAGGAAAGGGCTGTATAATCGTAGGAAGAATAAATGACATGCTGAATTACGTTATGTGTTATTTTTTCTTCTCTGGGTCCTTTTGGATAATTTCAATTTCAATTTTGACTTCTGAAATCACTTCAGAGTCCTGAACGAGACGTGTAAGCGTCGAAACGTAGGTAGTTACGCGTAGACTGTTTCTAATGTTTATTTAATTTTACTTATAAACGCTCTAATTTATATTGAGCACTTTTTGAAAAAAATATTAGCTTTAAGTTCATGCTACAAATATATTTGAAGTTATATATATATATATATATATATATATATATATATATATATATATATATATATATATATATAATCCGAGTATGGTATAGATCCACAGGGTATAAATTCAGGGGAGTTGAAAAATTAATTTTTGTAAAGGGGTAAGGCTACCAACATTTGTAAAATGTTTTTTTTCAACATTTATTTATAATTTTGTTATTTTATCATTTTATAATCTTATATAACGCGTTTCAATCGGTGGTCTTCTTTCATCAGATATGTAAATCCATTTAAAGAAATGTCTTTCGATTTGACAGAGTGTTGCTTCATTTGAGGACATGTGTTATTGTTTGGCGTTTTTGCGCATGTGTGGGTTTGCGTGTGTGTGTTTATGTGTTTTTATATTTTTTATTTTTATTTTTACTTTTTATTTTTTATTTTTTTATTTATTTTTCTTCTTATCTTAGTCAAAGCCGTGTGTGTTTATTAAGTACGTGTTATTTTGACCTTTATTTTATTGGTCATATATATATATCTAAAAATATATATATATATATATATATATATATATATATATAAATATTAAATTATATTTACCTACAGACGACGTCGTTTCGAGCTTTTTACTCTCATCAGTGTAGGGAAGTGATAATTTCAGACAGTCGTAAGGCGCGAACCTGGTTCACAGAGTCATCTTTCGCTCCACACGCTTTCACTCTAAGCGGCCATAAGAAATTAACACGTGATATGAAGAATTGAAGTTATATTCATGCCGATTACAGTGTAAGCATAAAGACAGATTAGAGAACTCAACGAACTTACTTGGGGTCTAGCTTTGTAGCTAAGTGAATGTCTATTTTCAATATCTCCTAACAGTGCTCAACTTTAATTTTCTTCGTCACTGTCCACACAAATGGGTCGTCTATGTTCTCTGTTTTAATTGATGACGTTATCCTTTTGGTATTTCATCAGTTATGACGTAATACAGTATCTTACCGATGTCTTCCATGTTTTATACCGATGTCTGTTTCATTCCTTTGTGACCCCATAAAAGAATTGTTCCGATGTTTTCCACCTGTTTTTGCGATTTCAGCCAGTGTACACAAAGACAAGCATACAAGATAACAAGCAAGCAAGATCCACAGTTTTCGTAGTATATTAGATCTCGGGAATCTAATGACGTCATCATTTTGTGACGCCACAAATTGATGACTTCATCCAGTGTGCATGAGGATAAACAAGTAAGAAAGCATGATCCACAGAGTTTAGTCGTATATATATATATATATATATATATATATATATATATATATATATATATATATAGAGAGAGAGAGAGAGAGAGAGAGAGAAAGAGAGAGATAGAGACAGATAGATGTCTGTGTGTGCGCGCACGTTTATTTATTTATCTAATAATGCTATTAATGGACTTCATGTTTGTACGTACGTTATCACTTTTCACACATTTAAAAATGAGGCCATCCGATTAACAACGATGGATATTGGTGATTAATTTGATTTTGCTCAAGTAACAATTCTGACTTTACCCATTTTGAAATGAATTGTTCCCAAATCAAATCATGTCGTCTCGTCAACTCAAACGGTACAATTTCAAATAAATACATTTCAAAAAGTGACATTCGTTTTACTGAGCTAACAATTATTTGTACGGTGCAATAAATATTCATCTGTCTTCTACAGATGAATATTTATTGTTTTAAAACTATTAAATTGCTACAATATTAAATCAATAAATAAAGAAGAATATTTCGCTGACAATGGTGTCACAAAAGAAATTACGTTCATTGAAGGGAATAGTCATTTCTTTCTTAGAAAATATGAGACATTTATCAAAAAGAATATTATTATTGACAGAAAATAATGCAGATTGAGGTAGAAAGAACCGTGGAATTTCCACGGGGTCTCTCTAGTATATGTATAGTATAGTATATCATATACATATGTATATGATATAAACGTTGGCATCAATACGTTCTCAAAGTATACAATGCGTATTTGATCATAGATTAAAACCCATTGACGTTTTTCTTTCTAGCTGTACGAGCTTAATTAATTAGTTGTTGCCTGATATTGGCATACAAAAAGCACATGTAAAAGCACTTCTGCTATGAGAAGGCTTAAGTCAAAAGCAAAAAAAGAAAGCTATTGATCACACACACAGTAGTATGAATATATATATATATATATATATATATATATATATATATATATATATATATATAATCAACTGTTTTCCTTTGTTGCTTTAGGCTTACACCAGGAGCCATGCTACACATCTTCATAGCAGAAGTTTCTCTCTATCTCCCTCCCCATCTCGTTCTCTACATATATATATATATATATATATATATATATATATATATATATATATATATATATATATATATATATATAATCCAGGCAAGGTAAACATCCACAGGATAGGAACCCAAAGAATTTCAACCGAGCTTATAAAAAGTGCTCAATATCAAATAGAGATTATATATATATGTGATTATTTTTATTATTTACAAAATCTGCGACACTGGCATGTCGATGTTATCGATCAACAGCTGTTATGAACTGAAATCTCATCAGGAAAATTTAGAATCCGATCTTTACCTCAGATCTAAATATGATCTGAAGTAAAGATCGGATTCTAAATCTAGGAAGAATGAAATGGGGAAGAAAAGAAAAGAAAAGGAAATTTAAAATTTGGAAAGTCACGTGGTTAGATTTGAGACCGTTGAGAATCAAATATAAAATGAAATAAAATGAAATGAAATAGAGTAAAATGAAGTATAAGATAGAATATAAAAATATAAATGATAAATTCATTGAGGATAGAGAAAAGAAAGGAGAGAGGAAAGTGGGTGGGAGAGAATAGAGAGGGAGAAAATTAAAAAGAAAAAGGGCGAAGGGAAGAGGAACTAAAAAATACAGCTAATGTCTGAATTTTTGGTTGCTGTCGAAGATATATATATATATATATATATATATATATATATATATATATATATATATATACATAGAATATGTATGTATGTATGTATCAAACTATCTCTATATGTTTGTATTACAGAAGATCTCTACATATCTCTCTATATATACATAAATATATATATATATATATATATATATATATATATATATATATATATATATATATATACGTAGAATATATGTATGTATGTATGTATGTATGTATGTATCTATCTATCTATCTATCTATCTATCTCTCACTATATATTTTTGTATTACAGAAGATCAGAACAACATCAGTACCGTCGGGTTTTAATCCTAACAAAGGGGACCTATAAAGCCGTTTTTATCGGAACTCTATACAGAGGCTGAAGAGAGTTCCGATGAAGAGGGCTTCATAGGTCCGCTTTGTTAGGATTTGAAACCGGCGGTATCGATGTTGTTCTGATCTTCTGTAATACAAACATTAGTAAATAAATATAACGTTATTATTTTTTATTTTTGTTAATAATCGAGCACTCTGCTGGGATTCTCTAACAATAACCTTTCACTAACCCCCCCCCACACACAAACACATATATATAGATACATACACACACACACACACATATATATATATATATATATATATATATATATATATATATATATATATATATATATATATATGTATGGAAACTGAAAAAGGAAATTCAAAAACAATATTATTTATGTATTCATCACCGTTTCGACGAAAAATGCTGAAAAAATCTTACAGTTATTAATTTTGATTTGCCTGAAAATGTACGAGTTTCGGCATGGTTGTGGATGAAAAGGGTAAAAATGAAAAACGGAGATTTAGGTTAACCCGTTATCAGCAGCAGTTTACACAGTTCAAGAGAAAAGAGGAAATGGAGTGACAGCTTGGAGTTGTTAATTTTTATTTTTATTTTTAGCTTAGGGAAAATATCTGGGGCAAATGTGTCAAAACCGAGCGTGGTAGATAGTGGATATGGGGGAGGGGGAGGAAGTTTTACATTTTTGTCATGCTTCGAATTAAAAAAGAAAGAAGAAAGAACACAATTATATCTTATATGAATGTAAGCGTGTGGAGAGTTTTTCTATTTTGAAACGCAAATTCTGATTAAAAACGAAAATTGTGGCAAAAAGAGAGAAGGAGGAAATAATACCTATTAGTTTATTTATTCAAGTGTGAATGTATTATTTATTCCTATTTATTTGATTACTTTATTTGTGTCTCATTAAGTAATCGACAAATTTCTTGCAATATGTGGAAATATGTGTAAAAGAGAGTTTGAAAATAATATAACTCGTTTATTTATTTATGTGTAAATGTGTTTATTGATATTTATTTACTTCATTATTTGTATATTATGAATTGATCAATAATTATTAAAATATTTATGATTATATAAGTGTATGTATATGCAATATGTGAATATATGTAAGAAACGAGTACGGAAATAATATTCATTAGTTTCTTAATTTATGTGTGAATATATTCATTTATTCCCATTTATTTAATTATTAGTGTATTATAAATTAACCAAATATCATTAACATAATTATGAGCATAAAAAGTGTATGCATATGCAATATGTATATATAAGTGTGAGAAGAGATGGAAATAATATCTAACTAGTTCATTTATTCATGTGTGAGTGTCTTTATTTATTCCGATTTTTTTAGTTATTTGTGTATATTTATTAATAGGACATGTGATATGGGATGGTTATTCAGGCTCTGATGTTCATTTTTGTTCCACCATGACGAGTTTGCTAATTAACGGAGATAAATTATAGAAACCATTTCGTTGTTTGATGATGTTGGAGTTTGCTTCAAGGAGTCTGCATCGATACTTATTTGATATGAGTTTAATGATTTTAGCCTGTTCAAAATTGAATGAGTGATCATGTTGTGGGAGGAAAGCGCGTTAAGGGAGTTGTTATTTTTAATGTCTCTCTTGTGTTCACCGAGCCTTCTCCTCAGTTACCGCTGAGTTTCCCCTATGTATATTTGATGACAATTATTAGATGGGATGGAGTATATACCGGCGTTGGTTGTGGATTGTTTACGGAGATGTTTTGCAGAGTTTATTGTTTAATAAATGGTTTATTGTTTAATAAATGCTTTGTGATGTGGTTTGTATGGTGGGAATCCTTAGTTTATTAAGAGTGTCGCAAATTATTATGTTATTGGAATGAGTGGGTAAAAGCAAATGTATATTTATAAGAGAATTGTTTGTTGTTTGAGATTCTTGTTTATTTTTTTTTCGAGAATATCTGTAGTGCTTTTTTCTTAGTATTTAGTATGAAATGTGTGGTGTATTGTAGTGTTTTTAAAGAATGTGTGATATATTTTATTTCCTTATCAATATATTGAGGACTGTAGATTCTGAGAGCACGAGTAAAAAGACAATTATCATACCTGTTTTAGTCTTGTTGTTGTGGTGTGAATAGAAATGTATATAGTCATTTTTGTGAGTTGTTTTGCGGTGTACTTTGAAAGATAGTTTGTTGTTTGATTTTATTATGAGTGTGTCTAAAAAGTATGTGTAAATTTTATGGAGGGTTCAACTGTATATAATTTGTTTTTGATGTCTTCAATTGTTTGTGTCATTGGAGAGAAAAATTAAAATGTCATCAATATATCTAAAATACTTAGTGTTAGGAAGTAATCTAAATTTAAAAGGGCCAGATTCAAGGAACTCCAGGAAAAGGCAAGCAAGTACTCCACTTAGAGGGTTGCCCGAATTTTTGTTTATAGAATTTACTGTCAAATTGAAAATATGTCATGTTAGTAATGAGTTTGATTATTTCTGGGGGGTTTTATTTTTATTTTTTTGGGGGGAGGATGATAAGTTGATGTTTGTTTTTTCTAAGTGCATCTGGAGTAAGTTTACACATTTTATGACTGGGACATTAGTGTATAGTGATGTTACATCTAAGCTGTGTATACTTTTGTTTTCTACATCAATGTTTTTTTTTATCTTGTTTAATAAGTCACTTGAGTTCTTGATGTGGGAACGGGCTGTCACCCATTTCCTCTTTTCCCTTGAACTGTATAAACTGCTAATGATAACAGGTTAACCTAAATCGCCGTTTTTCATTTTTACCTTCTTCATCTGCAGCCAGGCCAAAACTCGAACATTTTCAGGCAAATCCAAATTAATGACTATGATTTTTTCTGCATTTTTCCTCATACCGAGGAAGTCTACAATGAAGACAAAACATTGATGAATATAGTTTTTGGCTTTCCTTTTTCATTTTCCATAACATCGGATCATTTATTCCCATTTTTATTCATATATATATATATATATATATATATATATATATATATATATATATATATATATATATATATATATATATATATATGTGTATTAATTACTGCTGAATGAGAAGATTATTATATATCGATGCGGTAGGCTTAGAAGAATAAAGAATTGCACTGTTAATGAAAGAAAAGGATGATTAGTTACAACATTAACGGCTCGTTTATACAGTCATACATGTTATATTAAAATAAAAAAATAATTGAATTAAAAAATAACAAATAATAGTTAATTAATAAAATGTCTTTTATTCGAAAACTATATGCAAATTAGTTTACCTTACGACTGATATCGCATATACATAATCAGTATTTGTCATATTAAAATCAATACAATCATTGAATTAAATAAACAACAACAATAATAGTTAATTAATAAAATGTTCTTTTTTTAAAACCAATATGCAAATTAGTTAACAGTGCGACTGATATCGCATATATTAATTCATTTCGTATTAATCAGATGATTCAATTGTTGGCATTGGTTTAACCGATATTTTTCTAGTTAAAATTATTTCTAGAAAGACATCACGTACTTACAGGAGGGACCACGTGATAGTTGTCAACATCCTAAGTGAAAGCGTTTCTAGATTCGAACTTGACACATCCAGATTTTCAGCCTGCGTCCTCAACCACTTATTCACAGCCACCTCCCAATTTCATATATATATATATATATATATATATATATATATATATATATATATCGTAGATAAAAAAAATGGTACGTTTGTTGTGTTCAGTTGTAATTAATTTGAAATAAGGCGCTTTTATTTTACGACTAGTGCGAAGAAACTTTTGCATTTATTCATTCAGATGTCCTTCTTACATTTTCTTTGACAAATATCTTCTGTGAGTGAAATAAAGTTGTCTTTTGTGAGTGGTAAGACACAAACAAATATGAAGAAATAATTTGGATAAAAACGATTTTATGTAGATCAACAATAATACTTATTTATTTAAAACAAGTTACAACTGAAAGGAATCACTTTCAAAATGTGCTGTGGGTAGGTGTGGAGACACTTGAATTGCCTCTATCACGGGTTTTCCTTTTTGGACTGGTGTCTTACAACGAGGCGAATTCTTTTTTGTCTGTTTTTTTCTCAACAGATCTAACAGTGGCGATACATGGCGGCAACTCCACATTTTCCAGTGAGGATTCGTTGATTTTACAATTGGTATTAATACCAAATGGTATATTTACCCCTTTAACCTTCAATCGGTTAGGGTGAAAGGTTATTTGGCTCGGTTTCTTTTCAACCAGTCTCCGCCCAATATCAACTCTCGATCTAAGTTCGGAGTGATATATAACCTTGACGAAGCCTTTAGCTTCCTCACTTTAATGGGTAAGTGAGTCATATTATCGAGAATCATCTTTTGTCCGTTTGCGAGTGTAACGGTTAGATTCGAATTCTTCAGTTCTCGTTTTTCCGATTTTAATTCTTCAAAAACCTTATTTTCACCATAAAACCCATTCCGGGACCTTGTTGGGGAGTTTATGTCCCTTGGCTCCTTTACGTCTTCGAGTTTCCTTTCTTGATTTATTATTTGTTTCGGACCGCTTTTACCACCTCCCTGACATCCATGCCCTCTAGGGTTCATATTTCCCCGAGGTCCTTTTTCCTTCGAGGACTTGACATGGTTACATGTTCGGGTAACCGGTGTCTGATAATGCCAGTGGTAATGTGTGGTTTTTGAGAGTACCCTGGTCTTTCTTTTTCCTGAGTTGAAATTATATACTTCTCCCTCAGATGACCATGGACAGTCCTATTCTAGCCTCTTATGGCTACAATACCCTCGCCGCGGTCTCCTAGATTTTGCCGAAGCGTATGCACAAGACTTACTCTTTACAGCTTTTGTTGCTTTGCTACAGCTGTAGCAACCATAGGTTTTCTCTGACCCGTCCCCGCTGTATAATTCAGTCTTGGGTACCCTAAATCTATTGGAAGTCCCCCTACGTCCCTGCTGCCAGTAAACGCCTTTGAACAAGCTATCATTTAGAATAGCTTGTTCATTTTCGTGGCCACTTCGGATTTGCTTGTAAAGCTTTTCACTTTGTCTCGCAGCAGACAAAGCCTCCGATAATGTTGTCGGATTGGATCTGGCCACATCCTCCTTAATGAAGGGGTTAATTAACGCATCTATGAAAAATTCAGCTAGGTGCACTTGCACAGCCGAACTTTCCTTCATATCTGCGTCCCCGTATGCTAGCTTAGCCAGTCGGTTCATCCTGTTAGATTATAGACCCGCTCTTTCCTTTTCAGAGCAGCTAGCCATGACCTTAGGTCAGACGATTTCCCAGTAAATATTGGGATATTCGATCCACCTGTGAGCACTCCATTTAAAGGGGTTGGGTTAGTGTTGGCCATTTTGTCTATTTATTTTTTATTTTTAAGTAGCAGACGTTAAACAAAAAGCTCTATACACGAATAATTTTTATAAATTATTTACCAACAAATTCAGAGTCAATGAGAGCAGAAGAAAATGGTCACCTACCTTAGCTTGTGGGGTTTTACGGTGTGTTGTCTTTTTCTTCTTCTTTTGATGATGTGATGATCGTTCCGGTTAGAAGTGGCTGCTTTTTTTTTATTGTATCCGTGGGTTTTTCTTTGGGTTGTTGTTTTCAAATGTCGTTGTGATCGTCGATTTGTTTGTTGTGCCGTGATATTTTTGGTTGTGTCTGTGGTAACCCTAGGTCGTTATCCTCGGTCACGCTGCACCAATGTGGCAAAGTTCGCTTTGGCCGAAGGGTTATATCTTGAGACCGGCATCAATGTGGCACCATGGCTTTGGACGGCTGGGCGATCTTTGCCGGACTTTTGTGACGACGGGACGATGTGTGACAACATGTGCACGTATGTGCAATGTCTTATCTTGTTATCGCCAGTGAGCAGTCATCGTCTGACGATAGTCACTGTCGTCTGGTTCCGGGACTGGCTATCCGGCTGTTTGGTCGGGACCATCGTGCTGCAAATCAAACATTATGTAATAATGGAACAAACCATTTTACTTTTTATATAAAAATATGATTTATTATATTTTGAAAAGAAACATCTCAGAGCGCGCAACAAACGCGCCTTCCTCGTTCAAATCAGTTTCTCCATTTTCAATCTCTTTTCTAGAGAGAGAGAGAGAGAGAGAGAGAGAGAGAGAGAGAGAGAGAGAGAGAGAGAGAGAAGAGAGAGAGAGAGAGAAGGGGAAAGGGAAAGAGAAGGAGAGAGAGACAGAGGGATAGTGAAAGAGAGAAAGAGAGAGACAGAGGGAATACAGCCGTCATCAGTGTTTCAACAAATCTCGGTGACAGGTTTTCTTTGACCTTTTGAACCTGGCTGGTGTCTCCAGCATTGTTTATATTTTAGCTGATATCGGATTACACTGAATAACACGATCAGTGAGCTGACATTTTTAGTGCAGCGAATTCACTTTATTTACAACTCAAGTCTGGCGCAAGGGTTACGAATATAACGGGAAGCACTTAGCTCCCCAAAAGGTTACGCATTGTGCCACTGTATAATGCAAGCAAACAAAACAAATAACATAGGTTGTCCACATTTAACGCTATCCATAGAATCAAAATATACTACTAACAATGCAGAAGCATTCTCCTCTGTGACAGTGGTACTATCCTAACGCTAATATACGACACACAAAAGAGCTTAAATCCTTGGGATAGTAACTAAATCTGTATATTGCAGACCAAGAACTTGTATAAGCTGAATTTCGCCGTTGGAAAATTCACAAAATACTAAAGGGGATCCATCTATATTTATCTCAAAATTATTTATTTCATAACAGAGAAGTTTTGTCAAAGACAGACTTACGTAAGAGGGACATAATAAAATATGATACATTAAAATGGGGTGAAAATGACAAACGTAATTACTAATCTAAGAGTCCACATGGAAAGTCTTACACATAGGCAGAATAAACATGACTTGCCAGGGTAAACACGGAAAATGCGTGGGCGATGTAAAGTATATAAAACTTACTTTGATGATGTATGTGGCCCAATCTTTACACGACCAGTAGAAAAGGTGCCATGCTAAAATTGGATATCTATCTGGGATCCCCGTCTTAACTGCCCAGAAGCAACATCTGATTACACAACGTCAGCGGCGTGAACACCATATACAAACGGAGATCTAGGCGGACACGCCCGTCGACCTAAAAAGCCTAAGCAGAAAAGAAACCAAGCCTCGATTTCGAGTCTCGTATCACGCATGTGTGAGTCTTTTTCGTACTTCAAAATTGAAAAGTCACTATCACTCGATGCCAGTACTATTCAGGGGAGATAACTTGAGTATCAAAGGACGTTACTTTGAATATACTGTGGCAACAGAATAGTCCAGATGACAGAACAGAAGGACGGCAGACGATGTTCAAGTGAGAACAGATTTAGTCCTTGGAGCCGTTCTCTGTCGGAAGCGTGGAGAGTCCTTACATCACTCTGGAGCGTTTTCAACGTTTGGCAACCAAAGTTGTGACAGGACCCTCCATATTTGTTTACAGGGAGCAGCGGTGAAGGATGCGAGGAGACTTGATTCTGGCATATAACATTATCAACGCGAATTTAAATCTATGCTTTGAGCTTTTTACCGCCAGCACCAGGTCGTGTCTCCAGGAGACTCGCAAAAGGTGTACCGCCGTCATTTTCGGTCCAATAGAAGAAAAACAGCGTTCCCTGCTCGTGTTTTTGCGCCGTAGAACGACCTACAAAGAGGAGGCTGTGACGATGCCTACCATATCCAGGTTTAAAGCGGCTATCGCAATTTTAACCACGTACAGGCCAAAACCGATACACGTAAAAGACCTCGGGCAATAACTAGACAATAAAGCAAACAGTAAGAGAAAAGAACAAGCTATTTTAAACAACAAATAATTTATTGAAGAAAGAAAAAAAAGGCAAAATGAGTTCGGCAGAAAGTTCATGGCTCAAAGTTCACGTTCATAGACTGAATTTAAGTTCCGATGGACACACGGAAAGGCTGCATAAATAAAGTCCTAATTATGCTGCCCGAAGGCTTATTAACTTTGCTAGGAAAGACATGTCAGAA
The DNA here is from genome assembly GCA_963556195.1 of Sepiola atlantica. Taxonomy (NCBI): domain Eukaryota; kingdom Metazoa; phylum Mollusca; class Cephalopoda; order Sepiida; family Sepiolidae; genus Sepiola; species Sepiola atlantica. The sequence continues at coordinate 139,416,709 of OY744519.1, forward strand.
AAAGAGAAAGACTTACTTGTAAGAATTTTGTTAGTAAAATAAAAAAATACCAGAAGAATATAGAAAAGTCCTTTTAGTTCGCGCTGATTTGTTTCCCTTTGATTGTTCATTTTTTTTCATTAACATCGCATCGTTTCTTCGATCGACTCCTTTTGAGAATAGTGGCACTCTTTCACGTCAACTCTTCATTTGGAGACATCTTTCGAAACACACTTCGTTTTGTCTTTTCTAAAGGCACATTTGCCTTTCAAATTAATATCTTCCTTGCTTCTGTTTTTAGAATTCAGTGGACTTCTCCGTCCAACGTAAATATTCAACCTCGAACACTAGCTGAAACTCCAACTTCTTTGAAGATTTTTACAGGCATGCTCTCTACATGTTCCTGTTTTTAACATTCTTGTTTTTAGGACTTTCTCATGTCCGAGTTGTGTCGACCGACCTCTTCACCTCGAGATTGTTTCAGCAACTGATTGAATTTCGCGGTTATTTCAACAGCTTCCGGCGTCAAACGCCCACGCTTCAGACACCCGACGCGTGCCATCAGCAGCAGTCATTCATTACAAGTTCTTATAAAAGGGGGTTTTAGAAGAAGAAAAGAAAAGAAGAAGAAGAAGAAGAAAATAAATTTCTGACACGGCCTTGTACAGACATTCAGGCTATATGCAGATGTAAATGACTTCTAGCTGTCTCTTTACATGGCTTGTTGTACTTTGCTATTTTTTTTGCCAAATAAATTTGATTTGATGCAACCCGGGTAAGCACCCCATATTGTATAGTATGTGAAAAACTAGATGTCTCGTTGGTAGCTGATTGTTTCTCTCTCTTTTCCTCTCTCTATCTCTCGTATTCGTCATTCGACAAAAAAAGAAAGAAAGAAATATAGTTGAAGGGAAAGAGGCTGACAGACGGTTGGGGAGTAGCACATATATTCGTAGTCTCTAATTACTTGCCTCCCCACGAGGGAAGAGTTAAATACAAGGTCGGTTTTTAATGTGGGGGAAATCCAGCTCCCTTCAAAGGGGCACTCTGGATTGTGACAAAAATATAAATTACCTTTGTCTTGAAAGGAAATAATTTTAAAGAAATGAATCTCTATTTATATAAAGTTAGGTATGTGTATATGTTTTAAGGGCATAATATGGGCACATACCCTCTATTTGAAAATTCAAATATTTCAGATTGGCATTAAATTTGATCCATAGTCATTAGACACACATTTCAATGTCTTCTTAAGACCCTTTAAGCTTCAGTTTTAAATTGTAGACATTTTCAAGAATCAAAATCATGTAATGGATTTTGATCAAAATTGGAATAAGGATTCTAGACATAAGGTATGATATTATTATATGTTTATTTTAATCTTCGTATACGGACATAAAAATTGTGTAAAACTGTTCTGTCTGAGGAATTAATGTTACCCCCCTTGGGATGGGTATTATTCTAGTATATGTATGTATGTATGTTTTATTTTACTTCAGTCGAAGTTCTCAGAAACCAAGGGGCCTCTACCTGGGGCTAACACTTGATCTCTATATGAGGTACACAGATATTCGAATATTCTATTAAAATTCTCTTTTATCTCTCAAACGTTGAGTTAGTAAAGAAGTTAAGACCATTAATTTTCCTCTTCCCAATTGACCAGTTTATTATGTTATAGTATAGCTTTCTTTTAGTCTCTTGGTCTTACCGAATTCATGGACAAGAATTCATCTGGTCTGGTGGAGTATCCAACTAAGTGTTGTTACTTGAGGCAACATTACTTGGAGAAGGTGCCCTATTCCTCGTATGAGCCAATGTTGAGGGGATCTTATTTGAGCTTAGAATACTATGTTATTTTGAATATTTGGTCAGGGTTTACTTGTAGGGGTAAGTATCCACATATCAGGTCGTCCTGACAAACCCTTGTACAGAGAGACCGAAGACACTCGAGGATGATGTCTAGTAGGTAATTCAAACTCCCCTGTATGTGTGCGTGTGTGTTTGTGTAATTATTATAATTTTGGAGTTTTAGCCAGATACACATATATACACATAGACGAATGCCATTCATAGATGGATAATTATTTTGCAAGGAGCTTAATAATTAATTATACTTCGCTTTATACATTTTTTTCATTTCTTTCTTAATCCCTTCGTGTGCTTTGTGATGGATTTATGCCTCTATTTGTCCGCTTAAAACGCATTGTCTAAAAAGCCATTCAGATTGGATTGGACAGAATCTATATATATATATATATATATATATATATATATATATATATATATATATATATATATATATATATATATATATAAATATGAAACTAAAAGTATACTTTTAGAAGATAGAACCTATAGTGAAATAGTTTAAATATACGAGATAGAGCAATTATAAAGATAAATGAAAGAAGAAAGATAAATATGTACGAATGACAAATCTATTTCAACTTCGACTGTTCAATGCAAGGTGTACTCGGTAAAAACATGTTTATTTTACTTTCCTTAAGCCAAGGCTTTTCAAAGATTAAAATCTTATCATCAGAGGAATTACATAGATGGATAAGTTGGCAATGAAAAAGCCAAAATTCAAAATTTGAAAAAATATAAAGTAATGGAGAGTAAGATGTGCGTGTAAAAACAAATATGGAGTATGACCAGTTGGTGAATGTCCGTAGATAAGGTGTCCGGTGAAAGGAGATTTAAAGATGAAAAAAGGGGTTGACTTTTTACTTTGAATGGGGAATTTCTTTCTAAATTCATTTCCGACGGTGGGGTTTGTCTGACTTGCATTTTGCTTTCTTGTTTTCACTCACTACTTGAAATGGTTTCGTCCGGGGTTACAAAAATGCACATTTTTTGCACGTGTTTTACTCGCTAACATTTGTGTTACGGGACGGATTTATACTTATTTATGTACAAATGAATACACATTGGTCTTTATTATGAAGTAGAGAATACACACACACACACACACACACACATATATATATATATATATATATATATATATATTGGTCGCCCCCAATTAACACAGCCGTCAAAATCATGTCTTCATTAGTGTAACACTGTTGATGACGACTGCCTATCGCACCAGCTTCGTTTAATAGGTTTAAAACTCTCATCAATTTATGTAGTTGTTCACGGTGGCCGCGTGGGGCAAGGCGTAAGAATTTAAGTTAAAAACTTGATTCGTGTTCATTCGACCGGATTAAATCATTATCTTTACACTGACGGTTCCGGAAGGATAAAACGTATACGTATGTAAATAAACAAATATTTACAATTATATATATATATATATATATATATATATATATATATATAATGTTTGTTGAGATCAAAATAATTTCAACATTGTTCCAAGAATTCAAAACCAACTACCATTCGACGTACAACCGTTTCCAATACTTTTTGGAAATATTTTATTGTTCATCATTTACGATGATGATACCAAAACGTCTTCGTCAGCGCCTTTTATAACATTACATATAGAAGTTTCTTGAAAAATAACATCAGGGCTTTTAACTATATATATATATATATATATATATATATATATATATATATATATATATATATATATATATATATATATAAATTTATTTTGTAAATATTTCTATGTTCTATAACCACGCGTTTTTGTTATGTTGTGTATTTAAAGTAAAAGTGAACTTTGTTTCGATTTAATAAGAATGAAGCAAGGTATAAGTAAAAAAGAATTAAATGAATAATATCTATTTCCTAAGCTTATTATTCTGTTACGGTGACTATGTAAGAATTTCCACATATTAGAAAACTGTCAGATCGGATGAAGTATTAAAAAATAAATTATAATGTAGTAAGCTAGTCTATAGGTAATATTATGGTAAAAGATAACAACTGAAAGTTTGGTTTTATTAGTCAAAGCCAAAACTCTACTTTGGGCTAACTTTAAAATCCGACCAGCATTATATATATATATATATAAATAATGTTAAGACTAGCGTAAATTCAAACTAATATAGTGACTGTAAAAAGTTAATTGACTTACAAGCAAAGTAGTTTTCCAACGAAGGACTTGGGACTAAAAATTTTTTTTTTTTTTTTTTTTTCCATAAAGTTTTAATGGTTGAAAAACTTCCAAGAATATATATATATAAAATAGATGTTCTGTAAAATAGTAAATACCCACTTTGAAAGGAACAACACAGGTAAGGAAACTATATTTTAATACTTTAGAAAAACAAATCTGGAGGCAAAACTAAATTAAATATTTGTAAACTTTTTAAATTAAAAAATAATTATTAAATAGGGAGGTGGTGTCTGATCAACACTGCTGGGATGCCATGATAAAGAAATACTGTTTTGTTTTTAAAATCCCGAAACAGTTTTCATGGTAAACAACTGACGATCCCTTATATATAAAAACATATATAAAAATATATTTATATTAGAGTATATTCTTGGAAGTAAACTAAAATAGTGATTGCAGTAAATTGATTGACTTACTAGACTAAAATCTTTCAACAAAATTTTTTTTTTTTTTTTCTTCCCAGTTTTGAAGGTTAAAAGAACTTCCGAGACTATATATATATATATATATATATATATATATATATATATATATATGGATTGCCCTTGGATATAAACAATATTTTATTATTTCACTTTTAATTTAACCCCATAAAAACTATCTATGAAAAGTCCATGGAAGTTTACCTAATTGCTTTTAATACACCATTTACATCCTACACTTTTACACTGCAACTTTTTCCAACTCGATCATTTTGGTTATTCAACGGATTTTACAATTTATGATGCCAATTTGTTCTTGGATATTACCGTTGTTCGAACCTGCTGCTACGAATTTTCATGACCCCTTCAACGCTGAACATTTCCTACATTTTCAACCTGTTCTTTTGCATTTGACATTTTTAATTTTTATTTTACATTATCTTTATATCTTTTCAAATTATGACTTTTGGTAATTTCCCTGTACCAACTCATCAGTTTGTACTCCGCTGACGATAAAATTTCATTCTTTGAAAAGCCATGTCTTAAGGAAGGAATAATAACATTTCTTTTATTCGAAAGCTCTTGTTTTGAACAACTGTTGACTTCATAAGTATTGTATTTTATACAATCTTTATTCTCATTTTTTACTTGTTTATATAATTGCTCTATTTCGTATATCGAGCATCAATTTTTCATGCGAGGTTCTACTTTAAATGGTACACATCATATCTTTATTTTCCTGTTTGTTTATATATATATATATATATATATATATATATATATATATATATATATATATATATATATTTCAGTTTATATGAAACATTTTTAAGGTATATGCCTCTTATAATACGACCCAAATTGTTAAAAAAAACAAGCTCAATAAAGTTTCTGACTTCAGACCATATATACTGGTTAGTTGCATTCCAATGACCAAAAAAATCAGTCTACAATCATAATTTTTAATTCACTTTTTCATTTCTTTATTTCGGCAGATGCCTATATTTTTTAATTCCGTCTTACGCACGTTTCGCGACCCGGTTAGAAAAAAAGTAGTCTTTGGTCTACGAAGCTGCTTTTCAGGGAACAATTATTTAACAATAAAAAATTCAATAACAATAAGAAGAAATGCGGCTAAGACAAAAATACAAAAAACTCACTATAAAGATAACAATTCGAGATAAATTCTCCAAGCATCTGCGTAAGTCGATTCTCAAGCCGCCATATGAGAACCAAGTAAGCAGAGCTAGGATCGTACGTTTCTATTCTGAAGTTAAAACTGAACAAACCCTCGATAAAATTTGTAAATGTCACTTGATAAAATATTGTTAGTCCTGAATTGAAAAAGTGATGATCTTTATAAAGTGTTATATTTTATTTGATACGAAAATACGAGCCAGCATTGAAAGTTACCAAACAATAACAATGGAAATTATGCATAAATAATGACCGTTTTACATAAGGATAAATTGATCTACAATTCGGGATTGATATATAATACCTTTTTTTCCGGTTGATGTGTTACGGCAACTTACGTGACAGTATGGCAAGCCCAGTAAAGTGGTTGATGAAATAACTTACATCTCTGATGGGTTAATTAAAAGGGTTTGTTAAGGGTGGGCGTTTTGTGGGAAATCGGTGATAGTCTACTGCCTCCCATGGATTGGAAAGAAAAGTAATTGTGTGCTTGCGTACATACTTATAAATATCCGCTACACTTATAACCAAAGAAAATCCAACTCAACAGATACTATATAGACATCGCTGAAATACCTTCAAAGAAAGATATATTAACCATAAATGCTATTTTAATAACTTTGATTATTTAACAAAAAATGCGCTTTCTATATACCCCTGGGACCTAACCGATAACAATAAATCACCAATAGTGAAATGGAACATCTTTAGAAAAACTAGCACCCGTAGAACTTTAAATGCACCATGTTACCTATTCATAAATGAAAAACTTGAGATAAATAGATTTACTGATAGAGATAAACTTTTAAATAAGAAAAATGAAACTTCTATGATTTGTAGTAAGTCACACCTTATTATTAATCTACATATAGCCCCTTGAATTTATAGTACTCTCATAAAATAAAGTTAATCAGAACTATAAACCTTAATCTAATCAATTAACCTATACTCTCTATCCCACTTCCAAGCATAACTTCCATGCAAAACTGTCCTCCCACACCTAATATACGAATGCCTTTGATATAAACACCTTTTTACATATTTATTTATTTACTTACCTATAAAAATGCTCTATTGTACTCAAAACCACTTAACTTTATAATCTACCCATATTATATATGTATTATAATTTCTTAAACTTCTCCTGTATTTATTGAATCGCCACTACTATTATTATTTTCACTTTTATTTTTCATTTTTATTTTTCACCATTGTCATAACTATTTTCCTCATCGCCATCTTCATTATTGAAATCATAATATTTATTATTTTTATTCACAATTCTATTATTACTACCATTATAATTATCACCATTATTATCACCATTATTTTTAGTATTACCATTATTAATATGACTATTATTATCATCACCACTATTATTATTATTATTATTATTATTATTATTATTATTATTATTATTATTATTATTATTATTATTAATACCATATTATCATTATAATCATTATTATTATTTTCATTTCAATTTTTTTCATTATTATTATTTTATTATTATTATTTTTATTACAATTATTACCATAATTATTATGATCAATATTTTATTATCACTATTATTATCAGTATTTTCTTTATTATTATTATCATTATTATTATTTTTTATAATTATTATAATTCTTTGTACTCACTAGGAGTTATCACACAGGACATCATCAATGATTGCTCACTGACAACAACCGGTGGTGTTCCCTGGAGTCTGAGTGACAACAAGCCTCCCCAGATTTCCAGTACTCTCCACCTCTTTTCGATAACCAACGCAAATGACTTTGCGGTATCGCAACAGCCGCTTACCATTGATTTCTCGCTGGTAAGGACCATTGGTTTTCTCTCCGCACTCTTTCAGTGGTTTGTGCTGTGACTCCTCGGTCTTCTCATCCTTCTTGACCCTCTACGAATCGCATGACCGGTAGTGAATAGTCATATCTCTATGCTGATGAGTCCCGATTATTAAAAAGGACGAAACGTATACGTACATAGATAATAAACAGTAACAAATATTTATTATTATTTGTCGCTCCTCGAAAAAGTAGAGCGCTGTAAGTGTAGTATTAACACAGCATGACGTCACTAGCTTTAAAATGCATCGTTCCTTTCATTAAAAAAGTAGAACGCTCTCAGACGTTAAGCCGCCGATAAAGTGTTAAAATTATCACAGTTTATTCGCTATTTAAAATTGGCCGTGTGGTTAACGCGTCGGATTTGAGTTGCAAAATACTCGTCATCCAGGGTTTCGAATGTGATTTAGCAGAGTGTCCTCATCTATTTTAAATGTAGATATAATATTCTTTTTAATCTAACAAACGTCTTAATGTTTTCCCTTTACGTCTTGTAACAAAGATTTTGATAAACTCATTGTAAGATTTTCATCGATATGGTTTACTTGCGCCATTTTGTTCCATTTATCTACTCATACCATTTTGGACTTTGGCATTTTTACCGATACCATTTTTACCCAAATTCGTTATTATGATCTATAAATTTTAATTTTACTGGTAGTTTAAAATCAATAAATATTTATAATTTTATCATTCGTAACAGCAATGGAAAATTAAGTTTTGAACAACAACAAAAATAGAATCTTTTATAAGATAAGGAACTATTTCGGACTTGGATACATTTTATTATGCGATTATCTCGACGAAATGTAGCAAGGTTTCTGAAATGATGTTTAAAAAAATTAATTAACTAGTAAATATATGCTCCCTCTTGTCGCATATTTATTACGTTTAAATAAATGTGCCGGGCAGAAAAAAATCTGCATTTATATAATCATTTTTCAAAATGTTTTTTATGAATAAAATCAAAGTAAAGTACCTTATTTATTGATGTCAAGCGCAGAAGAAGACACTGCAACATTTTTATAAATAAAATAAAGTAAAACCGATTTCCATTTTATAGATCTGAAAATAAACGCAGACACCACAAAGGTTTGTATAATTAAAATTAAGTCAAACGTATTTTCTTTTTTTATAGATGTCAAGCGCGAAATAATACATTTGCACTGGGATTTCTAATAAAGTAATGAGTTGCTTATATTCCGTGATCGTTAAGTAATAAATACTGAAAATTTCATTAAAGTTTGTTGATTTCCTGAATTTTGATACATTTTTAAGTGAAGGGAGCGGTTAAATGCCTATAGTCTGACTGTTCGACAGATCGCGTTCGTTACTTTACAGCATGGCGTCATTTTCCAGTTAACAGGCCTTAGTTTACGATAGCCGTGACCTACCACCTCCTCCTTTTCGGCGTACACTGAACGTTGACCCCCTTCCCGGAGATTAACACAATTGAACTCGGTTATAAAGAAAGAACAGAAAAGGCGAAGTTATCTCCCCTGAACCGTGTAAGCAAATATACGATGATTTGTTTATACTAAGTATATAGTAGCCGCGGCCGCGTATGTAACCATTTAAATCTAGGACCTTATGACTCCCTATAGAATTTAGTAAGCCCAGGAAGTTTTGATTTTGGGATTTGATTTTTTGATCGAAAGTTTTTTGGCTTTTTGAGAGCGTTGAACCATGTTTGTAGGGAAGAGGCGGGGTAAAAAAAAATGTTTACTTGGTTTTCTGGCTTTGATTCAATAAATCTTTCATCCACAGACTGTAACCGGATTGTTATATAGTATCTTTCCAAATTACCCGATACTAAAAAAATGTTAGTGGAACCGTAAGCCTAAGTCCGAGGGTGGTTGCCAATCGGATTAGGGTAAGCTATTTTTTAAAAAATATTATCTTTTAAGCATACAATTCGCGACAAAGTCCAGGCAAAAATGGTGGTCATTTCGGAAAGAACGTTGGCTTGGCTAAGTAAAAATGACGATAACAAATGCATAGATAATACATCTTACAATCAGTGAACACACGTGAACATTATACAGGCAAGTAGAAAAGTAAATTTTCTTGCGTATGGTTAGTTTTATTTGTTGTCTTTTTATTTTAACCCCTTTTTCTTGTTAACTTTACTGCATTATAACCAGACACACACACACACGCACGCACGCACGCACGCACGCACGCACGCACGCACGCACGCACGCACGCACGCACGCACGCACGCACGCCCCCCCCCCCACACACACCCATTATCGAATCGCATGACCGGTAGTGAATAGTCATATCTCTATGCTGATGAGTCCCGATTATTAAAAAGGACGAAACGTATACGTACATAGATAATAAACAGTAACAAATATTTATTATTATTTGTCGCTCCTCGAAAAAGTAGAGCGCTGTAAGTGTAGTATTAACACAGCATGAATACTCCACCAGACTAGATTAATTCTTGTCCCGGAATCCGGTAAAACCAAGAGATCACAAGAAAGATATACTATAACATAGTAAACTGGTCAATTGGGGAGAGGAAAGTTAATGTTTTTAACTTCTTTACTAACTTAACATTTGACAGGTAAAGAAAACTTTGATGGAATATTCGAATCTATGTATCTCATATAGAGATCAAATGTTGATTCTTGAGAACTGTGACAGAAGTAAAATGAAACAATATATATATATATATATATATATATATATATATATATATATATATATATATATATATATATATAATGAAGAAGAATGGAAAGGAATTAGAGAAGCAAAAGTCAAATCATAATTCAATTCAATTGCTTCTCTAATTCCTTTCCATTCTTCTTCATTCTACCTGCTCTATCCTGGATATTGAGCTATATACTCTTCACAATAGGTTTCACTTTTCCTAAAAGTTCGCTTTTAGTACACCACTTTATATATATATATATATATATATATATATATATATATATATATATATATATATATATATATATATATATATATATATATATATATATATATATGTGTGTATATATATATATATATATATATAATAATGGTAATAATCCAGGTAAAAACATCCACAGGGTAGTAATCCAAAGAATTTCAACCGGGTTTATAAAAAGTACTCAATAGATATAGTAATCCCTCGATTCATTGTATGTCGATCTTTCCAGGAAAAAGCTCGCCTTCCACTTCATCCTCCTCAAAAGTTCTTCAATCTTCATAATAAGTATAAGAAGGTAGTTCCGTTTGTTGGTAGTCGGAATGTTTTTTAAAGAGGTATTAAAATTGTTTTTTTCCATGTATGCGAAGTAATAATCCACGGTTTGGAGAGTGCTCAACAGTAATGGAGCCAATATAATAATGGTAATAATCCAGGTAAAAACATCCACAGGGTAGTAATCCAAAGAATTTCAATCGGGTTTATAAAAAGTGCTCAATATCAAATAGAGCTTTATATATGATAATTTTTATTTACACAGACATGTACAAAATCGGCGACACTGGCATGTCGATGTTATCGATCAACTGAGATCTTACCAGGCAGAGTTAAAATCCGATCTTAACCTCAAATCATATTTGGAGAGAATGAAGTGGTGAGAAGAAGAAGAAGAAGAAGAAGAAGAAGAAGAAGAAGAAGAAGAAATGTAACATTTCGAAATTTAGGGAGTCACGTGGTTTAGGACCGTTAAAAATCAAAAAATTAAAATCTAAAATCTAAAACAAACAAAACAAAACAAAACAAATAAATAAAATAAAACAAAGTGGAAAGAGGGACAAATAATGAAGAGAGGAGGGTGGAGATAGAAAGATATACAGATAGAAAGATAGATAGGTAGACAGATAGAGAAATGAAAACGTCTGTTAATTATTATTATTATTATTATTATTATTATTATTATTATTATTATTATTATTATTATTACTTTTACAGTTTTTACTACAATCACTACCTATAACCATCATTATATCTATTATTTGAATATATCTATTATTCCATGAAAATGCCAGTATACTGAAATCATATGCCCTTAATAGGGTTAAGATGAACATTCATATACACTAAACACTAAATTTACAAAAGCAAAGAAATTCCCAAATTTTTACACTTTTATTGTCATTAAGGGTATGCGAGCACAACAGGGCTATGTATTTTATTGGTAGGAATTTTTCTTATAAAAAAATATAAACATTGTTACTATTTTAGCACTGTTAATATAAGCATTGCCAATAAACATTTTAACTGGTATTTTACTTACCTTTATAGTATCCGTATCAATCACGCCCGAGTGGAACCATTATTCATACGACACAAGCAGCATTGTTATGCATTAAGGAAAATGAAGGTATTTTTGTTGTATATAAGTCAATTTTTAGTTTCACACTTTAATATATTAGAATTAACAACTTTCACCATTTATTTTTTATATATAAACGATTTTTACTGTATTTTTTCAACAATACAATACATTTTTTTACAATTCAGATTGAAGATCCGCAAACAAGAATTTTAAATCTTATAAATTAAAAAATGTGAACTGTAAACCTTGGTATTTTTCATTTCTCTGAAATTTTCGTTTTCTCTGAACTAAAAACAGTACTCTACGGCTCTAATATCACAAATATAGGCAACAGAATGGCACTTTATTTCGGTTCTTACTTTGTAACTTTGCCTAAGGGTTCAACACGTAGCCTACAGCCAAAGTCTAACTTCTTACTGGATCGACCTAGGCCCAGTCGATATTAGGTAGCTTCCCTAAGAACATCAGATCGATCAGAACGTTTGTCAATAAAAGAAGACGATGAGTTCCAGCCGAATTCCCTTCGGAAAAGCCTAAGAGATTTTGTATAAACGATTAATTCTTGTTCGATGTTTTGCGCTGAAGAAAAATTCCTACCAGTAAAATACATAGCCCTGTTGTGCTCGCATACCCTTAATGACAATAAAAGTGTAAACATTTTGGAATTTCTTTGCTTTTGTAAATTTAGTGTTTAGTGTATATGAATGTTCATCTTAACCCTATTAAGGGCATATGATTTCAGTATACTGGCATTTTCATGGAATGTCACTACTTTTGTAAAGGCTATGCCTCAATACAATGCCTTCTCATAACTGATATAGTTGGTAGTTTGACTAATCAGTGTTTCTTCCAATATTCACAGGTAAATATTTTTTTTTAATTATGATGAGTGTATATTTATTCATGATACAATTCAAACTAGAACACATTTTTTCACAGTTAATATATATACTTATATTAACTGTGAGTTAATCAACGTTGTTTTCTTTAATGCCTTCGTATTCCTATGCTAAAATGTAACATAGTTATGGGATTGAGTTATGTTTTAAAAAATGTTAGGTGTCGTTTAGAATTATGGTTTATTCTTGTAAAATCAGTACTTTTCTGAGCAAGAAACAAAAAAAAGAAATTGACAAGAAGTTGATGAATTACTTGTATAAAACTGTCCTATGTGGCGCCCTGTAGGAATGGTAAATCAAAATAGGATCCCTCCCTGGAAACCGCCATATCTATATATTAATACGTTAATGTGTACGTACGTGTGTCATGCTCCTAAAGAAATTCAAAATAAACAACAAAGAAGTTGGACGGAGAGACTAAGGATCGAAACCGTAACATCTAGCTGAAAAGCCGTGACTTTACCACTGAGCTAACTAAATGAAGTCGTTTAGTAGATCAAAATTAACTTAATTAAACCATTAACTGACCCCGTTCACTACTGTCGCTTCAGCGTGGAAGGAGGAGGAGACGACGTTTATGCACCTTTACTTCGGTTAAACATTTGAACGACGAGATAGAGAGAGAGAGAGAGAAATGTGAACTATTTTCATTTTATAATGCAACATTATCAAAAATAAAGGTAACTTCTATAAATTTCTGTGCTTCAAATACTTCTACATATATAAAAAAATCCAATATCTGTTCTTGAAATATATTTAGAATATTTACGAATAAAACTAATGAAACTAATCAAACTCCTTACGAGCTGTGCCAACGCAAACGCTGGCAGACGATAACTTTAAACGTTAAAACCATTTATTTCTGTTCTTTTAGGTTCGAGAGACAGCCAGTATTATTATTTTTTTTTTTAACTCACATTAAGCACTGTTTGTTTTTTGTTTTTTCAGTGAAACACAGAGAGCGCGTACGAAAGAAAGAGAGTGTGTATGTTCGTAAGAGAATGATAGAGAGAAAATATAGAGAGAGACTAAACGTAATTGAAAAGTGAAAATTCAAAAAAACAAATAAATAAATCGCAAAAAGTTTTTAAAAATATGTAACAAAAACGAAAGGGACGAAAGTAACAAGTACAGTTTCGTTTTCTTTTGGTAAGCCTGCCAGTTTTTACGGTATATCAACCCATTTTAGTAGTGTCCATCGTACACACGTTATTTGAATGCAAATTATTATTTTTAAAAAGTATTATACTCTTATCCGGGGGGGGGGGGTTGCTCATGATAAAGCAAGCGTAACTTACTAACAAATAGAGGGTGCTTTGTTACATTGGGACCCGCGCTAACTTTGACCCCGTCGTTACGGTTAGGTTCAGTGGAGTATGCGTAAGACAGTGAAAGAGTGTATGCATTGTGTCTGTGTGTGCGTTGGCTCAATATAATGGTCATTTTTAAGGTTTTTTGAAATTTTCTGGAAAACTAAGGTATATGGTAAACTGAAATTTAAATGCCATCAACTAGACCCTAGAACCTCTATATCTGCCAAAAATCAGCTGAATCTATCAAATAGTTGATGAGATACAGGGTGGCACATACGTACGTACGAACACACGGATAATACAAAATCATGCCTGACCTTTCTGGATCTCTGGGTTGCCTTGACTAATGATGCTGAAATTCTACACACTTATAGAACCTATAAAAAAAATTGTGCAAAGTTTTAACTAATTTGGTTTATTGGTTTTTGAGTTATGATTGATCAAAGCAATGAGATTTCCAGCATAGGCCATTTTTGAAGTCTATTAAAGGATAGAGCGCTCTCGCGCCTCCCTTAATTCGCATATTCCGCTTCATTTCAAATGATACTTCGGCCTACATTATAAATAATAATAATGCTTAATTTACTACTTCATTTCTGTTAATTATTACAACTAATATTTCATATAACATAGTACAATTAATATAATCTAATGAACACTTTTCATAGGAAGTGCCTGGATTTGCGTGTGTGCGCTATTAGTTGAACAAAAAAGAAAAAATAGATAGGGAGATACATAGTGAGAAAGGGGGAGAGAGAGTGACGCGGGAATCGTTTCGCACATAGTTGGTTGCGTTTCGTTACAGGGCAAAATTAAACCTTTGCTTTTAAGTCTTTAAACTGCCGACTATTGATAATTTTCTTCACAGAACTGAAAGAAAATCTTCTTCAACTATTTCATGTCGGATAGGACTGCAGTTAGATATTAATGGCCCAAATGATATCATCTACTATATAACTAGCAGGGCTACCCGGCGTTGCTCGGGGTCATAAAAACATATAATTGAAGAAAAATCGCGTGTGTAACATCTTTATATTTATACTTCTATTTCTCTCCCTCTCTCTATAGCCGTCTCTTTATATTTCTACCTTTCAGTTCCCTAGTCACCCCATTTCACCGCTACTTTCTCATTTTGCCTTTTGCAAAAGGTGTTTCTTCCCCACCATTCCTCCTACGTTGCCTAGAGCAATAGTATGATCTATTTCATAGAAAAAGTACCACCTCTGTCTGCGACTTCTATATAGGTATTTATCTCCGCCCCGGTGTTCATACTATATACGTATCTATCGCCACCCCGATGCGAATGCTAAATACGTACCTATTGCCGCCCCGGTGTGCATACTACATAAGTACCTATCGCTGCCCCAGTGCGAATACTAAATATGTACATATCGCCGCCCCGGTGAGAATGCTAAATACGTACCTTTCGCCACCCCGGTGTGCGTGCTATATACGTACCTATCGCCGCCCGGTGCGCGTGCTATATACGTACCGATCGCCGCCCCGGAACGCATGCTAAATACATACCTATCACTGCCCCGGTGCGCTTGCTATATGCATACTTATTGCCGCTCGTGTGCACATGCTGTATACGTACCTATCGCCACCCCTGAATGCTAAATACGTACATATCGCCGCCCCGGTGCGAGTGCTTAATACGTACCTATTGCTGCACCGGTGTGCATACTATATAAGTACCTAGTGCTGCCCCAGTGCGATTACTAAATATGTACATATTGCTGCCCTGGTGCGAATGCTAAATTTGTACCTATTGCCGCCCCGGTACAAATGCTAAATACGTACCTATCGCCGCCCCGGTGCGAATGCTAAATACGTACCTATCGCCGCCCCGGTGCGAATGCTAAATACGTACCTATCGCCGCCCCGATGTGCGTGCTATATACGTACCTGTCGCAACCCCGGTGCGAATGCTAAATACGTACCTATCTCCTCCCCGGTGCGCGGGCTATATACGTACCGATCGCCACCCCAGAACACGTGCTATATACGTACTTATTGCCACCCCTGTGCACATGCTATATATGTACCTATCGTCACCCCTATGCACTACTATATACGTACCTATTCCCACCCCCTTGCACATACTATATATATACCTATCGCAGCCCTGGTGCGCATACTATATTCGTACCTATCGTGGCTCTGGTGCGCATACTACATACTTATCTATCTCTGCAAGGGTGCACATACTATATATGTACCTATCTCTAGCCCAGTTCGCATCCATAAAAACTCATATTAATGTGCACCTGGCGTGTCAGAAAAACAAAATAGTGTTCATTCATGTAGTGTCACTATCATAAATGGAAATATTTTTAGGTTTAAAAAAGAAAAAAAAAAATTTTTTTGCCCCCCAAATTTGTTTTTTGTATCCTCCTCCATACATAGAAATATTTTTAATAAAAAAAAATTTAAATAAAAATTATTTTTCAACACCCCCAATTTTTTTTCTTACTCTCCACATACATAGAAATATTTTTAATTAAAAAGAAAAACAAAAATGTTGACCCCCCACCCCCCAAAAATTGTTACCTTCCCTCCATACATAGAAATATTTTGAGTTTAAAAAAGAAAAAAAATTTTTTACCCCCACCCACCCCAAATTGTTTTTTCATCTTCTCCCATACATATAAATATTTTTAATTCAAAAAAAAAAATTACCCCCTTCAAATTTTTTTTATCCTCCCCTATACATAGGAATATTTTTAATGCAAAATAAAAAAAATAAAAATTTTGACCCTCCCCCCCCCAAAAAAAAATTTAACTTTAACCTCCCCCATAGATAGAAATATTTTTAATTTAAAAAAGAAAATTTGTTTTTACCCCCCTACCCCCCAAAAAATGTTTCATCCTCCCCCATACATATAAATATTAGAAGCACCCCTGGTCCCTATACTGCAAAATCACCCATGGTCCCTATTCTGAAGAAGCCTCTGTGTACTATATTGCAGAAGTACCCCCGGTGCTGGGTCTTATACTGTATAACCACCCCTGGTCCCTATACTGCAGAAGCACCCATTGTCCCTATTCTGCAGAAGCCTCCATTGCTCCTATTCTGCAGAAGCCTCCGGGTCCTATATTGTAGACACACCCCTGGTGCTGGGTCCTATACTGTAGAAGCACCCCTGGCCCCCATATTGCATAAACACCCATGGTCCCTATTCTGCACAAGCCTCCGGGGTCTATATTGTAGAAGCACCAGAAGCACCCCCTTACTGATCACCCCTCCTTTTCATCTGCACAGTAGCTCTATCTAGGACATTGATCACTTTTCTCCCGGACAACGCCGAGTACTTCGAAAATCAAGGAGGCATCCAGAGCACTATTAATATCACTCTTACTGATTCCTCCTCCTTTTCATCTGCACAATAGCTCGAAAAGAAGCGTATATGCTGTTAAAATATTATACAAATTTAACACTACAATAGCTCTATCTAGGATATTGAGCACTATTCTCCCTGACAACGCTAGGTACTTCAAAAATTAAGGAGGCATCCAGAGCACTACTAAAATCACTCTTACTGATTCACCTCCTGTTCATCTGCAAAATATTCCGAATAGAAGCGTAAATCGTATTAAAATATCATACAAATCTATGACTACAGCATCTCTATCTAGGATATTGAGCACTTTTCTCCCGGACTACGCCGAGTACTTAAAAAATCAAGGAGGCATCCAGAGCACTACCAAAATCAATCTTACTAATTCCCCCTCATATCTATGTGTACAATAGTCTGAAGAGAAACGTAGATGGCGTTAAAATATTATACAAACTTATCACTACAGTAGCTCTATCTAGGATATTGAGCACTTTTCTCCCGGACAACGCCGAGTACTTAGAAAATCAAGGAGGCATCCAGAGCACTACTAAAATCACTCTTACTGATTTCCCCTTATTTACATGTGCACAATAGTCCGAAGAGAAACGTAGATGGCGTTAAAATATTATCCAAACATATCACTACAATAGCTTTATCTAGGATATTTTCTCCTGGACAACGCCGAGTACTTAGAAAATAAAGGACGCATCCCGAGCACTACTAAAATAACTCTTACTATTTTCCCCTCATTTCCATGTACACAAAAGTCTGAAGAGAAACGTAGATTGGGTTAAAATATTATCCAAACATATCACTGCAGTAGCTCTATCTAGGATATTGAGCACTTTTCTCCCGGACAACGCCGAGTACTTAGAAAATCAAGGAGGCATCCAGAGCACTACTAAAATCACTCTTACTGATTTCTCCTCATTTCCATGTGCACAATAGTCTGAAGAGAAACGTAGATGGCGTTAAAATATTATACAAACTTATCACTACAGTAGCTCTATCTAGGATGTAGAGCACTTTTCTCCCGGACAACGCCAAGTACTTAGAAAATCAAGGAGGCATCTAGAACATTACTAAAATCACTCTAACATATTTCCCTTCATTTCCATGTGCACTGAAGTGAAACGTAGATAGTGTTAAAATATTATACAAACTTATCACTATAGTAGCTCTATCTAAGATATTGAGCACTTTTCTCCTGGACAATGCCGAGTACTTAGAAAATCAAGGAGGAATCCAGAGCACTACTAAAATCGTAGCCTTACTATGATGTTATTGATACATCCGAACTGAAGTTATGGTATGACTGATGCAACCGGACAGAATTTAGGGCAAAACCGGGTACATCCGGCAAGGGATTATGGGACGTTTTCAGTGACTCAGCATTTTTATCAGATTACTACATAAATACGTAAGATAATAAGTTTTTTGGGAATTTTCTGAAAAACTAGGATATATGGTAAACTGAAATTTAAATGCCATCAACTAGACCCTAGAACCTCTATATCTGCCAAAAATCAGCTGAATCCATCAACTAGTTGATGAGATACAGGGTGGCACATACGTACGTACGTACACACGGATAACACAAAATCACTCCTGACCTTTCTGGATCTCTGGGTTGCCTTGACTAATGATGCTGAAATTTTACACACTTATAAAACCTATCAAATGAAAATTTTGTGCAAAGTTTTAAATAATTTGGTTTACTGGTTTTTGAGTTATGACTGATCAAAGAAATGAGATTTCTAGCATAAGTCGTTTTTGAAGTCTATTAAGGGATAAAGCGCTATCGCGCCTCCCTTGATTAGAATAACAACCTCTACTATTATTATTATCAGTTTTATAAATCAATTTTATTATTAATTTTATAATTATTACTTATAATACTACTATTATTTTTATTATCATTATCATCATTATTACAATTATTAAAATTATCGTGGCCACCATTATTACCATTATTATAGCTATCACTATTATTTTTACTATTATTATTTATTAGTATTATCACAACAGATAATTTCCCTATTATTAAATATTTTATTTTCATTTTTATCTTTATTATCATATTTACAACTACTATGATTAATATTAATTGTCATCTTTTGTATTTTTCTTTACCCTCTAATATTCCCATATATTTTTTTATCCATCTATTGCTTACTATTTTAGATTACTATTATCGATTATCATTATCATTATTAATATTTTAAACTTGATTATCTGACATTTAATTATTTGTCATTCATGTACTATTATCGAGATTATTATTATTATTAATGTTAATGTTCTGTTTGCTATTACTACTACTATTATTATCATTATTATTATTATTTGTAGCAGTGGCATTGACAATAATACCATTTTATTATTTTTATTAATAATGTTGATATTGCCATGGTTACCGTTACTTGACTTTTACTTCCATTGTCAGTATGTGTTTTAGTAACAATGTTGATACCACCATTAATGATAATGCCATTATCTATAATTCTATTATTATTATTATTATTATTATTATTATTATTATTATTATTATTATTATTATTATTATTATTATTATTATTATTATTATTATTATTATTATTATTATTATTATTATTACAACTATTTGTACTGTTTTATTATTATTTATTACTTTTTATTTTTTATTTTTCTACTATCATTATGACTATTGTTGGTATTATTGGGGTTACTATTGCAATTGTCGCTGTTGGTATAACTACTATTATTACCATTTTTTTATGATTAGCATTATTGCAACCACTGATTCATATTACCATATTTACAACCATTATATTGCTACCTACTTATATATCTTTATTATTAATCTTATTATTATTATTATTATTTATTATTATCATTACCTTCTAGTATTTCTAATATTTCTCAATTATTCTATATGTTTTCCCGATTATTACTTTTGTATTTATTCTTAATTATTGTTGACCGCTATTATTGTTGTTGCTGTCGTTATTATTATTATTATTATTATTATTATTATTATTATTATTATTATTATTATTATTATTATTATTATTATTATTATTATTATTATTATTATTATTATTATTATTATTATTATTATTATTATTATTATTATTATTATAAATAATTAACAATGGCGGCATTTTAGTACTTTTAAATTAAATTTAATTATTACCGTTATTATAAATCATTATCATTATTATTATCATTTTATATCATTTACATTATTATTGGTGTTTATTATTATTATTATTATTATTATTATTATTATTATTATTATTATTATTATTATTATTATTATTATTATTATTATTATTATTATTATTATCATTATTATTATCATTATTATTATTACTACTACTAATAATAATTCGGTTAGACTTAACTAATTTACTAATTTATTTGTTTGATTTATTAATGTATTAATGATAAGTTGGTAAACTCCAGACAAAATAAAAACAGTATAATTTTATAATTAGCGACACATTTGATTATCAACCCTTTACCCCCCCCCCATTACTCGCCCATACCGCCAATTACGGCTGATCTGGGGGCACGCACGCACGCATACACATTTATACACACAATTAAAGTTGTCTTGAAAATACGCTTGTCGCTCGAGTTTAAAATAACTGTCGATTTTTTTTACACCAAACCTGCGTGTTTCCCTCTCCCACCTCTCCCCTCTCGGTCTGAATTAACAGACGTTTTCATTTCTCTATCTGTCTACCTATCTATCTTTCTATCTGTATATCTTTCTATCTCCACCCTACTCTCTTCATTATTTGTCCCTCTTTCCACTTTGTTTTATTTTATTTATTTATTTGTTTTGTTTTGTTTGTTTTAGATTTTTTTATTTTTAACGGTCCTAAACCACGTTACATTTCTTCTTCTTCTTCTTCTTCTTCTTCTTCTTCTTCTTCTTCTTCTTCTTCTTCTTCTTCTTCTTCTTCTTCTTCTTCTTCTTTCCAAATAAGATCGGATTCTAACTCTCCCTGATTAGATCTCAGTTTATAATAACTGTTGATCGATAACATCGACATGCCAGTGTCGCAGATTTTGTACATGTCTGTGTAAATAAAAATTATCATATATATATATACACAAATTATCTCTCTCAAAGGATACCGAGTTCTTGGCTTCCTTTGACATTAGTAGTCTGTTTACCAATGTACCTTTGGATGAAACTATTGGTATATATGCAGATTATCTTTACCGCGGCCCCTTAAAGTCTCCACAGTTTCCTGAACGAATTTTTGTTGAACTGATGGAACTCGCTACTAAATCAGTTTCCTTCAGTTTCAATAATATAATGTATCGGCAAATTGATGGTATATCCATGGGCAGCCCTCTTGGTCCATCGTTAGCCAACATTTTCGTTGGATTTTTGGAAAACCAATTATTTTCCAAAGTGACCAAGCCGGCTTTCTACACACGTTACGTTGATGACACTTTTGCTTGTTTTCCCCCACGGAGTGATGCTGAACAGTTTCTTCGTCTTCTTTGTGACTTGCATCCATCGTTGCAATTCACTATGGAGGTCGAGGATTGTGGTTCCTTACCATTCCTCGATGTTTTAGTGTCTAAATCTGGTTTATCATTTGAAACCTGTGTGTATAGAAAACCAACATTTACAGGCCTTTATCTAAATTGGTTTTCCTTCGCCCCAAGAGCAAGAAAAATAAATCTTATTGGTACTCTCACTCATCGAGCACTTATGATTTGTTCACCAACACGACTCGATGCAGAACTTGGTGAAATTACTAATATTTTTCTTGCTAATGGATATCCCATCAATACTATAAAAGGCACCATTGCACGTAAAGTTGCTTTATTTAATGGTGGTAAATTTATTGGCCCATCACATTGCCCTATTTATTTGAAACTCCCATGGTTGGGTTCTGACGGCCTTGACATTGTTAAAAGTATTTCTTCTTCTACTCAACGTTGTTTTCCGGCAACCATGTTGAGGGTAGTTTACACGACTCGAACCTTTTTCTCTTCTTTTCGTAAGGATGTTTTGCCAGCCATTCAAAAGAATTCTGTAGTTTATATGTTCGTTATCATGTGTCAGTGTGGAGCTGACTACGTTGGCAAAACATCCCAAAGATTAGAATTTAGAATATCCCAACACATACCACGTGATATTCGCCTACACAAGGTTTCGAGATCATCCGGGAACTTCCAGGCACAGGAATCAGCCATCGGTAATCACCTCGTTAGTACAAATAGTTGTTCTGACAAGTATTCCGATGGGTGGTTTTCTGTTTTACACAGTGCCAGGTCGAACTACCATCTCAATATTATTGAGGCGTTAGTCATTAACAACTCTCGACCTAGCCTGTGTAGACAAAAGATTTTGAAGCATCAGTTGGAGATCTTTAATAATTCAAAGCCATCATAACGTTGAGAGATTTACCTTTTTTTTTTTCCTATCAATCGTTTCCTCCTACTGAAATAAGTTTTTCCCCCTCATATCTCATTCGACTTTTAGTTTTTAATTTACCATTCTGACGTTTCCTCTCAGAGGGTCAGACGATAAGGCCTTAAGGTAATTTTAACAATTTTCCTTTTTTTTCCACTTGTCTGTTTCATTGATTATAATAATGCTTCCTCTAAAATTAATTCTACGATTTTGTTGTACACGAAATTTACTTACACATATATATATATATATATATATATATATATATATATATATATATATATATATATATATATATATATATATATATATATATGGGAAGAGAAGGATGAAGGTAATCCGACGTGATGGGAAAATGAAAAAGGAAAACCAAAAAATGGATGTTTTTTATGTGTACATCAACGTTTCGTCTTTATTTATAAGACTTCATCAGGATGATGATATAGAGAAAAGATGTCATGCAAGTACAGATACATGTAGGGTAGACATATTGGGAGGAAAAATAATTATTTTCATTTTATTTTATTATTCCTCCCAATATGTCTACCCTACATGTATCTGTACTTGCATGACATCTTTTCTCTATATCATCATCCTGATGAAGTCTTATAAATAAAGACGAAACGTTGATGTACACATAAAAAACATCCATTTTTTGGTTTTCCTTTTTCATTTTTCCCATATATATATATATATATATATATATATATATATATATATATATATATATATATATATATATATATATATATATATAGTAATCCAGAAAAATTTACATCCATAAATTAAAATCCAGTGAATCTCTACTGTGTTTATATGAAAGTTCTCAATAATAAACAGAGCTGTTCATTATGTATTTATTTATTATTTATACAACTATCATATTATTTGGCTGCACATTTTCAGATATGTTTCGGTATAGCTATAAAAAGCTAAACTACCTGTGTCAAAACCTTTTCACGACAGGGAATGAAATGAAACAACATTTCTTTCTGAAACTGAACGCGTGATTAACCTCAATTATTAGGTCGAATACACACACGCGCGCAAACTTTCACATCCTGTGCACCGTAAGAGCCAAATACACACACAGACACACACAGACAGACACACACACACACACACACACACAAACACACAGCAGCTAAACAAACAAAATCAAATGAATAAAAAAATACAATTTTAAAAAATAAAATAACATCTCAATTACTTTTGTGAGCTTCACAAATGCACACATATAAATATGTATTACCACTAAGATAAAGATAAAAACATTATACTGAGATGAAAATGAAAATTCAAAAAATTCAAAATATAGTGCTTAATTTAAAACCGGATAAATATGAACCCAACTCTACACATAGACGCACATCTGCATGTGCATACATATATGGACACACACACACACACACACACACACACACACACACACACACACATATATATATATATATATATATATATTTACTTATATTTATTTATAGATAAAATAGTTATTTACGGACACGTAGGTCGATAAGGCATATGCAGGGGAGAACATTAGTTTATTATCGCTAAGAAAACAATAACAACAAAAGTATATAGATATATCAGGACCGGCGGGACAGTTATAAAAGTGGGGGGAGATCTCCTAAAAAGTGGGAGGGGGCCCGGTTAAACACATGCATATATAACTTCATTATTGATGACCGTTCCCCCCCGGTGCCGCCGTCCATGTATATATATATATATATATATATATATATATATATATATATATATATATATATATACGAGGCCGTCTTAAACGTATCCGACCTTAGGCTAGAAAAATATTTCAAATACGTGACGGGGTTGGGACCCTAAACCCCTTCAAAGTAGGCACTTTGTGCTTGCACACGCTTAGTCCACCGATCCATCCACTGCCGGAAACACCTTTGGAAGTCTTCTTTTGGAATGGTGTTCATCTCCGCCGTCTTGTTCCGCATTTTCTTTTTTGTGCAAAGTTTTAACTAATTTGGTTTATTGATTTTTGAGTTATGATTGATCAAAGAAATGAGATTTCTAGCATAGGCCGTTTTTCAAGTCTATTAAGGGATAGAGCGCTCTCGCGCCTCCCTTGATATATATATATATATATATATATATATATATATATATATATATATATATATATATATATATATATATGAGAGAGAGAAAGAGAGATAGAGAGAAAGAGATAGATAGATAGATAGATAGATAGATAGTCAAACACAACGATCGGCCCGTGAAATGCAAATAAGAAGAAACATTGGGTAATTTAACTAAAAAACGACAGTGTTTTTAAATCTGTAGTTATGTCCATTCAACGTTTGATTTAAAAGATGTCAAGAAAGTTACAATTACTAAAATAACAAAGAGATGAAATAAAAATGAAGGTTAAATGAAAATAAGAAAAAACGAGTTATAAAAATATTTTTTTATTAATACAAAAATAATATATATTTATAATAATTAAAAATTAATACAAAAATAAAATATATTTTTAATAACTTTATAAAAACAATGTATTTCATTGAAGAATAATATTTGAAGCCTGAAACGCTTCAACTTTATTGAAATGACAGACATATGTCATTGTTGTGTGTGCTTAAGTAAGCATATTTAAAATACTATTAACTATTTATGATTCACAAAAGTAGGTCATGGGCGAGTGCGCGTACTACGCATAATACAGAATATCTAGATAAATTCACATCTTATCTCACGATAATTAGTTGGATTACTCTAAAAGATTAATTAGTCCATCCACATTTCTACAACAACGGCTTCGAGATTTCGGTCAGTGTTTGTTGAATGGAGTTGAGTTGATTGAGTGAGGTGTGCAGCATTTGCATGACGAGCCATCGACGATAGAGAAATGGAAGGTTTTGCGGCACAACAAGTTGACTGTCCACATTCAGATTTGCCAACTGTAAATCGGAAAGCTGCAATAGAAACAAAAGAAAACACATGAGACTCTCAGTCAGTAACAAAACGAATAGCAGACGCCATTTTAGGAAAAAAAACACGGAATGTTCGACCTAGGAAGATAAATATTTTAAAACTTTCGTTTGTTTTAAGCGACGATGGAAAATAGCTAAAATTGGATTCCTCCACGGACATTTGTTACATGTTTGAGTTAGTATGTTTGCTAGTGATATATTAGTTAGTACATAGTAGCGATTATGCAGGAAGTATTGTAAACAGAGGTCAGAGATGGTGAAGATTTAAAAACGTTGAGATGGAATGAAGAAAGGACAGAGCAGAGAACTTTTGGTTTTGGTTTTGTTTTTTTATGTTTAGGGGGGGGGGGGTCGTGTTAGTTGCCAGCAATTATCACTTAGCACGTCTGCTCGATCTCATGTTAATCCCTGCCTCCTCCCAAAACGGGATAGAGCTTGTGTCACATCTCGACCGTGACGTAACAGTTACGCGACATCTATCGTTACCACCGCTCAATATACAACGCCTATTTTAAACTATTCATTGTCTACCATTAATTGAACATAAGGTGCTATTTTATCAATAGCCGGGGTTATTTGGGGGTCACAGCTTCCTTAAAAGTATTAGTGCGGAAATTACTAGAATAGATCTGACGGCAAATAAAGTCTCCATAAACCATAAATGATTGAAGAATGATAACGGAACACAAATGAAGAATTATACAAAATTGTTTATTCCAAACCGATCGCTCCGAAGCCATCTGCTCCCAAACATTCAGGGTAAGCGTTTTCAGATTGTCTTTGACTAAATCCTATATAATAAGAAATATACACGAAATATAAACCAATGACTGAAACCCGGAAGTCGGAAGAAGTTCACGTTGTCTTATATTTCGTGCGATTTACTGTTTGATTCTGTTTATAAAACCTTCAAAGTCTCACGTCAGTTTTATAACAGAAACCAGAAAGGGTCAGATGTGTCTTTGCCATGATTTAGATCAAGCGCCATTTTTTATGTGTTTTGGTTAATCCAATATATGTGTGCGTCCGCTAATTTTGGCTAAAATATATTTTTATACATTTTCAAATGGGAGCTTGTGTTTATATTAAAAATTATTAATTATACTAAAAACAGTTAACAATACTCTAAAGAAAAAACTGAAATTTGGTAAATATTTATTAATTAAAGTTTTATCCGGTATTTTGATTTTAAACCATCTCTCCCCTCTCTCTCTCTCATTCTCTCTCTCTCTCTCTCTCTCTCTCTCTCTACATATATATATATATATATATATATATATGTATGTACGTGTGTGTGTGTGTCGCCGATAATTACTTTTAGGCTATAAAACATACTAACTTGAAATTTGGTAGGAATAATCCCCAATCTATGCAAATCGTCGTTTTTTATGAAGAGGTCCACGATAGCGGATAAAACACCACATATAAATATTTTGACATCTCTTAACCGTCATTAAGTGTTATTACATTAAATAATGTTGATTCTAAAAAACTGAACAAATGTCAATCATTTTAAGACCCTAAAATGGGGCGCCTAAGTTCACAATATTTACTTTTTTCAAAACTCCAAAATTCAGTCATATGTATAGAATGAATAAAGAATATGAGGTAATTGTTGAGACTCACCGGTAATTCGAGAATGACTTTCAAATTGTCCAGGTAATGATAGGCGGCGTTGAGATTGCAGTACAAAATGGCGAAATCGTTGTCAGGAAGAGTGGAACAGAATTTCGGAAAATGGCATTCGACTTTAATTTTTATTGCAGGTTCACAAACAATCTTATATTCCTCATCCAAATGTTGTTTTATTAAACCCATATATTCGTTCACTGTTCGACTCATGTTCGCTACAACCGCCTGAAACAGAAAATAACAACGTTAATGCATATGTGATTATCTTAACTAATAGAAGATACATTTTAAAATATTTCAACTGTCGTTTGATTTCATTAAATAAAATTATGTTGAGTTTTCCGTTGTTTAATCATGTTTTTATTACATTTTGTTCTTTATGTGTACTTTTACCGTTTGTTTCACACCATTCGAACCAATTTTGTGGGTTATTCAATGCCGAAAAGCAATAAAATTGAAGAAATTTTTAAATAATGAGAAGAAAATATATAATCTTATTATTAAAACGATATCATATTAAGTTTTTCCTTTCATCGGATAATCTCCATGATGATATTGACATAACATATTTTTGCACACACACACACACACACACACACACACACACACACATATATATAAAGGCAAATTAGGAGTTTTTAATAATTAAAAGAAAAATATGAATTATTTAATAAGAATATTATAAAAACGATATCATGTGAAGCTTTTCCTTACATCGGAAAATCTCTATGATAATATTGACACACAATATTTTTGCACAGACAGAGACAGACACACCTATATATATATATATATATATATATATATATATATATATATATATATATATGAAGGTAAATTAGAAAGTAATACAATGCAGAGGTGTAACAGATAGAAACAAACTGAAGCAAATTAAGACTCATAATGGTGGAATGAGTTAAGCAGTTTCCACCTTTTTATTGACACACACACACATATATATACATACATATATATACATATATATATACGTATATATATATATATATATTTCGTAAGCCGACTTGCGTCAAGGTGGTCTGATGGAAATTCCGTATGATATGATATTTCAGTAAAATTCTATTGCCTTCTAATTTGCCTTTAATTTGCACATTAAACAATGCGTCAAGCAAACTACATTAATCTGTTATATATATGTTTACCTTGTAAAACATATTCATTTCTCTCAAAATTATTATTCTAAATATTTCGAGTATGGTCTGATTACGATTTAATCACGTTGACACACGGGTTCCGCTAGATCACCGAAGTTAAGTAACGTTGAGCCTGGTCAGTACTAGATGGGTAAACATTTGGGAATACTAGGCGCTATATGTGTACACCTAGCTATGAGAAAATAACATCGCCAACCCGCAGTGTCTAGCATGGCGACTATGGCCCAAACCCTGGGGGGAGGGGGTGTTCCTCCCTCAGAAGTGATCAAAAACTCTGATGGTGGTGGTGATGCTGATGAGACTGATTTATTTAAATAAATTAATGGCAATCCCCCCCTGAATGACAGCCACCAATAAGGTTTCAGAAACCAGAGAAAGGGTTCCTCCCTCGGGAGTGATCAAAAACCCTGATGGTGATAGTGATGAGTCGGATTTATTAAAAACTTAATACAAATTATGAAATATAATTTTACTTTTAACAAAAAATATCATTTTTATATAAAAGACACGAGAAAACATTAAGAAATAATTTCTATTTACCTTGATTGATTTGACGTCTTGAAAATTCAACTTATTCTTGATGACAACTTTTGGTAGCGGTAAATCCGACCTTGCATTCAACATGGCCATAAAATGATTGCAGTCGGAGGTGAACCAGATCGGAACACGGTTACACTACAAATAAAATAAAGGGGGGAAAATATTTAATCAATTGTCGTCATTTTTGTAATATAGAATGGCGGGAAAACATTTTGGGTAAAGTCTATGAAAGGATTAAACAACTTTATTTTATTAAGAGGTAAGGAAAAGCCTTTCTCGGTAGTTTTTGCCAGTTTTGATAACTGGAACATAAGTTTTCTCGATGCATTTTAACCGAAAATGATCAGTTTAAAAAGAAAACGATGCAAAACTATTGAGACAATAAAAGATTTTAGATGATAAAGTGATGCTAATCTGAACAGTTCTAAGCAGGAAATGCTTCATCTGATGAAGACGAATGTAAGTAGTATTGGAAACTCTTAGATTGACTTTTCTTGGCTGAAATGTTTGCTCAAACAAATTGGATGTTGTGACTTTGAATTGAGTAGATGATTTCACGAAATAGAGCTAGGGGCTCAGAATTCCCAGAAGAAAAGTGTTCGAATCATCCCAAAGACGTTGGCAACTTCTGGAAGCACTATAGTGGGGCGGCGAGAGGAAAACCATGCATGAGAGGAAAACCATGGCATGATGACCCCATAAGGTATACTAAACATATATGTCTGACTAGCCACCTCAAAATCTAAGATGGCGGCCATTTTTCAAGATGCAACTAGTTTTCTATTATACAAAGCGGGTTTGAAAAAAATATTCTTGCACTTTTCGATGTTTGGCTTTAGATAACGAAAACTATCTTGAAAGATTCATTCGCATTTTTTATTATAAAGTCGTGGTTCCGGATTCGCATTGATATAGTCTAACCTCATATCGAAATTATTTGTCTAAAAATCCAAGATGGCGGCTATTTTTCAAAATGGCTGCTATCAGGAGCTCACGATAACTATATTCCTTATAAATTGGTATCTATTAAACTGATTGTAGTGATCTTGGTGTTAAATTGTATGCTTTGGGGCATACTCAATCCATTTATGAAACTCCAGAAAGCATTTGAGCAACACTTACATACCAATTCATAAGCAATATTGTTATCGCGAGCACCTGATAGCAGCCATTTTGAAAAATATCCGCCATCTAGGATTTTTAGACAAATAATTTCGATATGAGGTTAGACTATATCAATGCGAATCCCAGAACCACGACTTTACAATAAAAAATGCGAATGAATCTTTCAAGATATTTTTCGTTATCTAAAGCCAAACATCGAAAAGTGCCAGAATATTTTTTCAAACCCGTTTTGTATAATAGAAAACTAGTTGCAATACCCGTCCCACCGTTTCTCGATAATGAAAGAAACATATTACAAAACAAAAACAAATTTCAATTTCTGGAAGCTCTAATTCAGATATGGGGTCAAACCATATCAATGCGAATCCAGAAACCCGAATTTACAAGAAAAAACGAGAATCAATCCATGAAAATACTTTTCGTTATCTAAAGTCAAACATCGAACAGTGACAGAATATAATTTTCAAAATATCCATTTTTTACAGACTCGGTTGAATAATAGAAGACTATTTGAAATACCCGTCCATCAACGGATTCTCAATAATGAAAGACACATATTACAAAAGAAAAACAATTTTCATTGAGTATAGTATTTTTGATATACTTACATAAGTGAGGAAACTTGTGTTTATTGCTCTCATCGTGTATGTTGTGATTTCTGTGGCTAAATGTATATCTCTTTTTAAATCTTTTCGGATTGTTTCGTCTGGGATCGATGTCGGTGCCCCTTTGATGAATGACACATACACAATCAATGTTAGGACGACGACAGAGAAAAAGGTGGGTTTACTTGTGATAAGATACACTGCAAGAAAGAAATGAACGATGTGTCGTTAATAAACCTTGGAGACAAAAGTCATAGAAATAATAATAATAATAATAATAATAATAATAATAATAATAATAATAATAATAATAATAATAATAATAATAATAATAATAATAATAATAATAGCGACAATAGCAACAATAACAACAATGGTAATAACCACTTATTCTTATATAAAATATGGACGATGATAGGAATTCGGATGATGAGGTTATATTTTAGATGAAGAGGTTTTCGGCTATTCTTTGTTTTTGGCAGTAAATGTAAAATACAAGACTGTATGCCTGCTACAAGCTGGTGAGATAGCAATGATGTTGGTGAAATGTGTCTTCGTATATATGGGATAGATATGAAACTTCCATGTGTAAAATAAGATTGGAGTTTTTTTTCTCAAAAATATGGCGTCTTTTCCGATATTGGATACGAAAGTGAAAGGAGATTTGTATCGAAGCGAAACTCATATTTGATGTTTTCATTTAAAGAAACATTTGGAAACATTAATCTTTTCACTTGTACTTCCGGCGACTATTTAAAATAGAGGAAACCGCCTACTGATTTTGAGTTTCGTTAGTGGAGGCGAATTGTGAGATAATTTTATATCACAAAGTCTGACAGTGTGAGGGTGTGTATCAGCGCCCGCTATCGCTGCAGTTCGGATATGCTTCACGAAGCGAAACAAGAAACTGGTTGATAAGATTATGACCACTGAGGTTACATAAATGAAATCAGACTGACTTTTATTAATTTATTTTACAATAGAACATAAAATACTCGTAGAAATTTATATTTTGCATTTTTTTTTTCGGACTTCATTATTGGACAATTTCGGAGAAATCAGAAATAATATTTTAAAAAATTTCAAATGCATATCATTATTTTATTATGTGTATACTCAGTTTGGTGTTAGCGGCTAACGAGTTAGTTTATCCCCCCCCCCCCACACACACATGCATCAAAGGAAGAGAGAGAGAGAGAGAGAGAGAGAGAGAGAGTGGGGGGGGCAGATAAGATGACGTCACATACTGTTTCAAAGATACAACCGAACGTACGGTCGATACATACGTTTTCTCCTTGATGCAAGGAAGATAAAACATACACATGATTCATCTGAAACAGATAAAACATCATATCCCCTTCTCGTTTTTCCCTTCTCCTCTTTTATGTAAATAAGCCGAGAGGGCAGTCAAGCTAACAAGTCGAGCAAACGATGATCAAATGTTGTAATAAACGCCGTTCATTCATAAAATCTGACGGGAATGTAGTCAGTTATCTATTGTATAATCATTCAAGTGTTAAGTCTCTCTCTCTCTCTTCCACTCTCTCTCTCTCTCTCTCTCTCTCTCTCACACACACGCACACACGCTCTTTCTCTCTCTTTCTATATCTCTCTTTATATATACAAGCAATATTGAAGTGTTGATTTTATTTTCCGTGTGTGTGTGAGTGTGTGTGTGTGTGTGTGTGTGCACGCGCGTTTGTTTGTATGTGTGGGGGCTCCTATTGTGTGTTTGAATGTGCATGCATGTTTCTCTCTCTTTTTCTTTTTTCTTTTTCTTTTCATTCATTTGCTGGGGACGGGGCATTCTTCCAAATGCCATACAATCACTCGCTATTTACAGACTCCAACCGATAGCTCTTTTCATGATTCTGGCTGTTCCCGTGAGTGCAGTTGTTTGGATTTCTCTTGCACTTGGTTCACCAGGTATACTTGCTAAATACATTTTCAAGGTCTTATTCATGAGTCCAGTGGCTCCTATGATAACTGGAATGATGGAGATCTCTTTGAGATGTCCGTATGCGTGTGTATATGTGATGTTTTAATCTGTTTCCGAAGAATTCTGTTTTATCTTCCTTGCATCAAGGAAAACACTTATGTATCGACCGCACGTTCGGTCGTATATTTGAAACAGAAGGTGACGTCATCTTATCTGCTCTCGCTCTGTCCCTGTCTCTGTCTCTATCTCTATCCTCCTATCTCTCATTCTCTCTTTCTTCATTTGATTCGCGTTTATGTGGGTTGGCTGGGTGGGTTTTAAACTATCTTATTAGCCGCTAACGCCAATACTGAGTAGACACCTAATCAAATAGTGATAGGTATTTGGAATTTTAAAAATATTATTGATTTCTCCGAAATTGTCCGATTTGATAGAGCTAAAAGAGAGCCGGATTGATGAGAAGCTGGAAAGAATAAAAATAGACAATCGAAGGTGAGATCTTACAATTATCTATTTATTTTTCTTTTCAATCTTACATAATAAACAGCAAGTATTGTATTAATTGTGTATAGTGTCCGGATGATTGGAAATGATTGAGAGTCTTCTATATATTAAGAGAGTGGATGAACGGCGTTTATTACATATTAACATCGTTAGTTCGAATTGTTAGCTTGGCTGGCCTCTCGACTTATTTACATAAAAGAGGAGAGAGGGAAACTTATGTAGAAATTTAAAAGAGGGTATCTGGTTGTTATATATATATATATATATATATATATATATATATATATATATATATATATTATATATATATATATATATATATATATATATATATATATATATATATATATATATATATATTATATTTGTAACATAGCAAGAAAAATCCCAGCAGAGTGCTCGATTAATTGAGAATTATAGTTAAAAAATAAAAATTAAGAGCGTAATATTTATTTATTTTGGTACAGAAAAATTAGTAGAACATTCGTACCGTTGGTTTCAAGCACAGAGAACTTAGCCATCCGACTCTCTTCAGCTTCTGTTGTTAACAGAAGCTGAAGAGAGCTAGATGGCCAAGTCCTTCTGTGCTTGAAACCAACGGTACGAATGTTGTACTAATTTTTCGGTATCAAAATAAATAAATAAATATATATATATATATATATATATATATATATATATATATATATATATATATATATATATATATATATGGGCGAAAATTCTGTTTTTTAAAAGACAGTTTGTATTCTTATACGTCCACAAATAAGCAATAAAATAAAATTTAATTAATTTTTTACACACACGATTTATACATGTATACGTTGTGTTGTAATTTCAAAACTGTTTTTCGACTAAAAATTTCTTCACATTTAAAAAAAAGTCTTATGGAAAACATATCAGCATGTAAATCAAAAATGTTAACATAAGTTGTAATATTGCAAACAGTCCTCTGTCCTTAATCGAAAATTTTAATATAAGTTTTAATATTTCAACAGTCCTCTGTCCTTAATCGAAAATGTATTTTTTTGATAAAAATCAATAAATATCAAACTTTTATTGAACAACGCTTATTTTTAGTGTCTTTTGTTAACGCTTTCGTGTTCACACGTGTCCGGTGGCTTTATGTGAAATCGTACATTTGAATTGCAAAAAGAATTTCTCCTTTTTATTATTGATATTTAGTATTCAATGCACACAGTTCTATCATGGACTTATTATTGTTAAGTACAAGTCATTTAAAACACCAAGAGAATTGACATTACTAGAATCTTGAGGAGGCTTATTGCCATTTCAATTTCAAATAAACTTAACGGTGTCACCAACGAGAACTCGATGGTAAACAGCTGTTGCGATAACAAAAGAACAAGAAAAGGAAAATGAGAAGAGAAGCAGCTACAAAGACGATTTATTAGACTGGCCGTAGAAAAGACGCACAAAAGCATCCGAACATGGCTACAAAAAGGACACTTGAATAGAAGAAATAATAATATACATTTTAAAATATAAAATAAGAAACTTGTCGACTACTTACTTTTTCTCCTCGTATAAAATATGGACGATGATTGGAATTTGAATATCTTTCAGACAAAGAGGTTTGGAGAGATTCTTTCTTCGTGGCACTAAATGTAAAATACAAGACTGCAAGTCTATGTGAGGTAAACTTTTTTGTGGGACAATCTTTCGAATAGAATAACTTCAACTAGTGAAATGACAATAATGTTGTTCAAATGTGTGTTCTTATATAGAGGATAGATCTGAAATTCCATGTCTAAAATAAGATTGGAAAACTTAGAGTTTTCCCCTAAAATACGTCGTCTTTTCCGA
The DNA here is from genome assembly GCA_963556195.1 of Sepiola atlantica. Taxonomy (NCBI): domain Eukaryota; kingdom Metazoa; phylum Mollusca; class Cephalopoda; order Sepiida; family Sepiolidae; genus Sepiola; species Sepiola atlantica. The sequence continues at coordinate 139,451,800 of OY744519.1, forward strand.
TAGTCACGAAAGTAAAAGGAGATTTGTATCGAAGCGAAACTTATATTTGATGTTTTCATTCAAAGATACGTTTGGAAACATTCATCTTTTCACTTGTACTTTCGGCTTAAAGTAGAGCGAAAATATAAAAACCCACAGATTTCAGTTTCGTCTGTGGAGGCGAACCGCGAGATAATTTCATATCACAAATTCTGACCGTGCGTGTATGTTTGTTAGCGTCCGCTATCGCTGCAATAGCGGATATGCTTCACAAAACGAAACAAGAAACCAGTTGATGAATGAATAATACGGGGTTTGTGACTATTGTGATTACAAATTCAATCAGGCTGACTTTTATCAATTTATTTACATACGAACATCAAATATGCGTAAATATGTATATTTTGAAAGGTTTTTTGGTTATTTTAATTTCTCACATTTTATTTTATTTCGGTTTTTATATTTTCGTTTCATCGCAATAAAATCAGACAAATATTGGATAATCTCGAGTAAATAAAAATAATTTTTAAATTCCAAAATTCTTCTTATTTTATTTTGTCTATATTCTGCCCCGGCTCTAGGTGCTCGTCGACCCAGGCAAAATCTTTTATAGGCGCCACTACAAGGAGCCTAAATTTTATAAATAAACCAACGTTTTCATTTTTTCTAATATCCACAAAACTGAAAGAATTATCGAATGTTAATTAAAATTGTATGCATTTATTCAATAAATCGGATATTTTATGAGGAATACAAGTTTTCAAATGTAACAACAAAAAGATGTAATGAATAAGCAATAAAACTAAAAGCTTTAATTGCTAGGGGTAGCAGTTAATGTGAACAGTGTTTATTTATCAAAAGGGAAAGAAGAATCTTAATCACCGCATTTAACCTGATGGACGATTACGAGGGAAAAACGTCCAAAAATAGTGTACGTTGCTTGCCATGAGTACAGTTTCATACAACTACCCAGCTCTTCTATTGAGCACTGTTAAATTACATACTACATCAAATGTATATCATCATAAAATGATCTGACTTGGGTTGACATGACGTGAAACCATTTTCGGTGTCGACGGACATAATTTTACAAATAGCCGTACGGTCCATATATACGCTGTCTCCTTCATTTGAAAGAGATGAAACATTTGACGCATTTAGTAGTTTATGTAAACGTTATTTACTTTGTCGTTCCGACCCCATTTTACGACTTGATATTCATAATAAGACCAGGTGTTTAATGCTTGAACACCTTTGCCCGTGTAATAAACACCAACACAGTTTCTTTCTTTCTGCGCACATCGTCACTGGAGACAACCAATCAGATCTCATCAAATCGTCATATCAGCAGCAGCTGACAAAACAATATCAAAAGGGTGTGTTTCTTCACTCTACCTTTACAAACGGGGTCGCCCTCGGGGTTGCCGTCAGATAATCCAGCAGATGGCCCCCGTCGAATCCCTGTTGGACAGAACAGCACTTTTCATTACCATAACGACGACAGTAAACAGCAGCAGAAGAAGACGCAGAAAGCATGCCTAGTCATTTTAAAACACGACAACAATGACTGGCACCATAATCACTATAACCACGGAATACATTTTTTCTTAACTACCTTTTTTTAAAAAAAAAACATAGTTCACCCCAAACAAGGCAGGCCGCCACTGTAGACGTAAGGGGCTACTGAGAAAAAAGCGAGAAGGATGAGGGGGGGGGGGAGGGTCGTCAACCTAAATTAGGATCTGCGCAGCGAGATGTCTGTTTACATTAGTTTAAAATTTCTGCATTTCAGTACTGTCGGGGAAACAGGAGGCAGAGAGGGAGTCCCAGAGGCCAGCAGCACGAGGAAAGAAGCTATTTGAGTAGAAAGCTCTCTGGCATCTGGGGACATCCACAGTGAATGGATGGGATTTAGTTGATTGTCGAGTTTGTCTAGTGAATTTACGTCGAGGGGGCACGAGAGTAGCCAATTCATCGGAGCATAATCTATTGAAGTATTTGTAATCGGGATCTGATCGTCTACTTTAAGCACCAGCTCAGAGTGAAGATCAGATGCGATTAGAGGAAATTGCACCGCACAGAGTTCGATAGGAGGTGGGTGCAAGACACTAGTCTGTGCATCCGTCGAAGCGCCAGGTATGAGCACGTATTTCCTGCTTAGGCATGGCACATGCGGTCCTGGGTTCTACGGAACCCACCCCTCAATCTCTCTTTAACAAAGATCCTTAGCTAGTTTGAGTAAACGAGTTCCGACCATGCTTTATTTTTGTTTGTTTTTGGTACTAGAGAGCCTCCAAAGATGCCCACTCCCCCACACTTTGTTTTGGCCCAGGTCACCGTACATCTTGGAGGACACCACCCCCAATTCCCACACCCCATCCAGACGCACTTTATTTTTGACCCCCCTCTTAGTTCCCACTCCCAATTAGAGACCGACCTACTTGTTTTCGGAGCACCCGGAAAACAGTGGGCAGTCTACCACTTAGCAGAGGTACATATTCTTAAAAAATTGTAAATATTGTCCCACTACCCCACAATTACATTTTTTACAAATAAAAATATTTTAAACAAATTGGGGACCACCTAAGTAGGACCAACCCACAGAGTGAATGAGGTATTCTGATGAATGAGAGAGTCTAGCTAAGGGTAAGATGCACCTAGACTGACCAATTGTATGACCAACGACCCCCCCCCTAACGATTCGGGCATGTGCCTAAGGCGAACGGGAACTTTTATAGGCATTGTTTTTTTCATTTTAAATATTTGCTGTAACCGTTTATTTTCGACTAAATAAAAACGCCTATAAAGGTATGGTTGAATTTTGTAAACAGTAGAAGCGGTGTACAGACTAGATATTAGTAGGCCCCTCCCAAATCTATCTAGGTATGAGCTGCTCACTGTTTACTGGGTTGTTTCAAGAGCCGAAAACAAGCAAGACAGTTTCTAATTGGAAGAAAAACATAGACACTTACTTAGCACACACACATATACAAATAGTTTGAATTACCTGAATAGACACCATCCTCGAGTACATTCGGTCTCTCTGTACAAGGGTTTGCCAGGAACACCGGACATGAGGATACTTCACACTACAAGTAAACCCTTACCAAATATTCAAAATAACATAGTATTCGAAGCCCAAATAATATCTCCTCAACACGGCTATACACTGGCTCATACGAGGAATGATGCACCTTCTCCAAATAATGTTACCCCAAGTAATAGTACTTAGCTGGATACTCCACCAGACTAGATGAATTCTTGTCTTGGAATCTGGTAAGACCAAGATACCACAAGAAAGATACGCTATAACATACTTAACTGGTCTGTTGGGGAGAGGAAAATTAATGTTCTTCACTTCTTTACTAACTCAACGTTCGACAGGTAAAGGAGAACTCTAATGGAACATTCGAATATCTATGTATCTCATATAGATATCAAGTATTAGCGCCAGGAAAGGGTCCCCTTGATTTCTGAGAACTTCGACTGAAGAAAAATGAAACAAAAGCGATACACAAACTTGCACACACAAGCATATAAACACAAACACACTAAAAAAACACACACTCGAACACACAAAATATGCACTCACACTGCTAAACAGACGTGTATATACTCGAAAACATTCTCAAACACACAGCAATGCAAACACACAAAGAACATACACACATATAAGCACTTAAACATAAACACACACACACGCTTACTCCTACACTTTTCAAAATCGCAATTTTAAAATTTATATCCGGGTTTTCATATTTCCCAGCAAATTTCTATTCATCAATAAAATACCCCCTTTTAATGTTATTGTTTTGTTTCGAAACACAATTTTTCATTTTATTCTTGTTTTTATTTAAATGAATTATAAAAATAGAAAAAAAATAACAATATAGAAATGATAAAGAACAAAAGGAAAAACCGAAAGATTTACGTGGATAAATAATGTTTTGAATATTTTAACGTTTATACAAGAACTAGCTTGTTTGCAGGTTCGCTATCGCTTCGCAAACTTCGCTACTTTAAATACTTTAAACATTAATTTAAAATAATAAACATTTCATTCATTCACTTTCTCGTAAACCCGAAACAAAATATTTTTGAATTTATTCATATACGTAGATAAACATTAACATCTGTGTAATTTTAATGCACATTTTTTAATATTTTAAATGTGACCGTAAACGAAAGAAAAGAAAGAAGAAATCACTTTGCCTTTTCACTTGCAATTTAGAAATAGATTGAAAATTGTTGAAAATCAGGTCGGTCCCTCTAAAGAAAGGAACATTTGAATACAAATGCTAAATATTGGCCGAATAGATTTTTTTGTTATGTTAAAATTAAAACAATCATTGAATTAAAACACAAGAACAAATAATAGTTAATTAATAAAATGTCTTTTATCAAAACCAATATGCAAATTAGTCAACCTTTCGACTGGTATCGCATGTACATAAGCAGTATATAAATTAGATGGTGCGTTTATGCGTAAAGTTGAATTACCTTGAAATATGATATTTTTATTTTGACTTTACCGTTAGTGCGAGAAATGGGCCCAACTTTCGCGTTTATTCATTTAGATAAACGACTTCTTTCTTTTATTAACACTTATCGCGTTTTCTATTCAATATTCACTCTATATAAAGTGAGAACGACATTTGACTGACAATTTTTAGCCCGTCTTCAGAGTAGGATCAACGTATAGTATAAGTTCTGTCTCCCAGGCATTACCCGCTCCTTTCGCAGAAGGGGGGTTAGGTCTGTTGCCTCTCGCCTAAGATTCGCTCATTCGCGACGGGACGGAACAGGCTATTTTTGCTACCGACCTAGATGTTCTCTTTTTGGAGGAGCTGGTCTCCCCTCACCCGGTGTCACATCCAGCCTTGATGGGGAAACAAGTTGATTGCATCAATCCTTTTGATAAGATCAAAGTTATTTTCGCTAATAGAGATATATCCCCATTTTTATTTTTGGCTTTGGCCTCCCTTAATTGTTTTAATCTTATAAGGACACCATCCACTCACAAACTCCACCTCTATTACGTTTTCCCCCACTTAAGTCCCACTCCCATTTAGAGATTGACCGGCTTGTGGTTGATTCAAAACAAACAGGGAAACAGTGAGCGGTCTACTCTTGGGAAGGCTTAGGAGAGTCGGCACTTCTTTAGTTTAGCTGTGAATCAGAAATTAATTTTGAAGAGTTACATTCACTCCTAACCCAATCAACCGGAAGTAATTCAGACTTTGAATTTTTTATCCAAAAATGGATCTTTATTTTTACCATTATTCTTAAATGATAACTTTTCGTTTTATAAAGTTTTAAATTATACAAATGAACATCAATGTTGACTGTTTGTTAGATAAAAAAATCAGACAAACTCTTCGTTTTTATAAAGTTTTAAATTATACAAAAAAAATCACTGTTGACTATTAGTTTTATAAAATGTTACATTATTAAATAAAAACACTGTTCGCTGATTGTTTTGGATAAAACCTTCTAATTCTATATTACTTCCGGTTGATTTTCTGCTCTTGTTTTCAAAATTGAAAATAAATAAATTCTGATTCACAGCTAAACGAAAGAAGTGCCGGCTCGGCCTTTTGGCCAAGATCAAAGTGTAGTATCTGTTCCGATGGATACTGCACTTCATAGATCGGTATTGTCTTGGCCTTCGGGGCTTGATTTACGCCGGTCTATGGGTCTGTCCTGTGCAGTTCTAGGAGGTCCACCCTCCCAAGCTTCGCCTCCCCTCTTTGGGGAGGAGTAAGTTTATTGCTTACTGTCTGAGGCGCCCCTACCGGGGAATGCCGACGGGGCTGCCCAGGCAATTTTTAATGGCCAGAGCGCTCACCTTCTCGGGCGCTGGCTTTTCAAATCCCACTTTCCGACCTTGTGTCACATACTCCCATTGTGGGTGGGCGTTAAATAACGCCTTTTGGCTAAGATCAAAGTGTAGTATCTGTTCCGATGGATACTGCACTTCATAGATCGGTATTGTCTTGCCCTTCGGGGCTTGATTTACGCTGGTCTATGGGTCTGTCCTGTGCAGTTCTAGGAGGTCCACCCTCCCAGGCTTCGCCTCCCCTCTTTGGGGAGGAGTAAGTTTATTGCTTACTGTCTGAGGCGCCCCTACCGGGGAATGCCGACGGGGCTGCCCAGGCAATTTTTAATGGCCAGAGCGCTCACCTTCTCGGGCGCTGGCTTTTCAAATCCCACTTTCCGACCTTGTGTCACATACTCCCATTGTGGGTGGGTGTTAAATAACGCCTTTTGGTCAAGATCAAAGTGTAGTATCTGTTCCGATGGATACTGCACTTCATAGATCGGTATTGTCTTGCCCTTCGGGGCTTGATTTACGCCGGTCTATGGGTCTGTCCTGTGCAGTTCTAGGAGGTCCACCCTCCCAGGCTTCGCCTCCCCTCTTTGGGGAGGAGTAAGTTAATTGCTTACTGTCTGAGGCGCCCCTACCGGGGAATGCCGACGGGGCTGCCCAGGCAATTTTTAATGGCCATAGCGCTCACCTTCTCGAGCGCTGGCTTTTCAAATCCCACTTTCCGACCTTGTGTCACATACTCCCATTGTGGGTGGGTGTTAAATAACGCCTTTTGGTCAAGATCAAAGTGTAGTATCTGTTCCGATGGATACTGCACCCCATAGACTGGTATTGTCTTGGCCTCCGGGGCTTGATTTACGCCGGTCTATGGGTCTGTCCTGTGCAGTTCTAGGAGGTCCACCCTCCCAGGCTTCGCCTCCCCTCTTTGGGGAGGAGTAAGTTTATTGCTTACTGTCTGAGGCGCCCCTACCGGGGAATGCCGACGGGGCTGCCCAGGCAATTTTTAATGGCCAGAGCGCTCACCTTCTCGGGCGCTGGCTTTTCAAATCCCACTTTCCGACCTTGTGTCACATACTCCCATTGTGGGTGGGTGTTAAATAACGCCTTTTGGTCAAGATCAAAGTGTAGTATCTGTTCCGATGGATACTGCACCCCATAGACTGGTATTGTCTTGGCCTCCGGGGCTTGATTTACGCCGGTCTATGGGATTGTCCTGTGCAGTTCTAGGAGGTCCACCCTCCCAGGCTTCGCCTCCCCTCTTTGGGGAGGAGTAAGTTAATTGCTTACTGTCTGAGGCGCCCCTACCGGGGAATGCCGACGGGGCTGCCCAGGCAATTTTTAATGGCCATAGCGCTCACCTTCTCGAGCGCTGGCTTTTCAAATCCCACTTTCCGACCTTGTGTCACATACTCCCATTGTGGGTGGGTGTTAAATAACGCCTTTTGGTCAAGATCAAAGTGTAGTATCTGTTCCGATGGATACTGCACCCCATAGACTGGTATTGTCTTGGCCTCCGGGGCTTGATTTACGCCGGTCTATGGGATTGTCCTGTGCAGTTCTAGGAGGTCCACCCTCCCAGGCTTCGCCTCCCCTCTTTGGGGAGGAGTAAGTTAATTGCTTACTGTCTGAGGCGCCCCTACCGGGGAATGCCGACGGGGCTGCCCAGGCAATTTTTAATGGCCACAGTGCTCACCTTCTCGAGCACTGGCTTTTCAACTCCCACTTTCCGACCTTGTGTCACATATTCCTATTGTGGGTAGGGGTTAAATAACGCCTTTTGGTCAAGATCAAAGTGTAGTATCTGTTCCGATGGATACTGCACCCCATAGACTGGTATTGTCTTGGCCTCCGGGGCTTGATTTACGCCGGTCTATGGGATTGTCCTGTGCAGTTCTAGGAGGTCCACCCTCCCAGGCTTCGCCTCCCCTCTTTGGGGAGGAGTAAGTTTATTGCTTACTGTCTGAGGCGCCCCTACCGGGGAATGCCGACGGGGCTGCCCAGGCAATTTTTAATGGCCATAGCGCTCACCTTCTCGAGCGCTGGCTTTTCAAATCCCACTTTCCGACCTTGTGTCACATACTCCCATTGTGGGTGGGTGTTAAATAACGCCTTTTGGTCAAGATCAAAGTGTAGTATCTGTTCCGATGGATACTGCACCCCATAGACTGGTATTGTCTTGTCCTCCGGGGCTTGATTTACGCCGGTCTATGGGTCTGTCCTGTGCAGTTCTAGGAGGTCCACCCTCCCAGGCTTCGCCTCCCCTCTTTGGGGAGGAGTAAGTTTATTGCTTACTGCCTGAGGCGCCCCTACCGGGGAATGCCGACGGGGCTGCCCAGGCAATTTTTAATGGTCAGAGCGCTCACCTTCTCGAGCGCTGGCTTTTCAAATCCCACTTTCCGACCTTGTGTCACATACTCCCATTGTGGGTGGGTGTTAAATAACGCCTTTTGGTCAAGATCAAAGTGTAGTATCTGTTCCGATGGATACTGCACCCCATAGACTGGTATTGTCTTGTCCTCCGGGGCTTGATTTACGCCGGTCTATGGGTCTGTCCTGTGCAGTTCTAGGAGGTCCACCCTCCCAGGCTTCGCCTCCCCTCTTTGGGGAGGAGTAAGTTTATTGCTTACTGTCTGAGGCGCCCCTACCGGGGAATGCCGACGGGGCTGCCCAGGCAATTTTTAATGGCCAGAGCGCTCACCTTCTCGGGCGCTGGCTTTTCAAATCCCACTTTCCGACCTTGTGTCACATACTCCCATTGTGGGTGGGTGTTAAATAATGCCTTTTGGTCAAGATCAAAGTGTAGTATCTGTTCCGATGGATACTGCACTTCATAGATCGGTATTGTCTTGCCCTTCGGGGCTTGATTTACGCCGGTCTATGGGTCTGTCCTGTGCAGTTCTAGGAGGTCCACCCTCCCAGGCTTCGCCTCCCCTCTTTGGGGAGGAGTAAGTTTATTGCTTACTGCCTGAGGCGCCCCTACCGGGGAATGCCGACGGGGCTGCCCAGGCAATTTTTAATGGCCAGAGCGCTCACCTTCTCGAGCGCTGGCTTTTCAAATCCCACTTTCCGACCTTGTGTCACATACTCCCATTGTGGGTGGGTGTTAAATAACGCCTTTTGGTCAAGATCAAAGTGTAGTATCTGTTCCGATGGATACTGCACCCCATAGACTGGTATTGTCTTGGCCTCCGGGGCTTGATTTACGCCGGTCTATGGGTCTGTCCTGTGCAGTTCTAGGAGGTCCACCCTCCCAGGCTTCGCCTCCCCTCTTTGGGGAGGAGTAAGTTTATTGCTTACTGTCTGAGGCGCCCCTACCGGGGAATGCCGACGGGGCTGCCCAGGCAATTTTTAATGGCCAGAGCGCTCACCTTCTCGGGCGCTGGCTTTTCAAATCCCACTTTCCGACCTTGTGTCACATACTCCCATTGTGGGTGGGTGTTAAATAACGCCTTTTGGTCAAGATCAAAGTGTAGTATCTGTTCCGATGGATACTGCACTTCATAGATCGGTATTGTCTTGCCCTTCGGGGCTTGATTTACGCCGGTCTATGGGTCTGTCCTGTGCAGTTCTAGGAGGTCCACCCTCCCAGGCTTCGCCTCCCCTCTTTGGGGAGGAGTAAGTTTATTGCTTACTGTCTGAGGCGCCCCTACCGGGGAATGCCGACGGGGCTGCCCAGGCAATTTTTAATGGCCAGAGCGCTCACCTTCTCGGGCGCTGGCTTTTCAAATCCCACTTTCCGACCTTGTGTCACATACTCCCATTGTGGGTGGGTGTTAAATAACGCCTTTTGGTCAAGATCAAAGTGTAGTATCTGTTCCGATGGATACTGCACTTCATAGATCGGTATTGTCTTGCCCTTCGGGGCTTGATTTACGCCGGTCTATGGGTCTGTCCTGTGCAGTTCTAGGAGGTCCACCCTCCCAGGCTTCGCCTCCCCTCTTTGGGGAGGAGTAAGTTTATTGCTTACTGTCTGAGGCGCCCCTACCGGGGAATGCCGACGGGGCTGCCCAGGCAATTTTTAATGGCCAGAGCGCTCACCTTCTCGGGCGCTGGCTTTTCAAATCCCACTTTCCGACCTTGTGTCACATACTCCCATTGTGGGTGGGTGTTAAATAACGCCTTTTGGTCAAGATCAAAGTGTAGTATCTGTTCCGATGGATACTGCACTTCATAGATCGGTATTGTTTTGGCCTTCGGGTCTTGATTTACGCCGGTCTATGGGTCTGTCCTGTGCAGTTCTAGGAGGTCCACCCTCCCAGGCTTCGCCTCCCCTCTTTGGGGAGGAGTAAGTTTATTGCTTACTGTCTGAGGCGCCCCTACCGGGGAATGCCGACGGGGCTGCCCAGGCAATTTTTAATGGCCAGAGCGCTCACCTTCTCGGGCGCTGGCTTTTCAAATCCCACTTTCCGACCTTGTGTCACATACTCCCATTGTGGGTGGGTGTTAAATAATGCCTTTTGGTCAAGATCAAAGTGTAGTATCTGTTCCGATGGATACTGCACTTCATAGATCGGTATTGTCTTGCCCTTCGGGGCTTGATTTACGCCGGTCTATGGGTCTGTCCTGTGCAGTTCTAGGAGGTCCACCCTCCCAGGCTTCGCCTCCCCTCTTTGGGGAGGAGTAAGTTTATTGCTTACTGCCTGAGGCGCCCCTACCGGGGAATGCCGACGGGGCTGCCCAGGCAATTTTTAATGGCCAGAGCGCTCACCTTCTCGAGCGCTGGCTTTTCAAATCCCACTTTCCGACCTTGTGTCACATACTCCCATTGTGGGTGGGTGTTAAATAACGCCTTTTGGTCAAGATCAAAGTGTAGTATCTGTTCCGATGGATACTGCACCCCATAGACTGGTATTGTCTTGTCCTCCGGGGCTTGATTTACGCCGGTCTATGGGTCTGTCCTGTGCAGTTCTAGGAGGTCCACCCTCCCAGGCTTCGCCTCCCCTCTTTGGGGAGGAGTAAGTTTATTGCTTACTGTCTGAGGCGCCCCTACCGGGGAATGCCGACGGGGCTGCCCAGGCAATTTTTAATGGCCAGAGCGCTCACCTTCTCGGGCGCTGGCTTTTCAAATCCCACTTTCCGACCTTGTGTCACATACTCCCATTGTGGGTGGGTGTTAAATAACGCCTTTTGGTCAAGATCAAAGTGTAGTATCTGTTCCGATGGATACTGCACTTCATAGATCGGTATTGTCTTGCCCTTCGGGGCTTGATTTACGCCGGTCTATGGGTCTGTCCTGTGCAGTTCTAGGAGGTCCACCCTCCCAGGCTTCGCCTCCCCTCTTTGGGGAGGAGTAAGTTTATTGCTTACTGTCTGAGGCGCCCCTACCGGGGAATGCCGACGGGGCTGCCCAGGCAATTTTTAATGGCCAGAGCGCTCACCTTCTCGGGCGCTGGCTTTTCAAATCCCACTTTCCGACCTTGTGTCACATACTCCCATTGTGGGTGGGTGTTAAATAACGCCTTTTGGTCAAGATCAAAGTGTAGTATCTGTTCCGATGGATACTGCACTTCATAGATCGGTATTGTCTTGCCCTTCGGGGCTTGATTTACGCCGGTCTATGGGTCTGTCCTGTGCAGTTCTAGGAGGTCCACCCTCCCAGGCTTCGCCTCCCCTCTTTGGGGAGGAGTAAGTTTATTGCTTACTGTCTGAGGCGCCCCTACCGGGGAATGCCGACGGGGCTGCCCAGGCAATTTTTAATGGCCAGAGCGCTCACCTTCTCGGGCGCTGGCTTTTCAAATCCCACTTTCCGACCTTGTGTCACATACTCCCATTGTGGGTGGGTGTTAAATAACGCCTTTTGGTCAAGATCAAAGTGTAGTATCTGTTCCGATGGATACTGCACTTCATAGATCGGTATTGTTTTGGCCTTCGGGTCTTGATTTACGCCGGTCTATGGGTCTGTCCTGTGCAGTTCTAGGAGGTCCACCCTCCCAGGCTTCGCCTCCCCTCTTTGGGGAGGAGTAAGTTTATTGCTTACTGTCTGAGGCGCCCCTACCGGGGAATGCCGACGGGGCTGCCCAGGCAATTTTTAATGGCCAGAGCGCTCACCTTCTCGGGCGCTGGCTTTTCAAATCCCACTTTCCGACCTTGTGTCACATACTCCCATTGTGGGTGGGTGTTAAATAACGCCTTTTGGTCAAGATCAAAGTGTAGTATCTGTTCCGATGGATACTGCACTTCATAGATCGGTATTGTCTTGCCCTTCGGGACTTGATTTACGCCGGTCTATGGGTCTGTCCTGTGCAGTTCTAGGAGGTCCACCCTCCCAGGCTTCGCCTCCCCTCTTTGGGGAGGAGTAAGTTTATTGCTTACTGCCTGAGGCGCCCCTACCGGGGAATGCCGACGGGGCTGCCCAGGCAATTTTTAATGGCCAGAGCGCTCACCTTCTCGAGCGCTGGCTTTTCAAATCCCACTTTCCGACCTTGTGTCACATACTCCCATTGTGGGTGGGTGTTAAATAACGCCTTTTGGTCAAGATCAAAGTGTAGTATCTGTTCCGATGGATACTGCACTTCATAGATCGGTATTGTCTTGCCCTTCGGGACTTGATTTACGCCGGTCTATGGGTCTGTCCTGTGCAGTTCTAGGAGGTCCACCCTCCCAGGCTTTACCTCCCCTCTTTGGGGAGGAGTAAGTTAATTGCTTACTGTCTGAGGCGCCCCTACCGGGGAATGCCGACGGGGCTGCCCAGGCAATTTTTAATGGCCACAGTGCTCACCTTCTCGAGCACTGGCTTTTCAACTCCCACTTTCCGACCTTGTGTCACATATTCCTATTGTGGGTAGGGGTTAAATAACGCCTTTTGGCTAAGATCAAAGTGTAGTATCTGTTCCGATGGATACTGCACCCCATACTGGTATTGTCTGGATCTTCTGGATTTACGCCGGTCAATGGGTCTGTCCTGTGCAGTTCTGGGAAGTGGCGCTCCCAGGCTTTGCCTCCCCTCTTTGGGGAGGATTGAGTTTAGTGCTTAATGTCTGAGGCACTCTGCCCAGGCAATTTTTTAAAAGCCCCTAGCACTCCTCCTCTGGAGTGCATTCCCACTTTCCGACCTTGTGTCACATTCTACTGTGTGGGACGTAGATAAATAGGGCCTTTTGGCTAAGATCAAAGTGTAGTATCTGTTCCGATGGATACTGCACTCCATAGACTGGTATTGTCTTGGCCTTCGGGGCTTGATTTACGCCGGTCTATGGGTCTGATCTGTCCTGTGCAGTTCTAGGAGGTCCACCCTCCCAGGCTTTGCCTCCCCTCTTTGGGGAGGAGTAAGTTAATTGCTTACTGTCTGAGGCGCCCCTACCGGGGAATGCCGACGGGGCTGCCCAGGCAATTTTTAATGGCCATAGCGCTCACCTTCTCGAGCGCTGGCTTTTCAAATCCCACTTTCCGACCTTGTGTCACATACTCCCATTGTGGGTGGGTGTTAAATAACGCCTTTTGGTCAAGATCAAAGTGTAGTATCTGTTCCGATGGATACTGCACTTCATAGATCGGTATTGTTTTGGCCTTCGGGTCTTGATTTACGCCGGTCTATGGGTCTGTCCTGTGCAGTTCTAGGAGGTCCACCCTCCCAGGCTTCGCCTCCCCTCTTTGGGGAGGAGTAAGTTTATTGCTTACTGTCTGAGGCGCCCCTACCGGGGAATGCCGACGGGGCTGCCCAGGCAATTTTTAATGGCCAGAGCGCTCACCTTCTCGGGCGCTGGCTTTTCAAATCCCACTTTCCGACCTTGTGTCACATACTCCCATTGTGGGTGGGTGTTAAATAACGCCTTTTGGTCAAGATCAAAGTGTAGTATCTGTTCCGATGGATACTGCACTTCATAGATCGGTATTGTCTTGCCCTTCGGGACTTGATTTACGCCGGTCTATGGGTCTGTCCTGTGCAGTTCTAGGAGGTCCACCCTCCCAGGCTTCGCCTCCCCTCTTTGGGGAGGAGTAAGTTTATTGCTTACTGCCTGAGGCGCCCCTACCGGGGAATGCCGACGGGGCTGCCCAGGCAATTTTTAATGGCCAGTACGCTCACCTTCTCGAGCGCTGGCTTTTCAAATCCCACTTTCCGACCTTGTGTCACATACTCCCATTGTGGGTGGGTGTTAAATAACGCCTTTTGGTCAAGATCAAAGTGTAGTATCTGTTCCGATGGATACTGCACTTCATAGATCGGTATTGTCTTGCCCTTCGGGACTTGATTTACGCCGGTCTATGGGTCTGTCCTGTGCAGTTCTAGGAGGTCCACCCTCCCAGGCTTTACCTCCCCTCTTTGGGGAGGAGTAAGTTAATTGCTTACTGTCTGAGGCGCCCCTACCGGGGAATGCCGACGGGGCTGCCCAGGCAATTTTTAATGGCCACAGTGCTCACCTTCTCGAGCACTGGCTTTTCAACTCCCACTTTCCGACCTTGTGTCACATATTCCTATTGTGGGTAGGGGTTAAATAACGCCTTTTGGCTAAGATCAAAGTGTAGTATCTGTTCCGATGGATACTGCACCCCATACTGGTATTGTCTGGATCTTCTGGATTTACGCCGGTCAATGGGTCTGTCCTGTGCAGTTCTGGGAAGTGGCGCTCCCAGGCTTTGCCTCCCCTCTTTGGGGAGGATTGAGTTTAGTGCTTAATGTCTGAGGCACTCTGCCCAGGCAATTTTTTAAAAGCCCCTAGCACTCCTCCTCTGGAGTGCATTCCCACTTTCCGACCTTGTGTCACATTCTACTGTGTGGGACGTAGATAAATAGGGCCTTTTGGCTAAGATCAAAGTGTAGTATCTGTTCCGATGGATACTGCACTCCATAGACTGGTATTGTCTTGGCCTTCGGGGCTTGATTTACGCCGGTCTATGGGTCTGATCTGTCCTGTGCAGTTCTAGGAGGTCCACCCTCCCAGGCTTTGCCTCCCCTCTTTGGGGAGGAGTAAGTTAATTGCTTACTGTCTGAGGCGCCCCTACCGGGGAATGCCGACGGGGCTGCCCAGGCAATTTTTAATGGCCATAGCGCTCACCTTCTCAAGCGCTGGCTTTTCAAATCCCACTTTCCGACCTTGTGTCACATATTCCTATTGTGGGTAGGGGTTAAATAACGCCTTTTGGCTAAGATCAAAGTGTAGTATCTGTTCCGATGGATACTGCACTCCATAGACTGGTATTGTCTTGGCCCTCGGGGCTTGATTGACGCCGGTCTATGGGTCTGATCTGTCCTGTGCAGTTCTAGGAGGTCCACCCTCCCAGGCTTTGCCTCCCCTCTTTGGGGAGGAGTAAGTTAATTGCTTACTGCCTGAGGCGCCCCTACCGGGGAATGCCGACGGGGCTGTCCAGGCAATTTTTAATGGCCAGAGCGCTCACCTTCTCGAGCGCTGGCTTTTCAAATCCCACTTTCCGACCTTGTGTCACATATTCCTATTGTGGGTAGGGGTTAAATAACGCCTTTTGGCTAAGATCAAAGTGTAGTATCTGTTCCGATGGATACTGCACTTCATAGATCGGTATTGTCTTGGCCTTCGGGGCTTGATTTCCGCCGGTCTATGGGTCTGATCTGTCCTGTGCAGTTCTAGGAGGTCCACCCTCCCAGGCTTTACCTCCCCTCTTTGGGGAGGAGTAAGTTAATTGCTTACTGTCTGAGGCGCCCCTACCGGGGAATGCCGACGGGGCTGCCCAGGCAATTTTTAATGGCCACAGTGCTAACCTTCTCGAGCACTGGCTTTTCAACTCCCACTTTCCGACCTTGTGTCACATATTCCTATTGTGGGTAGGGGTTAAATAACGCCTTTTGGCTAAGATCAAAGTGTAGTATCTGTTCCGATGGATACTGCACTTCATAGATCGGTATTGTCTTGGCCTTCGGGGCTTGATTTCCGCCGGTCTATGGGTCTGATCTGTCCTGTGCAGTTCTAGGAGGTCCACCCTCCCAGGCTTTACCTCCCCTCTTTGGGGAGGAGTAAGTTAATTGCTTACTGTCTGAAGCGCCCCTACCGGGGAATGCCGACGGGGCTGCCCAGGCAATTTTTAATGGCCACAGTGCTCACCTTCTCGAGCACTGGCTTTTCAACTCCCACTTTCCGACCTTGTGTCACATATTCCTATTGTGGGTAGGGGTTAAATAACGCCTTTTGGCTAAGATCAAAGTGTAGTATCTGTTCCGATGGATACTGCACTTCATAGATCGGTATTGTCTTGGCCTTCGGGGCTTGATTTCCGCCGGTCTATGGGTCTGATCTGTCCTGTGCAGTTCTAGGAGGTCCACCCTCCCAGGCTTTACCTCCCCTCTTTGGGGAGGAGTAAGTTAATTGCTTACTGTCTGAGGCGCCCCTACCGGGGAATGCCGACGGGGCTGCCCAGGCAATTTTTAATGGCCACAGTGCTCACCTTCTTGAGCACTGGCTTTTCAAATCCCACTTTCCGACCTTGTGTCACATATTCCTATTGTGGGTAGGGGTTAAATAACGCCTTTTGGCTAAGATCAAAGTGTAGTATCTGTTCCGATGGATACTGCACTTCATAGATCGGTATTGTCTTGGCCTTCGGGGCTTGATTTCCGCCGGTCTATGGGCCTGTCCTGTGCAGTTCTAGGAGGTCCACCCTCCCAGGCTTCGCCTCCCCTCTTTGGGGAGGAGTAAGTTTATTGCTTACTGTCTGAGGCGCCCCTACCGGGGAATGCCGACGGGGCTGCCCAGGCAATTTTTAATGGCCAGAGCGCTCACCTTCTCGGGCGCTGGCTTTTCAAATCCCACTTTCCGACCTTGTGTCACATACTCCCATTGTGGGTGGGTGTTAAATAACGCCTTTTGGCTAAGATCAAAGTGTAGTATCTGTTCCGATGGATACTGCACCCCATACTGGTATTGTCTGGATCTTCTGGATTTACGCCGGTCAATGGGTCTGTCCTGTGCAGTTCTGGGAAGTGGCGCTCCCAGGCTTTGCCTCCCCTCTTTGGGGAGGATTGAGTTTAGTGCTTAATGTCTGAGGCACTCTGCCCAGGCAATTTTTTAAAAGCCCCTAGCACTCCTCCTCTGGAGTGCATTCCCACTTTCCGACCTTGTGTCACATTCTACTGTGTGGGACGTAGATAAATAGGGCCTTTTGGCTAAGATCAAAGTGTAGTATCTGTTCCGATGGATACTGCACTCCATAGACTGGTATTGTCTTGGCCTTCGGGGCTTGATTTACGCCGGTCTATGGGTCTGATCTGTCCTGTGCAGTTCTAGGAGGTCCACCCTCCCAGGCTTTGCCTTCCCTCTTTGGGGAGGAGTAAGTTAATTGCTTACTGTCTGAGGCGCCCCTACCGGGGAATGCCGACGGGGCTGCCCAGGCAATTTTTAATGGCCATAGCGCTCACCTTCTCGAGCGCTGGCTTTTCAAATCCCACTTTCCGACCTTGTGTCACATATTCCTATTGTGGGTAGGGGTTAAATAACGCCTTTTGGCTAAGATCAAAGTGTAGTATCTGTTCCGATGGATACTGCACTCCATAGACTGGTATTGTCTTGGCCTTCGGGGCTTGATTTACGCCGGTCTATGGGTCTGATCTGTCCTGTGCAGTTCTAGGAGGTCCACCCTCCCAGGCTTTGCCTCCCCTCTTTGGGGAGGAGTAAGTTAATTGCTTACTGCCTGAGGCGCCCCTACCGGGGAATGCCGACGGGGCTGTCCAGGCAATTTTTAATGGCCAGAGCGCTCACCTTCTCGAGCGCTGGCTTTTCAAATACCACTTTCCGACCTTGTGTCACATATTCCTATTGTGGGTAGGGGTTAAATAACGCCTTTTGGCTAAGATCAAAGTGTAGTATCTGTTCCGATGGATACTGCACTTCATAGATCGGTATTGTCTTGGCCTTCGGGGCTTGATTTCCGCCGGTCTATGGGTCTGATCTGTCCTGTGCAGTTCTAGGAGGTCCACCCTCCCAGGCTTTACCTCCCCTCTTTGGGGAGGAGTAAGTTAATTGCTTACTGTCTGAGGCGCCCCTACCGGGGAATGCCGACGGGGCTGCCCAGGCAATTTTTAATGGCCACAGTGCTCACCTTCTCGAGCACTGGCTTTTCAACTCCCACTTTCCGACCTTGTGTCACATATTCCTATTGTGGGTAGGGGTTAAATAACGCCTTTTGGCTAAGATCAAAGTGTAGTATCTGTTCCGATGGATACTGCACTTCATAGATCGGTATTGTCTTGGCCTTCGGGGCTTGATTTCCGCCGGTCTATGGGTCTGATCTGTCCTGTGCAGTTCTAGGAGGTCCACCCTCCCAGGCTTTACCTCCCCTCTTTGGGGAGGAGTAAGTTAATTGCTTACTGTCTGAGGCGCCCCTACCGGGGAATGCCGACGGGGCTGCCCAGGCAATTTTTAATGGCCACAGTGCTCACCTTCTCGAGCACTGGCTTTTCAACTCCCACTTTCCGACCTTGTGTCACATATTCCTATTGTGGGTAGGGGTTAAATAACGCCTTTTGGCTAAGATCAAAGTGTAGTATCTGTTCCGATGGATACTGCACTTCATAGATCGGTATTGTCTTGGCCTTCGGGGCTTGATTTCCGCCGGTCTATGGGTCTGATCTGTCCTGTGCAGTTCTAGGAGGTCCACCCTCCCAGGCTTTACCTCCCCTCTTTGGGGAGGAGTAAGTTAATTGCTTACTGTCTGAGGCGCCCCTACCGGGGAATGCCGACGGGGCTGCCCAGGCAATTTTTAATGGCCAGAGTGCTCACCTTCTCGAGCACTGGCTTTTAAAATCCCACTTTCCGACCTTGTGTCACATATTCCTATTGTGGGTAGGGGTTAAATAACGCCTTTTGGCTAAGATCAAAGTGTAGTATCTGTTCCGATAGATACTGCACCCCATAGACTGGTATTGTCTTGGCCTTCGGGGCTTGATTGCCGCCGGTCTATGGGTCTGTCCTGTGCAGTTCTAGGAGGTCCACCCTCCCAGGCTTTACCTCCCCTCTTTGGGGAGGAGTAAGTTAATTGCTTACTGTCTGAGGCGCCCCTACCGGGGAATGCCGACGGGGCTGCCCAGGCAATTTTTAATGGCCATAGCGCTCACCTTCTCGAGCGCTGGCTTTTCAAATCCCACTTTCCGACCTTGTGTCACATATTCCTATTGTGGGTAGGGGTTAAATAACGCCTTTTGGCTAAGATCAAAGTGTAGTATCTTTTCCGATGGATACTGCACTTCATAGATCGGTATTGTCTTGGCCTTCGGGACTTGATTTCCGCCGGTCTATGGGTCTGATCTGTCCTGTGCAGTTCTAGGAGGTCCACCCTCCCAGGCTTTACCTCCCCTCTTTGGGGAGGAGTAAGTTAATTGCTTACTGTCTGAGGCGCCCCGACCGGGGAATGCCGACGGGGCTGTCCAGGCAATTTTTAATGGCCAGAGCGCTCACCTTCTCGAGCGCTGGCTTTTCAAATCCCACTTTCCGACCTTGTGTCACATATTCCTATTGTGGGTAGGGGTTAAATAACGCCTTTTGGCTAAGATCAAAGTGTAGTATCTGTTCCGATGGATACTGCACTTCATAGATCGGTATTGTCTTGGCCTTCGGGGCTTGATTTCCGCCGGTCTATGGGTCTGATCTGTCCTGTGCAGTTCTAGGAGGTCCACCCTCCCAGGCTTTACCTCCCCTCTTTGGGGAGGAGTAAGTTAATTGCTTACTGTCTGAGGCGCCCCTACCGGGGAATGCCGACGGGGCTGCCCAGGCAATTTTTAATGGCCAGAGCGCTCACCTTCTCGAGCACTGGCTTTTCAACTCCCACTTTCCGACCTTGTGTCACATATTCCTATTGTGGGTAGGGGTTAAATAACGCCTTTTGGCTAAGATCAAAGTGTAGTATCTGTTCCGATGGATACTGCACTTCATAGATCGGTATTGTCTTGGCCTTCGGGGCTTGATTTCCGCCGGTCTATGGGTCTGATCTGTCCTGTGCAGTTCTAGGAGGTCCACCCTCCCAGGCTTTACCTCCCCTCTTTGGGGAGGAGTAAGTTAATTGCTTACTGTCTGAGGCGCCCCTACCGGGGAATGCCGACGGGGCTGCCCAGGCAATTTTTAATGGCCACAGTGCTCACCTTCTCGAGCACTGGCTTTTCAAATCCCACTTTCCGACCTTGTGTCACATATTCCTATTGTGGGTAGGGGTTAAATAACGCCTTTTGGCTAAGATCAAAGTGTAGTATCTGTTCCGATGGATACTGCACTTCATAGATCGGTATTGTCTTGGCCTTCGGGACTTGATTTCCGCCGGTCTATGGGTCTGATCTGTCCTGTGCAGTTCTAGGAGGTCCACCCTCCCAGGCTTTACCTCCCCTCTTTGGGGAGGAGTAAGTTAATTGCTTACTGTCTGAGGCGCCCCTACCGGGGAATGCCGACGGGGCTGCCCAGGCAATTTTTAATGGCCAGAGTGCTCACCTTCTCGAGCACTGGCTTTTAAAATCCCACTTTCCGACCTTGTGTCACATATTCCTATTGTGGGTAGGGGTTAAATAACGCCTTTTGGCTAAGATCAAAGTGTAGTATCTGTTCCGATAGATACTGCACCCCATAGACTGGTATTGTCTTGGCCTTCGGGGCTTGATTGCCGCCGGTCCATGGGTCTGTCCTGTGCAGTTCTAGGAGGTCCACCCTCCCAGGCTTTACCTCCCCTCTTTGGGGAGGAGTAAGTTAATTGCTTACTGTCTGAGGCGCCCCTACCGGGGAATGCCGACGGGGCTGCCCAGGCAATTTTTAATGGCCATAGCGCTCACCTTCTCGAGCGCTGGCTTTTCAAATCCCACTTTCCGACCTTGTGTCACATATTCCTATTGTGGGTAGGGGTTAAATAACGCCTTTTGGCTAAGATCAAAGTGTAGTATCTTTTCCGATGGATACTGCACTTCATAGATCGGTATTGTCTTGGCCTTCGGGACTTGATTTCCGCCGGTCTATGGGTCTGATCTGTCCTGTGCAGTTCTAGGAGGTCCACCCTCCCAGGCTTTACCTCCCCTCTTTGGGGAGGAGTAAGTTAATTGCTTACTGTCTGAGGCGCCCCTACCGGGGAATGCCGACGGGGCTGCCCAGGCAATTTTTAATGGCCAGAGCGCTCACCTTCTCGAGCACTGGCTTTTCAAATCCCACTTTCCGACCTTGTGTCACATATTCCTATTGTGGGTAGGGGTTAAATAACGCCTTTTGGCTAAGATCAAAGTGTAGTATCTGTTCCGATAGATACTGCACCCCATAGACTGGTATTGTCTTGGCCTTCGGGGCTTGATTTACGCCGGTCTATGGGATTGTCCTGTGCAGTTCTAGGAGGTGCACCCTTCCAGGCTTTACCTCCCCTCTTTGGGGAGGAGTAAGTTAATTGCTTACTGTCTGAGGCGCCCCTACCGGGGAATGCCGACGGGGCTGCTCAGGCAATTTTTAATTGGCATAGTGCTCACCTTCTCGAGCGCTGGCTTTTCAAATCCCACTTTCCGACCTTGTGTCACATATTCCTATTGTGGGTAGGGGTTAAATAACGCCTTTTGGCTAAGATCAAAGTGTTGTATCTGTTCCGATGGATACTGAACGCCTGTCCTGTGCAGTTCTAGGAGGTCCGCCCTCCCAGGCTTTGCCTCCCCTCTTTGGGGAGGAGTAAGTTAATTGCTTACTGCTTGAGGCGCCCCTACCGGGGAATGCCGACGGGGCTGCCCAGGCAATTTTTAATGGTCAGAGTGCTCACCTCTCGGGCGCTGGCTTTTCAACCCCCACTTTCCGACCCGACCTTGGGTCACATCTTACTTGTGGGAGTAGGATAAAACTGGCCTTGTGCCTAACTCCTGGAGAGGAGTAAATAATACAGATATTTGTTCCCATCCAGACTGCCCCTTTTGGATAACTGTCACTGCACATTAAAACTGATCTTGTGCCCAACTTTGTAGGAAGGCAATTAAATAGTGACACTTCACTGATTGGACATAACTTACAACTTTCTTGTTTGATTTTAATGAATGAACGCCATTTACTACCACATTTTACTCCGTTTTGTTATTCGACTGACTGCTCCACTTATTTACATAAACACTCGAAGAAAAGATTCGTACGTCGAAATTTAACCAATCAATTCTTTCGATTCATTGAAAGCTGTTCGCGTTTCTGGTCGTTAGACGCCAGCTGCTGATGATGATGTTGTGAAGCGAATCAGATTTCTGCACAGATCACGTGATGAACGTACTTCAGGATTGTCTGGTCTGAGTGAAGTCCTCCTCGTGGGTCGCAGCTATTCGTTAAACCTGCAAGATTGAATGTTCACCCCCGACACCGAGAGCGGCAATGTTCAGCAGCTTGTTGCGGGACCGACCGTCCGACCGACCCGTTGGTGGGTAGGTTGATCGAACAATCAGCCAAACAACTAAGAAAAGGTAGACACAGGCAAATAACGGCAAATGACAAAGAAGAAATGACAAACACAAGTGAACAGTTGAAAAGAATGGGTATTTATTTTACCATAAGAGATGGTAAATAACAATGGCTTTTGGTGATGACGTCTCTGGAATTAGGAGAGAGACTGGACAGCCGGGAGTGACGTCTCGGGTGGCACGAGAGACTGGACAGCCGGGAGTGACGTCTCTGGTAACAGGAGAGAGACTGGACAGCCGGGAGTGACGTCTCTGGTAACAGGAGAGAGACTGGACAGCCGGGAGTGACGTCTCTGGTAGCAGGAGAGAGACTGGACAGCCGGGAGTGACGTCTCTGGTAACAGGGGAGAGACTGGACAGCCGGGAGTTACGTCTCTGGTAACAGGAGAGAGACTGGACAGCCGGGAGTGACGTCTCTGGTAACAGGAGAGAGACTGGACAGCCGGGAGTGACGTCTCTGGTAACAGGAGAGAGACTGGACAACCGGGAGTGACGTCTCTGGTAACAGGAGAGAGCGAAAACCTTGCTGTTGCTGGCTGGCAAAGAAAAGAAAGGAAATTCGCCGTAGTTGTCGGATTAGCCCTGATAAGGGCTGTTCAAATAAATATCGCAGTAGTTTGTAGCCCTGAGAAGGGCCGTTAAAAAAAACAATAAATTGGATCAGGAGAGTGCTGGTGTAGTGACTGGACTGCAGGAACTCTCAAGGGTCCAGGTTGATGTAAGGCAAAACTTAGACTGTAGTTCGAACTGCGGTGTGCAGGAATTCAGGAACTCTCAAGGGTCCTGGCTGATGTAAGCAGGAACTTGCAGGAACTTAGACAGTAGTTCGGACTGCGGTGCGCAGGAACTCAGACTGTGGGAACAGGAGTTCGGACTGCGGGGAATTCTGGGGTGAATCAGAATCATTATTTATCTACCTCCCACAAGGTAAAATGTGACACAAGGTCGGAAAGTGGGATTAGATAAGCCAGCGCTCGAGGGTTTGAGCAATCTAGCCATTTAAAAATTGCCCGAGCAGCCCCGTCGGCATTCCCGGTAGGGCGCCTCAGACAGTAAGCAATAAACTTACTCCTCCCCAAAGAGGGGAGGCGAAGCCTGGGAGGGTGCACCTCCTAGAACTGCACAGGACCGTTCACCCCCAATGGACCGGCGTAAATCCAGACCCAAAGGCCAGGACAATACCAGTTCATTAGGTGGGTTTAAAAACCCGGGTGAATCAGAATCATTATTTATCTACCTCCCACAAGGTAAAATGTGACACAAGGTCGGAAAGTGGGATTAGATAAGCCAGCGCTCGAGGGTTTGAGCAATCTAGCCATTTAAAAATTGCCCGAGCAGCCCCGTCGGCATTCCCGGTAGGGCGCCTCAGACAGTAAGCAATAAACTTACTCCTCCCCAAAGAGGGGAGGCAAAGCCTGGGAGGGTGCACCTCCTAGAACTGCACAGGACCGTTCACCCCTAATGGACCGGCGTAAATCCAGACCCAAAGGCCAGGACAATACCAGTTCATTTGGTGGGTTTAAAAACCCGGGTGAATCAGAATCCGCTTTTTGGGTAAAAAGTTACAGGCTTCATGTGGTTTGTGCATCGATACCTTTGATGGTCCTGAGAGAAAGATTAAATTTCGAGAAATAAATCTCGAAGAAATCTCTCGCCGTATAAGAAGGTTGACATGTACCTCCAATGTATTAGGGAGGTGTTCGGCCATGTTGGCGAGACGCTGGTGTATTCCATGAAGAAATATTAACGAAAATATTCGCCGGCCGATTTTTGCTGAATCATGTTTACAAAAATGGCGATTAAAAATTGGGTTTTTCCAATTTTCTATTTACAACGTCAAATCACAGGGAGCAGCCGGTACTTTTCCATGGAAAAGGGTTAAGACGAAGATAGCTGCTGCTGCTGATGTCCAGATCGTGGCAAAACAAACAGTGAACTACTGCTGCTGCTAGTTTTTCCAAGATGGCGTGTTTTCCAAAAATAAACAAACGTCGCGGTGTTGTTGGACCGCGACAAGCTTCATACGAAGTCGGGAAAGGTTTCGCCCAAAACAAAGAAATTGCGGTTGCACATGCGCAGAAGCAACGTTCTTATCCTCACTCCATGGATTTGCCGTTCCATACCTGGAACTTTCTAACTGGTCAGAGACGCAGAGGCAAAAACGATAAGAAGAAGAAGAAGAATATGATGATGATGATGATGATGATGATGATGATATAAATATCATGCATAATTAGCTGAAGTACTCGTCGATACAAGATTTGGATGTATATTTATATGTATATAAACATAGGTAGTCTGCAAATCTAATGGGTCTCTCTCCTCCTCTCTCTCCCCCTCTCTCTCTAATCTTCCTCATTTATACATTTCACATCTTAATGGCGTTCCCGTTTATTAAAACACCTTTTAGAAACTATATAAATATGGATTTATTTTTCCTTCTGTGGCAGTGGGGACTTCCGTGGTTGCTGCCCCTCCGTTGAATTGCGTTCCTTCCGATTGCTTTGCTTCTCAGTTCAAGGCTGAACCTTGCGAGACAGAATTTTTCTTACAGGGTGTCTTATTGGCAGTTGTTCAGGCTAATGAATTCGCCATCATTGCGGCTGACAGGAGATAGCCCCCCCCCTTCCAATAATTCTCTCTGTAACAAAAAATCTCCACAATAAGATATTGTGGTATTTTAGATTTGATAGGCATTTAATTATCTTATCCATTAGGATTTTAAGGGGGAGTGGTTGTCGGCCAATTTCTTCACGTGTGAATATGTCCTGTTTCAGAGAAGAAACCGGAGAGAAGCCGCGCATAATTAAAATGATTACGATTTTACGCATATGTTTGTGTATGTTCTTCACCAGGATAAATACGGAGATTAAGATTCGACTTTCCCTTTTATAAGTAAACTAGCAGGGGTGCCCGGCGTTGCCCGGAGCAAAAGTGTAACATATTTCTATTAAAGCTTCTATCTCTCTCATCCCCCGTGCCTCATCCCCCGTGCCTCATCCCCCGTGCCTCATCCCCCGTCCCATTCTCACCCACCCCTACCTCTCTCCCTTTCTTCTATGCCCAGCCCATTCATCTTTCTGGAGATACGCTTTTTATAGAATACTCGAGTCGGCATAAGAAAAATAACCTTGTGAAAAAATCAGAGTTACTTCCCTTGATTTACGACTTGAAAATTACAAAAAAATCAACATCGCTGGCAATTTAGGGTAAAGGAATAGGTAATTCACTTCCTGTCCGAATGTTCTCAAATTACACTGACACAGGGGAAAATACATACCACCCAATTCTGCCATCAAGGCTATCGGCGTTGCCCGGTCCCATAAAAAAACAACACTAATGTAACGTGTATGTTTAGTTTATAAAAATCACCGCTGTCTCCAAACCGATAAGCTTTCTAATTCTGCCCTCGTGGGGAGGCAATAAATAATTACAATGGGTCATTAGATCTGGAAAGTCAAATGAACAAAACGAATTAATATTGCAACTCTGCTCTCGTGTAGAGGCCACATATTTGGTTCGGTTCAAATTCTGTAGAAGCACAATTTGTGTGTTACTTTCATTTGACATTGCCGTTAAAAAAAAGTTTTCTGAATAAAGAAAAGCAATATTTGTTGGAAAGATAATGTGTAGTATTCCGTTGCGTATTTTTCAAGTTTTGGCTGGACATACGCACATACATGCATGCATACACACGCATACACAGACACCTGCCCTTTATATAATAGATAATGTTTACATTAACTACTAGCCCTATATATTAAAGCTTTTAGGGTTTATTGCCTATTCATAAAATCGTTATAATGTTAAATTTGGAAACTTGAGAGAGAGAGAGAGAGAGTAAGAGATAGAGAGAGTGAGTGGGAAACAAAGAAAGAGAGAGAGAGAGAGAGAGAGAGAGGATGAAAAGGAGAAAGAGGCGACGAACATCCATTGGCCACGCCTACTGATCGAGCCTGATACGTTTTATGATATAACAGTAAACTGTACATTCGCTTACATACCGCCTCACACACCTCACACCCGCCATTTTGTTTTATAATCTAAAAATTTAATGCTTAATAATAGTTGATATTCCGACGATTATTCCCCCCCCCCCCCAAAAAAAAAATTGAAATTTGTCAACTTGTCTCTCTGTGGTGCTGTCTAGTGTTTTCACAGTCTGCACTCAAAGAGTATGAATTAAGAGTAGACCAGGGCTTGTCCGATTTAAGTTAAACCAATTCTCATCATCTCGTGTTTGCTGATGAGACTGCATTCGTAGCACACAGCTACTATGATACCAAATGAATGATAACCCGATTCCCGAACTCT
Source organism: Sepiola atlantica (assembly GCA_963556195.1). Lineage (NCBI taxonomy): Eukaryota > Metazoa > Mollusca > Cephalopoda > Sepiida > Sepiolidae > Sepiola > Sepiola atlantica. The sequence continues at coordinate 139,478,268 of OY744519.1, forward strand.
TTAAATGCAATAAAACTTGTTTGTTTGTAAATCTCCGTAGTGGGAAGAGAGAATGAATCGTGTTCAAATAGAATGGCGTGATAATTGAATTATAAAAAGATAACCAGTTCAGAATGTAAAGGGCAGTAGTTCGATCCCGGTAGCTGCTGTGGACTGACACATGTTTTAATAAACAATATCTAGTTGTCATGTGTATGTCGACTGAGTGAGGAATGAAAGAAATAAGACGAAAGATAAGTTAACTGAGGATCGAAATGCGAAAACTTATATCGACAGAATTCCTCTTTTTTCTGTTATTTTCTGTTAGTTTGAAAAAGTTTAGATGAAATATTTTGTAATGTATCAGAAGGAAGTGTTAGGATCGAGGGTCGTGTTCCCCCGATTATAAGCGTGTTCAGTAAATCAAGCAATTGTTGCATGCAAAAGACAGAGTAATAATTAACAAACAAAATGAAGTAGTTCAAATAACGTTTATTGAACGTGTGTGTACGTGGAATGATGAAGTGTGTGAGGTATGCATGTGTGTCGATGGAAAAACAGATCTTGAAAAAGGTATAAGAAGAAATGAAACCGGCGTGTGGAAAAGTCTTTGAAAGCCGTCCACAAAGAAAATGAGTTGAGAACTCTTACCGTTGTTTGACCACGTGTGTTGGTAGTTGTTAGGCCGATTGAGAAGAAAAGCGTGAGATGAAACGCTAGTGTATTAGCGTCGTTCTGTCGACCAGAGAAGAGTGAAACGGAACGCTAGTGTCAGCGTCTGTCTGCCGAGGCAGGTCGGTGAGGAAGAGAGGGAATTTTTGTTTTGCAGCGGGTTTTATAGTCCGAAGGGCAGATAACTCTGGTGTCGCTTTACAGCGCCACCTGTCGGTGATAAAGCGCCACCTACCGGCAAACCGGTGTAGTTATGTTTTGAAAGGAGGAGGTAACTGCTACAAGGACTCCCCCCCCAGATTGAAAAATATTGAAAATATTATTCAATATGTACAGTTGTAGATGAGAAGCATTCTTTGTGGGTATGTCTGTTTTGCTGTTGAAGATTAGAAAAAAAAGTAGTGTGCACGCTACTTATTTCTGTTTCTGCATCTGTATTGAATGATTGATCGCAAGTGCGTCTGCGGAATTGAGTGTTTGTAACGCATGTGGATCTGCGTGTTGTTTGGGTCTGCATCAAGTTTGAGTGCAAGTGAATTTGCACTTGTTGGTGGCGTTGTTCATGTTGATTAGTCTGCGTGATGCAGAGCTGATGAACGAACGTTGAATTGTCAGTGTTGTCTGGGAATGTTTGGTGCTTGGGTCTGCGCGGTTGTTGATGAGTGAGCACAAGTGAATCTGTGCAGTTGTTGATGAATGAGCACAAGTGAGTCTGTGCAGTTGTTGATGAATGAGCACAAGTGAATCTGTGCAGTTGTTGATGAATGAGCACAAGTGAATCTGTGCAGTTGTTGATGAATGAGCACAAGTGAATCTGTGCGGTTGTTGATGAATGAGCACAAGTGAATCTGTGCAGTTGTTGATGAATGAGCACAAGTGAGTCTGTGCGATGTTGATGAATGAGCACAAGTGAGTCTGTGCAGGTGTTGATGAATAAGCACAAGTGGGTCTGTGCAATTGATTGATGAATGAGCACAAGTGAGTCTGTGCAGTTGATGAATGAGCACAAGTGAGTCTGTGCAGTTGTTGATGTTGTTCATGTTAATTAGTCCGTGTTGTGGAGCTGATGAACAAACATCTAGTTGTTGAGATTGGTGGTACACTATGGTCAAAATCAGATGCACAAATGTCTGCAAGTGAGTTAGCAGGTCCAGGTACAAGTGGGTCTGTACTGGTGTTGGTGCGCGTCGTTCGAGTTGATGTGTCCCCCAGTTGATCAACGAACGTCCAGTTGTTGAGTATTTAGTGGTGCTTGTGCAGTTGTACTCATTTTAAACTGGTGTGATTTCTTCCATAGTGTCGTCAGTGATGTCCGGAAATGTTTGATGAATGTCCGGGAAGATGTGGTTGTTCAAGTTGATGTGTCCTCCTGTTGATCAATGAACGTCCAGTTGTTGAAGAGAGTTGGTTTGGCCTTGAAGGGTGATGTTGATGCTTGCTGAGCCTGACTTTTTACAACCAGTATTAAGTCTTAAGGCTCGGTGATGTTCGTGTTTGTCGTCATGTGTTGGTCGTTTTGTAGTTTTCTTTTCCTTCATATATATATTTCCAACACGTGGGTAGAAAGGAAAAAGAAAAAAAAAAATGGAGTCGTAATTTGTTTCACACGAGGAATGACGTTTTTTGTTTTCGTTTGTTTGAATGTTCGTTTCCACGTAGAGAAAGAATGGCGGCTTCTCTTTCCTTTGTTGTTGAAAAGAAAGAAAAAAAAAATTCGTATTTTTTTTTTGTTTTTTTTTTTGAATTTTCATTTCCGCGTGGTCCGAGAGATAAAAATGGCGTTTTTTTAAAAAATTTTTTTATCAACACGTGGTCCGGAAAAAAGATGGCGGCAATTTAAAAATTTTTTTATCAACATGTGGTCACGAAAAAGATGGGCAGCGTGAGCGTTTGTTTTCTTTTGTTTTCTTTTTATCTCCACGTGTTCAAAACAAAGGAAGTGGCGTCTTGTAAGGTCCTTTTGTTCGTCGAAAAAGAAAAAAAAAAGGATTGGCAAAAGTTTGTCTTTTTCTTTGTATATAATTTTCCGACACGTAGAGAAAGAGAAAAAATGAAATTGTAATTTGTTTTATACTCGGGGAAAGCCGAGAAATGTTTTTGTTTTTTTGTTTGGGTATTTCCACGTTGCAGAAAAAAAAATAATGGCGGCTTCTTTTCTTTTGTTTGTTTGTATATTTCTACCACGTGGGTAGAAAAAAAATGAAAAAGATAGGTGCGTAATTCGTTTCACCACGAAAGAAAAAACGAGAAATGATATATTTCCTTTGTTTTTGTACGAAATTAATTACCCCGCCCCATACAACAAAGCTTGCACGTTGGGTCACCAATGTTCAGATCGAGTGGTCGTGTTCCCCCGATTATAAGCGTGTTCAGTAAATCAAGCAATTGTTGCATGCAAAAGACAGAGTAATAATTAACAAACAAAATGAAGTAGTTCAAATAACGTTTATTGAACGTGTGTGTACGTGGAATGATGAAGTGTGTGAGGTATGCATGTGTGTCGATGGAAAAACAGATCTTGAAAAAGGTATAAGAAGAAATGAAACCGGCGTGTGGAAAAGTCTTTGAAAGCCGTCCACAAAGAAAATGAGTTGAGAACTCTTACCGTTGTTTGACCACGTGTGTTGGTAGTTGTTAGGCCGATTGAGAAGAAAAGCGTGAGATGAAACGCTAGTGTATTAGCGTCGTTCTGTCGACCAGAGAAGAGTGAAACGGAACGCTAGTGTCAGCGTCTGTCTGCCGAGGCAGGTCGGTGAGGAAGAGAGGGAATTTTTGTTTTGCAGCGGGTTTTATAGTCCGAAGGGCAGATAACTCTGGTGTCGCTTTACAGCGCCACCTGTCGGTGATAAAGCGCCACCTACCGGCAAACCGGTGTAGTTATGTTTTGAAAGGAGGAGGTAACTGCTACAGAAGATAAAAATGAACTACACAAATAACCAACCAACATTGATGTAGATTGCTATCAAATTTGCGGTTTATCGATTTTCAGCTAAAAATTGCAATGATTTTCTAACTCATCCAATTTATTAAGAAACATTAGAGAAATGTTAATATTTCAGATAAGCATAGAAGAGTCCGATTAACTATGAAATTAAACACATCTAATCTGTTCAGATATATTTCATGCTCTTAATTTTATCAAGGACCTCAAAACTAGAGGGCCGATAAAAGATCCTCCAGTCTTGTGGCTCCGGGATTCAGCCTATACTAGCGGATATGTAAATCTGTGGCTTGGAAAAAGGATCGGGCGTAAATGGAATGTTGTAGTAATTGTACTAGATGAAACGAGTTTCATGTAGATAACATGTAAAAGGGGAAGTAACTCTTTGTATTTGTGATTTATCTTGCATCAAAAAGATTTGGAGTGTGGAGTTATGTCCCTTCTACATTTCAGATAGAGATTATCTTGTATTAATACGCGTTACAGACCTCTCCCTAAGTAAGACGTGTGGACTAAGACGTAATTCTTCTCCTAAACTTATATTGGAGAATAAATGTTAATTGTTGATTTCTACAAGAGTTTTATTCAATTCTTTTTTATATTCGTCCTATATCTAAAAAATACCAGCGACTACGCATCAAATTGTATTAAAAAAAAAATAACGAGTTAGAAATGTAAATAGCATGAGTTCGAGACTTTTACCCCGCCTAATAAACCGGTATTGTCCGGGCCTTCGGGTCTGGATTTACGCTGGTCTATTGGGAGTTGTCGGTCCTGTGCAGTTCTAGGAGGTGCACCCTCGTAGGCTTTGCCTTCCCCTCTTTGGGGAGGAGTAAGTTTATTGTTTACTGTCTGAGGCGCCCCTACCGGGGAATGCCGACGGGGTCGCCCAGGCAAATTTTTAACAGCTAGAGTGCTCAAATTCTCGAGCGCTGGTTCTTTCCCACTTTCCCAATCTTGTGTCACATCTTATCTTGTGGGAGGAAGATAAATAGAAGCATGAGTTCGAGACCGGTGACTACTGTAGACTGATGCATATGTTAATAAGACAATATCTATCTATCATGTATACGTCGGCTGGGTAACGACTAAAGAAACAAAGATGAGTTAAAGATGGCGAACGTGAAAACTGCTATAAACAAATTCTATCTCTTTCTCCATCTTCTCCGTTATTTTGGAGACGTTTACGAATCATTCATTATTAAACAAACAAGCATTTCCAAACAAGCATTTCACCGCAATACGTAGTAAATAAAAAGTAATTTAATTTATATTGGTCATTATCTTTTATAATAGAAATGAATACCACAATGCAATTCGGCACGTGTGCGCATGTTTATAAATTTACAACCGGAATTTTGTAGTCATTTATACAAAAATTAGGAATTTTTTACAAATGTCTTTGAATATATATATATATATATATATATATATATATATATAAGATGAGAAGAATATATATCCTTGAACATTAATTTGTTTAAATTTTCATTTTAAATAATAAAATACATTGAGCGAAATTCTTTTCCAAAATGAAAGTAAAATAGAAATATGAGATAAACATAGATTTTCATGAATTTGTATAAAATTCTCTCTCTTTCTCTCTCTTCCCTGTTATTTTAGAGACGGTTAGGAATTATGCATTATGAAACAAAGAAGCATTTCACCGCAATACGTAGTAAATAAAAAGTAATTTAATTTATATTGGTCATTATCTTTTATAATAGAAATGAATACCACAATGCAATTCGGCACGTGTGCGCATGTTTATAAATTTACAACCGGAATTTTGTAGTCATTTATACAAAAATTAGGAATTTTTTACAAATGTCTTTGAATATATATATATATATATATATATATATATATATATATATATATATATATATATATATATATAAGATGAGAAGAATATATATCCTTGAACATTAATTTGTTTAAATTTTCATTTTAAATAATAAAATACATTGAGCGAAATTCTTTTCCAAAATGAAAGTAAAATAGAAATATGAGATAAACATAGATTTTCATGAATTTGTATAAAATTCTCTCTCTTTCTCTCTTCCCTGTTATTTTAGAGACGGTTAGGAATTATGCATTATGAAACAAAGAAGCATTTCACCGCAATACGTAGTAAATAAAAAGTAATTTAATTTATATTGGTCATTATCTTTTATAATAGAAATGAATACCACAATGCAATTCGGCACGTGTGCGCATGTTTATAAATTTACAACCGGAATTTTGTAGTCATTTATACAAAAATTAGGAATTTTTTACAAATGTCTTTGAATATATATATATATATATATATATATATATATATATATATATATATATATATATATATATATATATATATATATATATATATATATATATATATAAGATGAGAAGAATATATATCCTTGAACATTAATTTGTTTAAATTTTCATTTTAAATAATAAAATACATTGAGCGAAATTCTTTTCCAAAATGAAAGTAAAATAGAAATATGAGATAAACATAGATTTTCATGAATTTGTATAAAATTCTCTCTCTTTCTCTCTCTTCCCTGTTATTTTAGAGACGGTTAGGAATTATGCATTATGAAACAAAGAAGCATTTCACCGCAATACGTAGTAAATAAAAAGTAATTTAATTTATATTGGTCATTATCTTTTATAATAGAAATGAATACCACAATGCAATTCGGCACGTGTGCGCATGTTTATAAATTTACAACCGGAATTTTGTAGTCATTTATACAAAAATTAGGAATTTTTTACAAATGTCTTTGAATATATATATATATATATATATATATATATATATATATATATATATATATATATATATATATATATATATATAAGATGAGAAGAATATATATCCTTGAACATTAATTTGTTTAAATTTTCATTTTAAATAATAAAATACATTGAGCGAAATTCTTTTCCAAAATGAAAGTAAAATAGAAATATGAGATAAACATAGATTTTCATGAATTTGTATAAAATTCTCTCTCTTTCTCTCTCTTCCCTGTTATTTTAGAGACGGTTAGGAATTATGCATTATGAAACAAAGAAGCATTTCACCGCAATACGTAGTAAATAAAAAGTAATTTAATTTATATTGGTCATTATCTTTTATAATAGAAATTATACCACAATGCAATTCGACACGTGTGCGCATGTTTATAAATTTACAATCGGAATTTTGTAGACATTTTTACGAAAATTAGGAAATTTTACAAATGTCTTTGAATATAAATTTGTTTTATATAAATCCTTATGAGAGTGAACAATTGATAGTAGAATAAATAACTCCAACTCTCTCGTTATATCAATATGAAAAGATGGAATTCCGAGTCGGATAAATTATTATTTTAAGAGATTAAATCAACATACAAATTACGTAGCGTTTTTAGTGTTGAACATTCAACGTAAATTCCCCATGAGTCTGACACAAAGTCTCGGAATCCCTCCTCCATTAATTCGAATGATACTAATTTTCGATGATTTGAATATAAGAATTGAGTGAGAGAAAATTAAAAAGATTTTATTTTCCCTGAATTTAGAAAGTATCGATAGTAAATTTAAACAGGTTATACATCTAGTCACTAGATTATGGCGCGAAACATCATCTCTATAGAAAAAAGCGTGAAATATTTTGTTTTAATAATACTAATGTAAACTCATTTGTTTGACAGACTTAGCTATTTGATTGGCCAAATGGCTTTTGGTGTATGGCTAGCACTAACAAGAAATAACGTGCTAGACAATCGTCAGATTTCTATACAAATGGTTGTATCTGACTCACCTAATAACCTTTTAGTTTTTTTTATTCCAGCAAGATCGATTAAATTCTCTGTCACGTGCAAGTGTAAAGAGGAGTTAGGGTTTATTTTTCTTGATGACTTTATTCCTTTCTCACTCTTCGTCGAAAAAAAAAAGATGTCAAATAACAAGGTCTCGGCGAATTTTGGGTTTTTATAATAGAAGCAAATTAAAATTATTAAAACAATAAAACATAAAATAAAAATAAAAATAATAATGTGAGACAACGATTTATAAAAATAATTTTTATTAATACAAAAATAATATATATCAATAATAATTAACAATTAATAAAAAAATATAATATTTTCGAACAATTTTATATAAACAATATATATAATTGAAGAATAATATGTGAAGCCTAAAACGCTTCAACGTTATTTTTGAAATGACAAACATATGTCATCGTTGTGTGTGCTTAAGTACGCGTATTAAAATAATATTTACTATTGATGATTCACTAAAGTAGGTCATGGGCGAGTGCGCGTACTGCGCTTTATAAACTATATCTAGATAAATTCACATCTTATCTCACGATAATTAGTTGGATTACTCTAAAAAATTAATTAGTCCATCCACATTTCTACAACAACGCCTTCGAGATTTCGGTCAGTGTTTGTTGAATGGAGTTGAGTTGATTGAGTGAGGTGTGCAGCATTTGCATGACGAGCCATCGACGATAGAGAAATGGAAGGTTTTGCGGCACAACAAGTTGACTGTCCACATTCACATTTGCCAACTGTGAATCGGAAAGCTGCAATAGAAACAAAAGAAAACACATGAGACTCTCAGTCAGTAACAAAACGAATAGCAGACGCCATTTTAACCAATAAACATGAAATGTTCGGCCGAGGAAGATAAATATTTTGAAGCTTTAGTCGTTTGAAGCCACTATGGAAAATGGCTAAAATGCATTCCTTCAAAAAACTTCTGTTACATATTACAGTGAGTCGGTTGGTTTCTAAGTTTAATTCAGTGAACACTTGCCCGCTCGTTCCTCTCATGGCTTAGACATTAACAAAAGAAAAAAAAAAGATCGCCGTTGCAAGACCTACGGATTTTTCTAGTGACAAAATGTCACGAAAAAATAAAATTAAAAAAATGTTGCTATTTCCTGATGAAGACTTTTTACGGTCGAAACAAAGATTGTTTTTTTTAAATTAAATTTTAATTCAAGGAATATGGTTAATTGGTGTTTAATGACTATTGATCCAATTTAATGCAAATCTGAAATAGTTGATTTTTTTAATCGGAGGTTTATTACCTCTTAAGTCTCTTCAAAATACTTCAAAGAAATAGATAATTTGGGAATATTTATTAATTGAAGTCAACAACTTTCGTTAAAATTTCGCAAAGAAACAGAGATATATAAATATTAATGAAGAGCTTCAAAGTGCGAGATTTACTATATAAATATATTTTTTTCGAAATAGACGGACAAACAACAGAGACTGAAGAGAGTCCAGCATAGGTGGTCATCTATAGGTCCCCTTTGTTCGTATTTGAAACCGACGGTTACGATGTTGTCTTAATCTTCTGTAATTACACACACACACACACATACATACATGTACATATATATATGTACATAGCCGCACTGATGAGCTGTGAAACAGCGAAACAGTCTGTATGTGGATGACTATATAAAGCTCCCCCCCCCCCCCGGGTAGAGCTTATGTTTGTAAGGGTATCGCCAACTGCCATTAGCGTAAAAGGACAATGGTCATTAGGTAAACACTAATTCGAGCTCAGGCAATTGTAATTTTTACATTGAGATACAACTTACATTCAGTCAGTGTCGCATGAGAGGTTATCGTAGGGGTTAACATCGCCGACTGTCAGCTCGACGGTTGCGTTTCGATCTCGGCTTGAGGCACTAACTGGTCTTGCCGCACTGATGAGCTGCGAAACAGCCTGTATGTGGATGACTATATATATATATATATATATATATATATATATGTGTGTGTATTTCCGCGAATTATTTTCAGGTTATTATTCTTTTAATTCATTTTGTGGTAGAACTATTGCATTCTTTAAATAGTCCAATTATATTTTTTGTGGTGTTTATTTTACTTCATGGGACGGTTCTTCTAACGAAAAGGAAGAAGAGCTCTTTATGTAACGTTAAAGTGAATAAATCCAAGGGCGATAACTAAGGTAATTCTGTAGGTATGCATTTTATGAACCACCGGACGGTTATTCCAATTAGTATTTAAGTAAAAAGAAGAAAATGCCTGAAATACACGTACTTTGAAGACAATAAATAAAGACTATGAGATAATTGTTGAGACTCACCGGTAATTCGAGAATCACTTTCAAATTGTCCAGGTAATGATAGGCGGCGTTGAGATTGCAGTACAAGATGGCGAAATCGTTGTCAGGAAGAGTGGAACAGAATTTCGGAAAATGGCATTCGACTTTAATTTTTATTGCAGGCTCACAGACAATCTTATATTCCTCATCCAAATGTTGTTTCATTAAACCCAGATATTCGTTCACTGTTCGACTCATGTTCGCTACAACCGCCTGAAATAGAAAATAACAAAGTTAATAAATATTTAATAATCTTAATTAATAGAAGATACATTCTAAAATATTTCAACTATCGTCTGATTTCTTTGAATAAAATTACGTTGATTTTAATTTAAAATTAACTTCTTTCAAAATTAACGAACAAATATTTTAAGAAAGGATTTTAATAATTTATCCTTTGCAATTACCGCGAATATTTATATAACTATTGCATATATATATAATGAAAATAAAACAATAAAATTACAAATAAATAAAACCAAAAGTAGTTTATTATAACCTATTGAAAATAGTTTTGCAAGTTAAGCACTCAAATAGCTGTTTTAGAGGCTTTAGTATGTACTATATATACAGTATTTGAAAATATTATGTTGTATTATTAATTTAAATAACAGTAACCAGTTTTATCGCACAGTAAGAGTGATAAATGAAAAAACAATCAAATTTATTCATTAAGATACACTAGAAAAACTTGAAGAAGGAAGGGCAGCTGATAGACAAGGTTCAGACGCTCCGAGCAAAACGATAAGTGTAAACCAGGATCAACCTCTTCACGTTTAACCAAAAATCATTTTTATATAAAACACTAAAAACATTAAGAGAAAATGTTTATTTACCTTGACTGATTCAACATCTTGAAAATTCAATTTATTGTCGATGACAACTTTTGGTAGCGGTAAATCTGATCTGGCATTCAACATGGCCATAAAATGATTGCAGTCGGAGGTGAACCAGATTGGAACGCGTTTACACTACAAACAAAGCAAAAGGAAAATGTTTTTAAACAATTGTCGTCATTTGTGTTTCATAGAATGGCGGGAAAAGGTTTTGGGGTCAAGTCCATAAAATGAGTTCACATAAACAGATTAAATTTTATTAAGAGGTAAGAAAGGATATTTGTCCTTTGTTTAAGTCGATCGTGATGATTGGAAGATGAGTTCTTTTCGATGCCGTGTAACCGAAGATAATCAGTTTGAAAAAAGAAAACGATGAAAAACTATTGAGACAATAAAAGATTTGAGATGATAAAGTGATGCTAATCTGACCAGTTCTGCCTGATTGAACATCTTGAAAATTACATTTATTTTCGATGTAATTAGCATTGGAAACCCTTAGATTGACTTTTCTTGGCTGAAAAGTTTGCTTAAACAAAAATGGATGTTGTGACTTTGAAGAGCGGTCGGGGGGGGGGGGGGTGATTTCACGAAATACAACCAGGGGCTCGGAATTCCCAGAACAAAAGTGTTCGAATCACCCAAAAGACGTTTGCAACTGCTAATCTGAACCGGAAATGTTCCATCTGATGGAGACGAGGGTAAGAAGAATTGGAAACTCTTTGGAGTTGAAGATTAACTTGACTTTCTTGCATTGGATATTTCATACCATACGCGTGACAAACCAAAGACGTAAGCGTAAGAATTTTTGACAACTCTTTGGAGTTTACCATTAAATTGCTTTTCTTACATTGGCTTGGATTTCTGCTGAAACAAAGATAGAGGTTGTGACTTTTAAATGAAAGATTATTTAATGAGAGATAGTCACGCGGCTAAGAATTTCCAGAACATAAGTTTTCGAATCATCCGAAAGACGTTTGCTACTTAAAATGAAAATACTGATTTATATATGGCGTTAAACTATATTGAAATGAGTTTAAAATACAAGAAATATAAACGAATCGATTAAAATGTGTTTAATTATTGAAAACATAACATCGAAAAGTGCTAGAATATAATTTTCAAAATATCCAATTTATTAACAGACCCGTTTGTATAATAGAAAACTAGTTACAGTAACTGTCAGACGACGGGTTCTTAATAATGATCGACACTTGGAACTTTTACTAAGTGCAAAAAAATCAACATCCTACCAAAACAATTACAATAAGGATAACTGTTTGAATAAAACAAATAATGTCAATTACAACAACGCTTCATCTTCAGAAAAAGTCAAAATTTTTACAGTTCATACATTTTATCTACGAAAAAGGGCGGGCTTTCTTAAGATGAGTGCATTCAATTTGCGCGTTTAACGATGAAAATGACATTTATAATTGAAGCGTGTCAGACCGACGGACATGACCTCTGACATCATGTACGCACCTAATATAAAAGAGCTCCGTTCAATATGCCGTTTCGCAATTAAAACTGAAGCCTGACAGACCAAAGAAAATGCTAATTAAAATATGCCTGACAGACATAGGGAAATGTTATTTCAAAATCAATTGTGAAAACCAGAATGGCGGGACAACCTCTGATGGAGTTGTTTGGGCACATTTAAAATAAGATGCGTCCATTCAATGTGCAAGTTTAGCGATGAAAAATGATATTTATAATTGAAGCGTGACAGCCCGACTGACAGACAGAGACTCTTGATTCGTATAGAGATGCGTGGATGAATTTAAAATGATTTTCAGACTTAAGCGTGACAGACCAATGAAAATGAAATCTAACGCTTATGTGTGACAAATAAAATTCTTTTTGAAACATAAACGTGACAGACCAAAGAAAACGCTTTTTTAAACATATACGTGACAGACCAAAGAAAATGCTACTTCAAACTTAAACGAGTCAGACCTAGCGACATACAGATTTTCTCATAGTGATCCTTGGACGTTACTAAAACAGATACGTCCATTCAATCTACGCGTTTCGCGATGAAAATGCAACGTCAAATCAAAGCGTGACCAACTGACAGACAACGCTTCTATCAGAGATGCGTGGACGTATCTCAAGTAATAATACATAATTAATAATAGTTTACCTAAATAAAGAAAATGTTAATTATAAAAAACACCATTTATTTATAACATGTATTATGAACTTTAAGCAAAGAGGTGTTAATTTATTAAGAACATTTATAATTGAAGAAGCCGTCATTTTATGTCCGCATGGGTAATCTAGATATTTTTATGAAACATAATTGAAATTATCTGGTTTGCAGAAGATGAATTTAAATATTAAAAAACAAAACTAAATTTCTTCGGGTATGAAAATTTTGATATACTTACATAAGTGAGGAAACTGGTGTTTATTGCTCTCATCGTGTATGTTGTGATTTCCGTGGCTAAATCGATATCTCTTTTTAAATCTTTTCGGCTTGTTTCGTCGGGGGTCGATGTCGGTGCCCCTTTGATGAATGACACATACACAATCAATGTTAGGACGACGACAGAGAAAATAGTGGGTTTACTTGTGATAAGATACACTGCAAGAAAGAAATTAAGGAGGTGTCGTTAATAAAGCTTGAAGACAAACATTATAGAAACTACAACAACAACAACAACAACAGCAACAGCAACAGCAACAGAAACAACAACAACAACAACAACAACAACAACAATAATAATAATAATAATAATAATAATAATAATTATCATTATTATTATTGCTACTCAAATCTCAGAGAAATCAACGGTTGTTATAAGCGAGAAATCAATGGTGAACTGCTGTTGCGATAGCGCAAAGTGATTTGCAACTATCATCGTAAGAAACGGAAAGTACTAGAAATCTGCGGAGACTTGCTATCACTCAGACTCCAGGACATAGCACTTGTTATTGCCAGTGAGCAATCACTGATAATGACTTATAGGAAAACTATTAGGGTGTAAATAATAATAATAATAATAATAATAATAATAATAATAATAATAATAATAATAATAATAATAATAATAATAATAATAATAATAATAATAATAATCACAACATCAAAACCAATAATAAAAATAGAAAAATAGAAAATTGTCGACTCTTACTTATTAAACTGATGAAGATTTTCAGAGATGCTTCAGAGAGGCAGCAAATTGCTGGTTTATGTTAGATAAGCTTTTTGTGGAGACAAATATTTCGAATAGAAGAACTGGTCACTTTAACTGATGAGATGAAAATGATGTCGGTAAAATGTGTGTCCTTATATAAAAGAATAGATCTAAAAAAATCCATGTCTAAAATAAGATTGGAAAACTTAGGTATAACTTTTTTCTCGCTAAAATATGCCGTCTTTTCCGGTGGACACGAAAGTGAAACAAGATTTGTATTGAATCGTAACCCATATTTGATGTTTTCATTCAAAGAAACGCTGGGAAACATTGCTATTTTCGCTTGTACTTTCGGCTATTATTTAAAACAGAGAAAACCGCCCACAGATGTAGAGGCGAATTTTTATATAATTTCATATAATGAAGTCTGAGATTACAATCAGGCTGAGTTTCATTAAATTATTTTACAATCGAACATAAAATACCCGTAGATTAGTATATTTTGAATCTTTGTAATTATTTTTTTTTTATTTTTGTCTATTCATTTTCGTTTCTTCTTTATCAAATCGGGTAAATATTGGACACTTTCGGAGAAATCAGAAATAATATAGAAAAAATTCAACTACTTATTGATAGGTCTATACTTAGTTTTGGTGTTAGGAGTCAATGGGCTATTTTTTCTTGCATTTACGGTAGAATACACACGCAAGCATACACATATATAAATCGGAGGAGGAAAGAGCGTGAGAGAGAGAGAGAGAGAGAGAGAGAGAGAGAGAGAATAAGAGAGGTCAGATATAAAGCCGTCACTCACTTTATGTTTCAACCGAAATAAACATACAAATTAACATACGGTCGATACATACGTTTTCTCCATGATGCAAGAGAGATAAAACATACATTTACGCATATTCTTAAGACACAGATTAAAAATCACAATTACACACATACACGCACGCATGCACATTCGAACACACAATAAAACGAACACATACACAATACAAAAATACTGAAAACACCCAAACATGCATTGTACCCGTATACGGACACACGCATTCACACTCCGAATTGCACTCAATGATATATACAGACACACACACAATGTTTCTGGCTATATTTCTCTCTACATCACACACATACACAAACATACACGCGCGTGCGCTCAAAATCACTTTCAATGACACAAACATGCACAATACACATATAAACATACAATACACATACAAAAATACAAATCAAGAGCACTAGGAATAATCCCCCCCCCCCCAAAAAAAAAACTGGAAAAAAGACTGGGAGAAACAGGAAGCAAAGAGATCATTGAAACTATACAAGGTACGGCAATGATGAAAACAGCTGAAATCTTAAGAAAAATCCTCGAATGCGGAAACCAACCCGCATAAACTACGAATGGTCACATGGAAATTACTACAGCAAGAAAACAAAACCACAGAAAGAACACATCACAAACAAAGGAACAGAAAATGCAAGAAACATCACTTTATAAGCCCCCCCCCCCCGCCCAATAAATTACACCGGCCTCAACTGACATAAAAGTGAACCAATGAACAGAAATAGCAAGAAACACCATCAGCTCCCCGCCCGCCACCCTCCAAAATGGTACCAGCCTAGGCTGACACCACACAAAATATTTGCATAGGGTCAAGGAAGATGAGAAGACCGAGGAGGAACAGCACAAACGAGACCTCCAATAGAAGTGCAGAGTGCTGGCAATACTGGAAATGTGGGGAGACTTGTTGTCACTCAGACTCCAGGGAATACCACCGGTTGTTGTCGGTGAGCAATCAGTGATGATGAATTTTGTGAGAACACCTAGTGAGTACAAATAATAATAATAATAATAATAATAATAATAATAATAATAATAATAATAATAATAATAATAATAATAATACCTGGTCAATATTGCTAGTAAGATATTTGGATCATTCATAAGCTGGACACAAAAACAAGTCAGGCACCTGGACCGGGAAACTAACAAACTAATGACCATGTACAAGTCATTAAACCCGAATGGTGATAATGACCAACTCTACATAAAACGGGGAGAACAGGGAAGAGGACTGGTAGGTATAGAAGAATGTGTGGATGGCACAAGAAAAAACTAGAAAATACATAACACAAAACACAAAAAGGTTGATCATCGCCGCAAGAGGACGCGCAAAAAAATGAACAATACACGGAGCAGCGAAATCTCAACAAAAAGGTGAGAAAAGAAGAATGGAAAGGGAAGCAGCTACATGAAAGAATTATAAGATGGACCAGAGACGAGACGCACGAAAATACCTGGACATGGCTAGGAAAAGGTCACTTAAACAGAGAAAACTCATAATGAGTAAATAATACTAAAAAGGATATAAAAATGTACAATTTAAAATATAAAGAAAGAAACTTGTCGACCACTTACTTCTCGTATAAAATATGGACGATTATCGTAAATTCGAATGAAGAGAATATCTTTCAGCTGAAGAGGATTTTGGAGATGCTTGGTTTGTGTCAGTAAATGTAAAATAGAAGACTGCAAGTTTATGTGAGACAAGTGTTTCGAACAGAAGAACTTTTCACATTTAATGATGCTGGCGAAATATGGGTTCTTATATAGAAGATCTGTAAATTCCATGTCTAAAATAAGACTCGAAAGCTTGTAGATAATTATTTTCACTCTACAATACGCCGTCTTTTCCGATGGACACGAAAGTGAAAGGAGATTTGTATTGAAGCGCAACTCATATTTGATGTTTTCATTTTGGAAACATTAATCTTTTCACTTGTATTTTCGACTATCATTTAAAATAGAGAAACAAAAACATAGATTTCAGTTTCGTCTGTGGAGGCGTAAAGCGAGATAATTTATATCACAAATTCTGATTGTGTGTGAGTGTGTATTAGTGTCCATTATCGCTGCAAATTCGATTAGATTGTGACCACTGCGGTTACACAAATGCAGCCAGACTGTCTTTCATTAAATAATTTTGGAATCGAATATAACATATTCGTAAACATGTATATTTTGAATAGTATTTGTATTTTCTTTTATCTCTCGTATTTTTAATTATTTACATTTAAGTAGAAAAATACATAAAGAAACTTCCAAATCTTAAATTGTCAACATTTATCTAATAAATCATATAAGAATAAAGAAATATAAGTTTTTAAATTTAACATCGTAACGATTTTATGAATATTCAATAACACTAAAACCGTTAATAGATAGGGCTAGTAGTTAATGCACAACAGTATTCACTTATAAAAGTGAAAGTAGAATATTAAACAACGCATTTAGCCTGACGAGCGATTACCAATCAAACTAAGACCTTTAATATATAGGGGTAGTAATTAATGTAAACATCTAAATGAATAAATGTGAAAGTTTTTTGCATTTATCAGAACTATATTACCATCACAACTATATAACCGGTTTAGCTTACTGTTAATAATATTTTGAAATACTGTATATATAGTAGAGAATAAAGACCAAAACAGCACTTTGCATTCATAATTTGCATAGCTATTTTTTAACCAATTCATAATAAATTAATGTTTGGTGCTATTAATTTGAAATTGTGTTGTCTCATATTTCTTCTATATATGCAATATTTTTGTCGATATTAACGTCGATAATTAAAATGATTTAATAAAACAGGATAAATAACTGAAATCATTCTTAGAATATTTGTTCATTAATTTTCAAGGGAGGTAATTTAAATGAAACTAACATCGCACTAGAAAGAAAGATAAAATGACGAGGCATAAGTAAAAAGAGTTCATAGAGAAAAGGCAGAGGGTGATTGCTTGTTTACCTCCCCATCTCCTCTCTCTCTCTTTCTCTCTCTCCCCCTCTCTCTATCTCTCTCTCTCTCACTCTCTCCAGTTAGCGTTGTCTCGGGTTTACAACAGACTTATGAAGGAAATGTATATGATTTAAAATTTTGGTTGCAAGTATTTGAAGAAGCGAAATTTGCGGAGCGATAGCGAGCTGCCAAACCAGCTGGTTTACAAATGAAAGGGGAAGTAAAATATTAATCACCGCATTTAGCCTGATAAGGGCTTACGAGCGAAACGCACTAAATATTGTGTAGCTTGCTTGCTAAAAGTACAGTATCATACAATTACTCAGCTCTATTCATGTATTGAGCACTATTAAAGTACATACGGCATCAAATATACATAATCATGAAATAACCCATCATAAAGTGACCCAACAAATAGGGTCGACATGCCATAAAACCATTTTCGGTGTAGACAGACATAATCATACGAATAGCCGTATGGTCGACAAATACGCCATCTCCTCTATCTAAGAGAGATGAAATATTAATTTAGACATTTTCTTCTGATAGACTAAAAATTTGACATACACACATAAACACGTGCAGGCCCATACGTAAGCCTAAAACACACACACACGTGTATAAACAGGCAGACACACACACTCAAAATAAAATTCCACTACAGTGCATACACACATAAACACAACTGAAGCATGCACACATTCGAAACTACACACCCATACATGCACAATAAAAACATACAAATATAATTAAAAAGCACTCAAGCTCACATACTCAAAAACGCATTCTAAGACATCTACACACATATACAATCAATATATTTACACTCAAAACCCACAAGAACACACACAAATAAACAACGTGCGTGCTAAGTATTTCCTAGATGAACTATTCCAGATAAGGAAGGCTCACACACACAAGTGTATAAACAGACACATACACAAGTATATTAACAGCCACACACATACAAAATAAAACTCAATCACATACATACATAATACCCGAGCATACATGCATAACACAGAACTCCAGGATGCACACACTTCAAAAACACATTGAATAACACACACACACACGCAGTACACACATTCATACAAGTATACAATATAATAAAAAAACACTAAAGCTCACATACTCAAAAACGCATGATAAGATACATACACACATTTAGAATCAATGCATTCACACTCAAAACACACACGAGGACATACACAAATAAACACACACATTCACACAAACATACAAAAACAAACTCAAAAACATATTTATAGACACATACCCAAAGGACACATACACATATACGTAACACTTGAACACACATGCATACGAACACATCCACACTCAAAAATACACTCCAACATATACCATCAAAAACACCCTTCAATACACACACACACACAAACACACAAACACACACACACACACACACATTTACTCCCACACTGTAAAAAGTCCCAGTTTTTTTTATTCATATCCGGGTTTTCATATTTTTCACAATTTCTATTCATCAATAAAATAACCCCTTCTAATAAGCCTAACAATTAAAAAAAAATCTTTCAAAACACGATTTTTCATTTCATTCCTATTTTATTTAACGTTATGATGAACTTATTTTATAAAATATTTTTCATAATTTAATGATAGAAATAGAGAAATTTATGTTTCGAAAAAAACAAAACAACATAAAGAACAAAATTGACGTTAATAAAAAACTATCATCGGTTTTAAATGTTTGATTCAAGAGCAAAAATAATTTTTCGCACTTTATCTTCTATATAAGACTGTTTACTGTAACACGGTCTTGGAAACGCTTGAATGACAATTCATTTATCTTTTTTTCAATTACAATATTCGGTGTGTATACTTCTTCTTTTGTGATTATATATTTGTCTGTTTTTATTTTTTACCTTACTAATGCTGGATTTGAATTAAATGAACTTTGAAACGATCGTAAATGAACTTTGTATGGGCTTTTCCTTCTTGAACTTTGCCAATATTAGTTTGTTTGTGTGTGTGTTATAAAAGTAGACACGTTAACAGTTAGAACATTAAAAAAGTTTCAATCAGGGTTATATTTTTCACAGAATCTAAAGATGTCCGTGTAACGAAAGTCATTTTTAAAATAGAGTTTCTTCGTTTCATAAAACAAAAATAATGGAGTGAATGACAATGAAGTATGCGTTAATACCACAAAAATTTGCCGCCGGGATTAATCCTTGAATTTTGGATTACTGTTTACTACCTGGATTGTTTGGTAAACACTTTTTTAACCTGGATTTATTGTAAATGTTGAACGTCAGAACAGTCCGTACCTTGTTGGGGTATTTTAACATAACAATGTTTTTTGGGGCGATATATTTTATGTTTTGTATATTTTCAAAGCTGAATTTCTTTTTGACTCGCAGTAATGTCATTGCAGTAATGATTCTCTGAGAGGAAGATTTTCTTTGAAAATCCATGGTTTAAGGACTGAATATTATTCATTGCCCTTGAACTTTGATATGCAATAAAGTCTGATTAATTTCTTATTTTATTTTGTCATTCAATCCATTATTATTAATGCTTTATCCAATATATTGAACTTTGTTTTTATCTTGATAGTTTTACTAGTTAAAAATATTATTTTGAAGTATCCTCTTACTCTCTCTCTCTCTCTCTCTCTCTCTCTCTCTGTGTGTGTCTCTCTCTCACTCTCTCTCTCTCTCTCTCTCTCTCTCTCTCTCTCTCTCTCTCTCTCTCTCTCTCTCTCTATATATATATATATATATATATATATATATGAAAACTGTATTTTATATATTTCAGAATCGTACAGCGGTTTCATCCAGATGGCTTGACTTTTTACATTTAAAAAAGTCCAAACTCAATGGACTCGTCAGCGTATTGAATGAGGTCAAAGCACAATGAGAAATAGCGTTATATCGATAAAAAACGGTGCATTCTTGAAATGGTCTTTTTGGAAAAACTACATTGGTTGGGAATTAATGGAGTTTTATTTTATTTATTATTAATAGTTTTGTGTTTTAAGAACGTTTTTTATTTCATTCTACTAAGTGTTTTATTCAATTATTAATTTGTAGTTTTGTAGTTTTATTTAAAGGGTGTGTTTGGAAATCGTTTATAGATCGTACGAGATTTTCGATGTCTTGAAAAATGAAAAAACAACGGGGGGTTAATTTGTCGATGAAAAGTTGTAATACTAAAGTCTCATTTTGAAGGGGTATCGGGTTTAATTTTATGTATCGGATTTATTATTTATTTTATTTGTAGTTTTGTGTTGTAAAGGTTTTATTTTGTTAGGTGTTTTATTTACTTATTTATTTATTTATTTTTAGTTTCGTATTTTAATGGTTGTCTCGAAAAACGGAAACAAAGGGGGGATGGCGTGTGACTTTATCGTTTAAAACGGTGCATTATTGACGTGTCCCTTTTGAAGTAAGTACTGGGTCAGGATTAATTATAATATATGGTTCAAAACTGTAATTAAGTTTTATTAAAATGAATTTAATTATGATGGTTAATGATGATTTTACTGCTTCAAAAGTGTGTTCATATGTAGGGATGACTGAGTGGCATAATTTATTTCCTAGGTGGGATTAATTAAAATTTTTATTTATTTATTATATTGTTTGATTTTTCATTATTTATAGTTTAGTATTTTCCCAAGAACTTATTTTTATAAAATATTTTTATAAATATGGGGAGGGGGTGTATTTGAGTGGATTAATTGTTATGTTGACGGAGGATATATTTTATCAGTGAAAAAATTTCTTTTAAGGGATATCTAACGTTTTTACTATCATTACCATACGCATTCGTGTTGCATCAGTAATTATTTAATTCTGTTGGCTTTATCTAATAAGGTTTATGAATCTATTATAGGGTCTGTGTGAGACGAAGGGGGGTAGGTCTTAAGCATCTTTAATTCCTTTAATTGTGTGGGATTTGATAGTTATATTTCTAGGTGTTTAATAAGAGGGATTAATGTATTTATCATGTTAGAAATGTTTAAAGGAGATGGGGTATCTACTGATTAATGTTATATCAGTAGTGGATTGGGTTAGACCGTATGAGGATTGGTAGGGGTGATATAGTTGTGGTTGTAGTATGTGAAATATATCCATAGAGGGAGGGTTATGTAGTATATAAAAAATTAAATATACTTTTGGAAAGGTCTTTGGGAGGGTGACTATTTTATATGTTTTTAAATTTTAAGAATTTTATTTTATGGTATGGAGTTTATTGGTCTTAAAGAGGTGATTTGCGAGTTATGTATTATCATTTTCAGTCCATTGGGCTAGCAAAAATTATTTTTATAGAATACTCGCGTCGGCATAAGAAAAATAACTTTGTTAAAAATCAGAGTTACTGCCCTTGATTTACGACTTAATTACAAAAAAATATCAACATCGCTTTGATAAAATCGGTGGCAGTTTAGGGTAAAGGAATGGGTATTTCACTTCCCGTCTGAATGTTCTCAAATGACACTGACACAGGAGAAAAATACATACCACCGCCCCGATTCTGCCATCAATGCTACCGGCGTTGCCAGGGGCCATAAAAAACCCTAGTGTAACGTGTATGTTTAGTTTATAAAAATACCTTCTGTCTTCAAACCGGTAAGCTGTCTAATTCTGCCCTCGTGTGGAGGCAAATAAATAATTACAATGGTTCATTACATCTGGAAAGTCAAATGAACAAAACGAATTAATATTGCAACTCTGCTCTCGTGTAGAGGCCACATATTTGGTTCGGTTCAAATTCTGTAGAAGCACAATTTGTGTGTTACTTTCATTTGATTTTGCCGTTAAAAAAAGTTTTCTGAATAAAGAAAAGCAATATTTTTTGGAAAGATAATATGTAGTATTCCGTTGCGTATTTTTCAAGTTTTGGCTGGACATACGCACATCCATCCATGCATACATACACACGCATACACGGGCAACTGCCCTTTATATAATAGATAATGTTTACATTAACAACTAGCCCTATATATTACAGCTTTTTGGTATATTGCCTATTCATAAAATCGTTATGATGTTATATTTAGAAACTTGAGAGAGAGAGGGAGAGCGAGAGAGAGTAAGAGAGAGAGAGGGAGAGCGAGAGAGAGTAAGAGAGATAGAGTGAGTTAGAGAGAAAGAAAGAGAGAGAGGTGAAAAGGGGGAAAGGGCAACGAACATCCATTGGCCACGCCTACTGATCGAGCTTGATACGTTTTATAATATAAGTAAACTGTACATTTGATTACGCACCGCCTCACACGCACTCACACGCACTCACACACCTCACAGGCACACCCGCCATTTTGTTTTATAATCTAAAAATTTAATGCCTAATAATAGTTGATATTCCGGCGATTATCCCCCCCCCCTCAAAAAAAAAATTGAAATTTGTCAACTTGTCTCTCTGTGGTGCTGTCTAGTGTGTTCACAGTCTGCACTCAAAGAGTATGAATTAAGAGTAGACCAGGGCTTGCCCGATTTAATTTTAACCAATTCTCATCATCTCGTGTTTGCTGATGACACTGCATTCGTAGCACACAGCTACTATGATACCAAATAAATGATAACCCGATTCCCGAACTCTTTAAATGCAATACAACTTGTTTGTTTGTATTATAA
Organism: Sepiola atlantica; assembly: GCA_963556195.1. Lineage (NCBI taxonomy): Eukaryota > Metazoa > Mollusca > Cephalopoda > Sepiida > Sepiolidae > Sepiola > Sepiola atlantica. The sequence goes on from OY744519.1 coordinate 139,501,404, forward strand.
AAAGATAACCAGTTCAGAATGTAAAGGGCATGAGTTCGATCCCGGTAGCTGCTGTGCACTGACACATGTTTTAATAAACAATATCTAGTTGTCATGTGTATGTCGGCTGAGTGAGGAACGAAAGAAATAAGGCGAAAGATAAGTTAACTGAGGATCGAAATGCGAAAACTTATATCGACAGAATTACTCTCTTTTTCTGTTATTTTCTGTTAGTTTGAAAAAGTTTAGATGAAATATTTTGTAATGTACCAGAAGGAAGATAAAAATGAACTACACAAATAAATGGAATGTTGTAGTAATTGTACTAGATGAACAGAGTTTCATGTAGATAACATGTAAAACGTTTGGACTAAGACGTAATTCTTCTCCTTAACTTATATTAGAGAATAAATGTTAATTGTTGATTTCTACAAGAGTTTTATTCAATTCTTTTTTATATTCACCCTATATCTAAAAATTACCAGCGACTACGCATCAAATTGTATTATTTAAAAAAACTGACTGACAAAACAGATTTAAGTATATAACTTGTATTATAAAAAAAACTATTAAAGCCCCCCCCCCCAAAAAAATAAAACGCCAATCGACTCACTTTACTTTGTATATATATATATATATATATATATATATATATATATATATATATATATATATATATATAAATTAGAAGAATATATATCCTTGAACATAAATTTTGTTAAATTTTCATTTTAAATAACAAAATACATTGAGCGAAATTCTTTTCCGAAATGAAAGTAAAATAGAAATATGAGATGTATAGATTTTCATAAATTTGCATAAAATATATTTAAACTTTACTAAAAAAGTAAAAGCGACGAAAAAACGAAAACACCACGCAAAGAACATCATATAATTTATTTAAATCCTTATGATTTTTTGAAAGATTTAAAAAAATAAACAAATACGTTCTGTCAACATAACGAAAGTTGTCGACGGGAAATTTTTAATCGCTGATAAACTTTTAATGGAAAATCTGACGTAGCGTTTGTAGTGTTGAACATTATTCATAAATCCCCCATAAGTCTGGCACAACGTCTCGGAATCCCTCCTCCATTAATACGAATGATACTAATTTTCGATGATTTGAATATAAGAATTGAGTGAGAGAAAATTAAAAAGATTTTATTTTCCCTGAATTTAGAAATTATCGATAGTAAATTTAAACAGGTTATACATCTAGTCACTAGATTATGGCGCGAAACATCATCTCTATAGAAAAAAGCGTGAAATATTTTGTTTTAATAATACTAATGTAAACTCATTTGTTTGACAGACTTAGCTATTTGATTGGCCAAATGGCTTTTGGTGTATGGTTAGCACTAACAAGAAATAACGTGCTAGACAATCGTCAGATTTCTATACAAATGGTTGTATCTGACTCACCTAATAACCTTTTAGTTTTTTTTTTATTCCAGCAAGATCGATTAAATTCTCTGTCACGTGCAAGTGTAAAGAGGAGTTAGGGTTTATTTTTCTTGATGACTTTATTCCTTTCTCACTCTTCGTCGAAAAAAAAAAGATGTCAAATAACAAGGTCTCGGCGAATTTTGGGTTTTATTATTGAAGAAAATTACAGTTATTAAAACAATAAAACATAAAATAAAAATGAAGATAAAAATAATAATGAGAGACAATGATTTATAAAAATAATTTTTATTAATACAAAAATAATATATATCAATAATAATTAACAATTAATAAAAATATAATATTTTTCGAACAATTTTATATAAACAATATATATAATTGAAGAATAATATGTGAAGCCTAAAACGCTTCAACTTTATTTTTGAAATGACAAACATATGTCATCGTTGTGTGTGCTTTAGTAAGCGTATTAAAATAATATTCAATATTAATTAGTCCATCCACATTTCTACAACAACGCCTTCGAGATTTCAGTCAGTGTTTGTTGAATGGAGTTGAGTTGATTGAGTGAGGTGTGCAGCATTTGCATGACGAGCCATCGACGATAGAGAAATGGAAGGTTTTGCGGCACAACAAGTTGACTGTCCACATTCAGATTTGCCAATTGTGAATCGGAAAGCTGCAATAGAAACAAAAGAAAACACATGAGACTTTTAATGAGTAACAAAACGAATATCAGACGCCATTTTAGCCAATAAACATGAAATGTTCGGCTGAGGAAGATAAATATTTTGAAGCTTTAGTCGTTTGAAGCGACGATAGAAAATGGCTAAAATGCATCATTTCAAAACTTCTGTTACATATTACAGTGAGTCGGTTGGTTTCTAAGTTTAATTCATTGAACATTTGCCCGCTCGTTCCTCTCATGGCTTAGACATTAAAAAAAGAAAAAAAAAAAGATCGCCGTTTCAAGACCTACGGATTATTCTAGTAACAAAATGTTACGAAAAAATAAAATGTTATTATTTTCTGATAAGGACTTCTTACAGTCGAAAATAAGTGAATATTTAAAAACTATATATTAATGACTTATTCAAATTACCCAATGTTTCCAAGAGCAACAATTTCTAATTCATTACACGCGTGCCTGCGCTCTCTTCTCAGTGCTAAGACACTTTAAAAAAATAATCGCCATTGCAAGACATACGGATTTTTCTAGTGACAAAATGTCATGAAAAAAGAAAAGAAAGAATGCTACTATTTCCTGATGAAGTCTTTTTACGGTCGACACTAAGATTGTTTTTTTTAAATGAAATTTTAATTCAAGGAATATGGTTAATTGGTGTCTAATGACTATGGATCCAATTTAATGCAAATCTGAAATAGTTGAATTTTTTAATCGGAGGTTTATTACCTCTTAAGTTTCTTCAAAATACTTCAAAGAAATAGAAACTTTGGGAATATTTATTAATTGAGGTCAACACCTTTTGTTTAAATTTAGCAAAAGTACAGAGATATATAAATATTAATGAAGAGCTTCAAAGTCCGAGATTTTACTATATAAATATATTTTTTTCGAAATACACGGACAAACAACAGAGACTGAAGAGAGTCCAGCATAGGGGGCCATCTATAGGTCCCCTTTGTTCGGATATGAAACCGACGGTTACGATGTTGTCTTAATCTTCTGTAATTACACATACACACATACATACATGTACATAGATATATATGTACATATATATATATATATATATATATATATATATATATATATATATATATATATATATGTGTGTGTGTGTGTGTGTGTGTGTGTGTGGGTGTGTGTGTGTGTGTGTTCCCGCGAATTATTTTCAGGTTATTATTCTTTTAATTCATTCTTTCGTAGACCTATTGCATTCTTTAAATAGTCCAATTATATTTTTTGTGGTGTTTATTTTACTTCATGGGACGGTTCTTCTAACGAAAAGGAAGAAGAGCTTTTTATGTAACGTTAAAGTGAATAAATCCAAGGGCGATAACTAAGGTAATTCTGTAGGTAAGACTTTTATGAATCTTTCAGCGGACGGTTATTCCACTAGTATTTAAGTAAAAAGAAGAAAATGACTGAAAAACATGTAATTTGTTTAGAATTAATAATGACTATGAGATAATTGTTGAGACTCACCGGTAATTCGAGAATGACTTTCAAATTGTCCAGGTAATGATAGGCGGCGTTGAGATTGCAGTACAAAATGGCGAAATCGTTGTCAGGAAGAGTCGAACAGAATTTCGGAAAATGGCATTCGACTTTAATTTTCATTGCAGACTCACAGACAATCTTGTATTCCTCATCCAAATGTTGTTTTATTAAACCCAGATATTCGTTCACTGTTCGACTCATGTTCGCTACAGCCGCCTGGAATAGAAAATAACAAAGTTAATAAATATTTGATAATCTTAATTAATAGAAGATACATTCTAAAATAGTTCAACTATCGTCTGATTTCTTTTAATAAAATTACGTTTAGTTTAATTTTAAATTAACTTCTTTTAAAATTAACGAACAAATTTTTTACGAAAGGATTTTACTAATTTATCCTGTGTAATTATCGCAAATATTTATATAACTATTGCATATATATAATGAAAATAAAATAATAAAATTACAAATAAATAAAACCAAAAGTAGTTTATTATAACCTATTAAACATAGTTTTGCAAGTGAATCATTAAAATAGCTGTTTTAAAGACTTTTGTATGTACTATATATACAGTATTTCAAAATATTATGTTGTATTATTAATTTAAATAACAGTAACCAGTTTTATCGCACAGTAAGAGTGATAAATGAAAAAAATCAAATGTATTCATTAAGATACACTAGAAAAACTTGAAGAAGGTAGGGCAGCTGATAGACAAGGTTCAGACGCTCCGAGCAAAACGATAAGTGTAAACCAGGATCAACCTCTTCACGTTTAACCAAAAATCATTTTTATATAAAACACTAAAAACATTAAGAGAAAATGTTTATTTACCTTGACTGATTCAACATCTTGAAAATTCAATTTATTGTCGATGACAACTTTTGGTAGCGGTAAATCTGATCTGGCATTCAACATGGCCATAAAATGATTGCAATCGGAGGTGAACCAGATTGGAACGCGTTTACACTACAAACAAAACAAAACATATTTTTAAACAATTGTCGTCATTTGTATCTCACAGAATGGCGGGAAAAGGTTTTGGGGTCAAGTCCATAAAATGAGTTCACATAAACAGATTAAATTTTATTAAGAGGTAAGAAAGGATATTGGTCCTTTGTTTAAGTCGATCTTGATGATTGGAAGATTAGTTCGTGTCGATGCCGTGTAACCGAAGATAATCAGTTTGAAAAAAGAAAATGATGCAACACTATTGAGACATTAAAGATTTGAGATGATAAAGTGATGCTAATCTGAACAGTTCTAAGTAGGAAATGCTTCATCTGATGAAGACGAGTGTAAGTAGCATTGGAAACCCTTAGATTGACTTTTCTTGGCTGAAATGTTTGCTTAAACAAAAATGGATGTTGTGATTTTGAAGAGGTGGGGGGGGGGATGATTTCACGAAATACAACCTAGGGCTCGGAATTCCCAGAACAAAAGTGTTCGAATCACCCAAAAGATGTTTGCAACTTCTAATTTAGATAGTGATGCTAATTTTAACCGGAAATGTTTCATCTGATGGAGACGAGGGAAAGAAGAATTGGAAACTCTTTAGAGTTGAAGATTAACTTGACTTTCTTGCATTGGATATTTCATACCTACACGTGACAAACCAAACACGTAAGCGTAAGTATCTTTGACAACTTTTTGATATTTCGAACCTAAGCATGACAGACCAAAGATGTAAGAGCAAGTATCTTTGACGACTCTTTGGAGTTTACCATTAAATTGCTTTTCTTACATTGGCTTGTATTTCTGCTGAAACAAAGATGGAGGTTGTGACTTTTAAATGAAAGATTATTTAATGAGAGATAGTCACGCGGCTAAGAATTTCCAGAACAGAAGTTTTCGAATCATCCGAAAGACGTTTGCTACTTAAAATGAAAATACTAATTTATATATGGCGTTAAACTATATTGAAATGAGTTTAAAATAAAGAAATATAAACGAATCCATTAAAATGTGTTTAATTATTGAAAACATAACATCGAAAAGTGCTAGAATATAATTTTCAAAATATCCAATTTTTTCACAGACCCGTTAGTATAATAGAAAACTAGTTACGGTAACTGTCAGACGACGGGTTCTTAATAATGATCGACACTTGGAACTTGTACTAAGTGCAAAAAAATCAACATCCTACCAAAACAATTACAATAAGGATAACTGTTTGAATAAGACAAATATTGTCAATTACAACAACGCTTCATCTTCAGAAAAAGTCAAAATTTTTACAGTTCATGCATTTTATCTACGAAAAAGGGCGGGCTTTCTTAAGATGAGTCCATTCAATTTGCGCGTTTTACGGTGAAAATGATATTCATACTGAAGCGTGTCAGACCGATGGACATGACCTCTGACATCTTGTACGCACCTATAAGAGATCTCCGTTCAATACGCCCGTTTTGCGATTAAAACTGAAGCCTGACAGACCAAAGAAAATATGCCTGACAGACCAAAGAAAATATGCCTGACAGACCAAAGAAAATGCTAATTAAAATATGCCTGACAGACCTAGGAAAATGTTATTTCAAAATCAATCGTGAAAACCAGAATGGCGGGACAACCTCTGATAGAGTTGTTTGGGCACATTTAAAATGAGATGCGCAAGTTTAGCGATAAAAAAATGATATTTATAATTGAAGCGTGACAGCCCGACTGACAGACAGAAACTCTTGATTCGTATAGAGATGCGTGGATGAATTTAAAATTATTTTCAGACTTAAGCGTGACAGACCAATGAAAATGAAATCTAACGCTTATGTGTGACAAATGAAATTCTTTTTGAAACATAAACGTGACAGACCAAAGAAAACTCTTTTTTTAAACATATACGTGACAGACCAAATAAAATGCTACTTCAAACTTAAACGAGTCAGACCTAGCGACATACAGATTTTCTCATAGTGATCCTTGGACGTTACTAAAACAGATACGTCCATTCAATCTACGCGTTTCGCGATGAAAATGCAACGTCAAATCAAAGCGTGACCAACTGACAGACAACGCTTCTCTCAGAGATGCGTGGACGTATCTCAAGTAATAATACATAATTAATAATATTTCACCTAAATAAAGTAAAATATTAATTATAAAAAACACCATTTATTTATAATATGTATTATGAACTTTAAGCAAAGAGGTGTTAATTTATTAAGAACATTTATAATTGAAGAAGCCGTCATTTTATGTCCGCATGGGTAATTTAGATATTTTTTATAAAATATGATTGAAATTATCTGGTTTGCAGAAGATGAATTTAAATATTAAAAAACAAAACTAAATTTCTTCGTGTATGAAAATTTTGATATACTTACATAAGTGAGGAAACTGGTGTTTATTGCTCTCATCGTGTATGTCGTGATTTCTGTGGCTAAATGTATATCTCTTTTCAAATGTTTTCGGTTTGTTTCGTCGGGGGTCGATGTCGGTGCCCCTTTGATGAATGACACATACACAATCAATGTTAGGACGACGACAGAGAAAAAGGTGGGTTTACTTGTGATAAGATACACTGCAAGAAAGTAATGGACGAGGTGTCGTTAATACAACTTAAAGACAAAAATTATAGAAATAATAATAATAATAATAATAATAATAATAATAATAATAATAATAATAATAATAATAATAATAATAAGAAGAAGAAGAAGAAGAAGAAGAAGAAGAAGAAGAAGAAGAAGAAAAAGAAGAAAAAGAAGAAAAAGAATAATAGAAACGGCAGGAACATCTATAATTCCACCCTAAATCAAAAGGACTCTGGTGGACCAGACTAGGTTGGTCTAACACAAAATGATGATGATGATGATGATGATGATGATGATGATGATGATGATAATAATAATAATAATAATAATAATAATAATAATAATAATAATAATAATAGCATAAACTGACAGAAATCTAATAATCCTTCACAAACACATGTGGTGGACTATACTCGGTTAATATAACACAAAATGGTCGTGAAGTGTCATGGAGGATGGAAAGACCGAGGATGGAGAGCGTCATCCAGACTTCCACTGGAAGGGTGCGAAGAGTATTGGAATAATTGCTACTCAAATCGTTGGCCTTTTGGCTAAGATCGAGGTGTGGTGTCTGTTCCGATGGATGCTGCACCCCATAGACTGGTATTGTCTTGGCCTTCGGGGCTTGATTAACGCCGGTCTATGGGGTTGTCCTGTGCAGTTCTAGGAGGTCCGCCCTCCCAGGCTTCACCTCCCCTCTTTGGGGAGGAGTGGGTTTATTGCTTGCTGCCTGAGGCGCCCCTACCGGGGAATGCCGACGGGGCTGCCCAGGCAATTTTTAAATGGCCAGAGGGCTCACCTCTCGAGCGCTGGCTTATCTAATCCCACTTTCCCGACCTTGTGTCACATCTTACCTTGTGGGAGGTAGATAAATAAAACTAAAATCCTTGGCCTTTTGGCTAAGATCAAAGTGTAGTATATGTTCCGATGCATACTGCAACCCATAGACTGGTATTGTCAAGGCCGTCGGGGCTTGATTTACGCCGGTCTATGGGTCTGTCCTGTGCAGTTCTAGGAGGTCCAACCTCCCAGGCTTTACCTCCCCTCTTTGGGGGAGGAGTAAGTTTATTGCTTACTGTCTGAGGCGCCCTACTGGGAATGCCGAAAGAGCTGGCCAGGCAATTTTTAACCCCCACTTTCCCGACCCGACCTTGGGTCACATCTTACTTGTGGGAGTAAGATTAAAACTGGCCTGGTGCCTAACTCCTGGAGAGGAGTATATCAATACTCAAATCTCAGAGAAATCAACGGTTATTATAAACGAGAAATCAATGGTGAACGGCTGTTGCGATAGCGCAAAGTGATTTGTAACGATCATCGTAAGGAACGGAAAGTACTAGAAATCGGCGGAGACTTGCTATCACTCAGACTCCAGGACATAGCACTTGTTATTGCCAGTGAGCAATCATTGATAATGACTTATAGGAAAACTATTAGGGTGTAAATAATAATAATAATAATAATAATAATAATAATAATAATAATAATAATAATAATAATAATAATAATAATAATAATAATAATTGTACTAGAAAACGAAAAACACAAAATCATATGGGATATGAATGTACAAACAGACAAACCCATAACAGCAAGGAGACCGGATATGATAATAATCAACAAGAAAGAAAAATCCTGCAAAATCGTGGACTTTGCCGTTCCAGCAGACCACAGACTGAAGATCAAAGAGACGGAAAAAAGAAGCAAATATACTGAACTTGCCAGAGAATTGAAAGGAATATGGAACATGAAGAAAGTCAGTATAGCACCAATAATCTTAGGAGCACTAGGAACAGTCCCCAAAAACATGGAGAAAAGACTAGGAGGAATAGGAATCAAAGGGATAACTGAGACCATACAAAGGACAGTAATGATCAAAACAGCTACAATCCTGAGAAATGTCCTCGAATGCGGAAACCAACCCACATAAGTAACGAATGGAGAACAAACACATGGAAGCACAAGACAACAGAACCGGGGAAAATACAACCGCACGAGAGAGGCGCAAGCATAGGCTGACACCACGAAAATTATGGACAGAGGGCCGAGAAAACGAAAGCGCAAACCAGACTTTCACTGGAAGAGCGCGGACAGCTCTGGGACCTTGGGGAGGCTTGTTGCCACTCGGGCCCCAGAGGGGATAATGGCCCTTATCAGCGGGAAATCGTTGGTAGGTTGCTGTTGCGATTACCGCAACTTCATCAGCGGTGATGAACGAAAAGAGGTGGAGCATACTGGAAGTCTGAGGAGACTTGTTGTCACTCAGACTCCAGGGAATACCACAGGTTGTCGGCAGTGGGCGATCACTGACGATGACCAGTGTGATAACTCCTAGTGAGTAAATAATAATAATAATAATAACAACAACAACATCAAAAACGATAATAAAAATAGAAAAATAGAAACCTGTCGACTCTTACTTATTAAACTGATGAAGATTTTCAGATATGCTTCAGAGAGGCAGTAAATTGCAGGTTTATGTTAGATAAGCTTTTTGTGGAGACAAATTTTTCGAACAGAAGAACTTGTCACTTTAACTGATGAGATGAAAATGATGTCGGTAAAATGTGTCCTTATATAAAGGATGGATCTAAAAAAAATCCATGTCTAAAATAAGATAGGAAAACTTAGGTATAAGTTTTTTTCTCTCTAAAATATGCCGTCTTTTCCGGTGGACACGAAAGTGAAAGAAGATTTGTATTGAATCACAACTCATATTTGATGTTTTCATTTAAAGAAACGCTTGGAAACATTGCTATTTTCGCTTGTACTTTCGGCTATTATTTAAAACAGAGAAAACCGCCCACAGATGTGGAGGCGAATTTTTATATAATTTCATATGAAGTCTGAGAGTGTGAGGATATGCTCCTTTAAGCGAAACAAGAAACCAGTTGATAAACGAATAATAGGGACCATTGCGATTACACAAATACAATCAGGCCGAGTTTCATTAACTTATTTAACAATAGAACATAAAATACCCGTAGATTTGTATATTTTTAATCTTTGTAATTATTTTTTTTCATTTTTGTCTATTCATTTTCGTTTCTTCTTTATCAAATCGGGTAAATATTGGACACTTTCGGAGAAATCAGAAATAATATAGAAAAAAAATCAACTACTTATTATTAGGTCTATACTCAGTTTTGGTGATAGGAGTCAATGGGCTAATTTTTCTTGCTTTTACGGTAGAATACACACGCAAGCATACACATATAAATCGGAGGAGGAAAGAGCGTGAGAGAGAATTATATATACAGACGCACACACAATGTTTCTGGCTATATTTCTCTCTACATCACACACATACACAAACATACACGCGCGTGCGCTCAAAAACACTTTCAATGACACAAACATGCACAATACACATATAAAAATACAATACACATACAAAAATACAAATCAAGAGCGCTAGGAATAATCCCCCCCCCCCCAAAAAAAACTGGAAAAAAGACTGGGAGAAACAGGAATCAAAGGGATCATTGAAACTATACAAAGGACGGCAATGATCAAAACAGCTGCAATTTTAAGAAAAATCCTCGAATGCGGAAACCAACCCGCATAAGCTACGAATGGTCACATGGAATCTACTACAGGAAGAAAACAAAACCACAGAAAGAACACATCACAAACAAAGGAACTAAAAATGCAAGAAAAATCACTTCATAATCTCCCCCCCTCCCCAATAAATTACACCGGCCTTAACTGACACAAAAATGAACGAATGAACAGAAATAGCAAAAAACACCATCAGCACCCTGCCCCGCCACCCCCCCCCCCCCAAATAGTATCAGGCTAGGCTGACACCACACAAAATATTTGCATAGGGTCAAGGAGGATGAGAAGACCGAGGAGGAATAGCACAAACGAGACCTCCACTAGAAGTGCAGAGAGTGCTGGGAATACTGGAAATGTGGGGAGACTTGTTGTCACTCAGACTCCAGGGAATACCACCGGTTGTTGTCGGTGAGCAATTAGTGATGATGAATTTTGTGAGAACTCCTAGTGAGTACAAATAATAATAACAACAACAACAACAACAACAATAATAATAATAATAATAATAATAATAATAATAATAATAATAATAATAATAATAATAAAGAGGACTAGAAAACTAATGACTATGCACAATGCATTGCACCCAAAAGACGATACGGACAGACTCTACATGAAAAGAAATGAAGGAGGTAGAGGACTGGTAAGTATAGAAGACTGTGTGGAAGACACAAAAAAAGAGCTGGAGGAATATGTAACCCAGAACACGGAAAGACTGATCACCACAGCAAGAGACACTAGCCCAACAAACAATTCCGGAAGCACTGAACCCAGAAACTAAAAGACAAGAAAGGAAAAGTGGGAAGAAAAAACACTACATGGACGCTTTATAAGACTCACAAGCGATGAAGCCAATGAAAACAGCTGGGCATGGCTAAGAAAAGAACACTTGAACAGAGAAACGGAATCTCTGCTGACGGCCGCACAGAACAATGCGATTAGGACAAACTTTATTAAAGCAAAGATAGATAAAACCCAGGAAAACAGCAAATGCCGATTGTGTGGACAAAGAGACGAAACGATAAACCATATTATAAGTGAATGCAGCAAGCTAGCCCAAAAGGAATACAAGAACAGACATGACAGCGTGGGGAAAGAAGTACACCGGGAAATGTGCAAACAACTGAATTTCGAATATGCAAAAAAAACGGTACAAACACAAACCAGAAACTGTACTAGAAAACTAAAAACACAAAATCATATGGGATATGAATGTACAAACAGACAACCCCATAACAGCAAGGAGACCGGATATGATAATAATCAACAAGAAAGAAAAATCCTGCAAAATCGTAGACTTTGCCGTTCTAGCGAACCACAGAGTGAAGATCAATGAGACGGAAAAAAGAAGCAAATATACCGAACTTACCAGAGAATTGAAAGGAATATGGAACATGAAGAAAGTCAGTATAACACCAATAATTATAGGAGCACTAGGAACAGTCCCCAAAAACATGGAGAAAAGACTAGGTGAAATAGGAATCAAAGGGATAACCGAGACCATACAAAGGACAGTAATGATCAAAACAGCTACAATCCTGAGAAATGTCCTCAAATGCGGAAACCAACCCACATAAGCAACGAATGGAGAACAAACACATGGAAGCACAAGACAACAGAACCGGGGAAAATACAACCGCACGAGAGAGGCGCAAGCATAGGCTGACGCCACGAAAATTATGGACACAGGGTCGAGGAGGGAAAGCGGAAACCAGACCTCCACTGGAAGAGCGCGGACAGCTCTGGGACCTTGGGGAGTCTTGTTGCCACTCGGGCCCCAGAGGGGACCAATGGCTCTTATCAGCGTGAAATCGGTGGTAGGTGGTTGTTGCGATACCGCAAGGTCATCAGCGGTGATGAACGAAAAGAAGTGGAGCATACTGGAAGTCTGAGGAGACTTGTTGTCACTCAGATTCCAGGGAATACCACAGGTTGTTGGCAGTGGGCGATCACTGACGATGACCAGTGTGATAACTCCTAGTGAGTAAATAATAATTATAATAATAATAATAATACCTGGTCAATATTGCTAGTAAGATATTTGGATCATTCATAAGCTGGACACAAAAACAAGTCAGGCACCTGGACCGGGAAAATAACAAACTAATGACCATGTACAAGTCATTAAACCCAAATGGTGATAATGACCAACTCTACATAAAACGGAGAGAAGAGGGAAGAGAATTGGTAGGTATAGAAGAATGTGTGGATTGCACAAGAAAGAACTAGAAAATACATAACACAAAACAAAAAAAGGCTGATCATCGCCGCAAAATGAAAAACACTGGGAGCAGCGAATGTGGCAACAAAATGGTGAGAAAAGAAAAATGGGAAGGGAAGCAGCTACATGAAAGAATTATAAGATGAACCAGAGACGAGACGCACGAAAATACCTGAACATGGCTAGGAAAAGGTCACTTAAACAGAGAAAACTCATAATGAGTAAATAGTACTAAAAAGGATATAAAAATGTACTATTTAAAACATAAAAAAGAAATTGTCGACCACTTACTTCTCGTATAAAATATGGACGATTATCGTAAATTCGAACGAAGAGAATATCTTTCAGCTGAAAAGGATTTTGGAGATGCTTGGTTTGTGTCAGTAAATGTAAAATAGAAGACTGCAAGTTTATGTGAGCCAAGTGTTTCGAACAGAAGAACTTGTCACATTTAATGATGTTGGCGAAATATGGATTCTTATATAGAGGATCTGTAAATTCCATGTCTAAAATAAGATTCGAAAACTTCTAGATAATTATTTTCACTCTACAATACGCCGTCTTTTCCGATGGACACGAAAGTGAAAGGAGATTTGTATTGAAGCGCAACTCACATTTGATGTTTTCATTTTGGAAACATTAATCTTTTCACTTGTATTTTCGACTATCATTTAAAATAGAGAAACAAAAACACAGATTTCAGTTTCGTCTGTGGAGGCGTATCGCGAGATAATTTATATCACAAATTCTGATTGTGTGTGAGTGTGTATTAGTGTCCATTATCGCTGCAAATTCGATTAGATTGTGACCACTGCGGTTACACAAATGCAGCCAGACTGTCTTTCATTAAATAATTTTGGAATCGAATATAACATATTCGTAAACATGTATATTTTGAATAGTATTTGTATTTTCTTTTATCTCTCGTATTTTTAATTATCTACATTTAAGTAGAAAAATATACAAAGAAACTTCCAAATCTTAAATTGTCAACATTTATCTAATAAATCATATAAGAATAAAGAAATATAAGTTTTTAAATTTAACATCGTAACGATTTTATGAATATTCAATAACACTAAAACCGTTAATAGATAGGGCTAGTAGTTAATGCACAACAGTATTCACTTATAAAAGTGAAAGTAGAATATTAAAAACCGCATTTAGCATGACGAGCGATTACCAATCAAACTAAGACCTTTAATATATAGGGGTAGTAATTAATGTAAACATCTAAATGAATAAATGCGAAAGTTTTTTGCATTTATCACAACTATATTACCATCACAACTATATTACTATCACAACTATATAACCTGTTTAGGTTACTGTTAATAATATTTTGAAATACTGTATATATAGTAGAGAATAAAGACCAAAACACAGCACTTTGTATGCATAATTTGCATAGCTATTTTTTAACCAATTCATAATAAATTAATGTTTGGTGCTATTAATTTGAAATTGTGTTGTCTCATATTTCTTCTATATATGCAATATTTTTGTCGATATTAACGTCGATAATTAAAGTGATTTAATAAAACAGGATAAATAACTAAAATCATTCTTAGAATATTTGTTCATTGATTTTCAAGGGAGGTAATTTAAATGAAACTAACATCGCACCAGAAAGAAAGATAAAATGACGAGGCATAAGTAAAAAGAGTTCATAGAGAAAAGGCAGCGGGTGATTGCTTGTTTACTCCCCCATCTCCTCTCTCTCTCTCTCTTCTCTCTTTCTCTCTCTTCCCCCCCCCCTCTCTCTCTCTCTCCAGTTATCGTTGTCTCGGGTTTACAACAGACTTATGAAGGAAATGTATATGATTTAAAATTTTGGTTGCAAGTGTTTCAAGAAGCGAAATTTGCGGAGCGATAGCGAGCTGCCAAACCAGCTGGTTTACCCATAAAAGGGGAAGTAAAATATAAATCACCACATTTTGCCTGATGAGCGCTTACGAGCGAAACGCACTAAATATTGTATAGCTTGCTTGCTAAAAGCACAGTTTCATACAATTACTCAGCTCTATTCATGTATTGAGCACTATTAAAGTACATACGGCATCAAATATACATAATCATGAAATAACCCATCATAAATTGACACAAATAGGGTCGACATGCCATAAAACCATTTTCGGTGTAGACAGACATAATCACACGAATAGCCGTACGGTCGACAAATACGCCATCTCCTCTATCTAAGAGAGATGAAATATTAATTTAGACATTTTCTTCTGATAGACTAAAAATTTGACATACACACATAAACACGTGCAGGCCCATACGTAAGCCTAAAACACACACACACGTGTATAAACAGGCAGACACACACACTCAAAATAAAATTCTACTACAGTGCATACACACATAAAAACAACTGAAGCATGCACACATTCGAAAACTACACACCCATACATGCACAATACAAACATACAAATATAATTAAAAAGCACTCAAGCTCACATACTCAAAAACGCATTCTAAGACACATACACACATATACAATCAATATATTTACACTCAAAACCCACAAGAACACACACAAATAAACAACGTGCGTGCTAAGTATTTCCTAGATGAACTATTCCAGATAAGGAAGGCTCACACACACACAAGTGTATAAACAGACACATACACAAGTATATAAACAGCCACACACACACACAAACTTAAAATCAATCACATACATACATAATACCCGAGCATACATGCATAACACAGAACTCAAGGATGCACACACTTCAAAAACACATTGAAAAACACACACACACACACACACACACGCAGTACACACATTCATACAAGTATACAATATAATAAAAAAACACTAAAGCTCACATACTCAAAAACGCATGACAAGATACATACACACATTTAGAATCAATGCATTCACACTCAAAACACACACGAGGACATACACAAATAAACACACACATTCACACAAACATACAAAAACAAACTCAAAAACATATTTATAGACACATACTCAAAGGACACATACACATATACGTAACACTTGAACACACATGCATACGAACACATCCACACTCAAAAATACACTCCAACATATACCATCAAAAACACCCTTCAATACACACACACACACACACACACACAAACACACAAACACACACACACACACATTTACTCCCACACTGTAAAAAGTCCCAGTTTTTTTATTCATATCCGGGTTTTCATATTTTTCACAATTTCTATTCATCAATAAAATAACCCCTTCTAATAAGCCTAACAATTAAAAAAAAATCTTTCAAAACACGATTTTTCATTTCATTCCTATTTTATTTAACGTTATGATGAACTTATTTTATAAAATATTTTTCATAATTTAATGATAAAAATAGAGAAATTTATGTTTCGAAAAAAACAAAACAACATAAAGAACAAAATTGACGTTAATAAAAAACTATCATCGGTTTTAAATGTTTGATTCAAGAGCAAAAATAATTTTTCGCACTTTATCTTCTATATAAGACTGTTTACTGTAACACGGTCTTGGAAACGCTTGAATGACAATTCATTTATCTTTTTTTCAATTACAATATTCGGTGTGTATACTTCTTCTTTTGTGATTATATATTTGTCTGTTTTTATTTTTTACCTTACTAATGCTGGATTTGAATTAAATGAACTTTGAAACGATCGTAAATGAACTTTGTATGGGCTTTTCCTTCTTGAACTTTGCCAATATTAGTTTGTTTGTGTGTGTGTTATAAAAGTAGACACGTTAACAGTTAGAACATTAAAAAAAATTCAATAAGGGTTATATTTTTCACAGAATCTAAAGATGTCCGTGTAACGAAAGTCATTTTTAAAATAGAGTTTCTTCGTTTCATAAAACAAAAATAATGGAGTGAATGACAATGAAGAATGCGTTAATACCACAAAAATTTGCCGCCCGGATTAATCCTTGAATTTTGGATTGCTGTTTACTACCTGGATTGTTTTTCTGAACACTTTTTAAACCTGGATTTATTGTAAATGTTGAACATCAGAACAGTCCGTACCTTGTTGGGGTATTTTAACATAACAATGTTTTTTGGGGCGATATATTTTATGTTTTGTATATTTTCAAAGCTGAATTTCTTTTTGACTCGCAGTAATGTCATTGCAGTAATGATTCTCTGAGAGGAAGATTTTCTTTGAAAATCCATGGTTTAAGGACTGAATATTATTCATTGCCCTTGAACTTTGATATGCAATAAAGTCTGATTAATTTCTTATTTTATTTTGTCATTCAATCCATTATTATTAATGCTTTATCCAATATATTGAACTTTGTTTTTATCTTGATAGTTTTACTAGTTAAAAATATTATTTTGAAGTATCATCTTACTCTCTCTCTCTCTCTCTCTCTCTGTGTCTCTCTCTCTCTCTCTCTCTCTCTCTCTCTCTCTCTCTCTCTCTCTATATATATATATATATATATATATATATATATATATATATATATGAAAACTGTATTTTATATATTTCAGAATCGTACAGCGGTTTCATCCAGATGGCTTGACTTTTTACATTTAAAAAAGTCCAAACTCAATGGACTCGTCAGCGTATTGAATGAGGTCAAAGCACAATGAGAAATAGCGTTATATCGATAAAAAACGGTGCATTCTTGAAATGGTCTTTTTGGAAAAACTACATTGGTTGGGAATTAATGGAGTTTTATTTTATTTATTATTAATAGTTTTGTGTTTTAAGAACGTTTTTTATTTCATTCTACTAAGTGTTTTATTCAATTATTAATTTGTAGTTTTGTAGTTTTATTTAAAGGGTGTGTTTGGAAATCGTTTATAGATCGTACGAGATTTTCGATGTCTTGAAAAATGAAAAAACAACGGGGGGTTAATTTGTCGATGAAAAGTTGTAATACTAAAGTCTCATTTTGAAGGGGTATCGGGTTTAATTTTATGTATCGGATGTATTATTTATTTTATTTATAGTTTTGTGTTTTAAAGGTTTTATTTTGTTAGGTGTTTTATTTACTTATTTATTTATTTATTTTTAGTTTCGTATTTTAATGGTTGTCTCGAAAAACGGAAACAAAGGGGGGATGGCGTGTGACTTTATCGTTTAAAACGGTGCATTATTGACGTGTCCCTTTTGAAGTAAGTACTGGGTCAGGATTAATTATAATATATGGTTCAAAACTGTAATTAAGTTTTATTAAAATGAATTTAATTATGATGGTTAATGATGATTTTACTGCTTCAAAAGTGTGTTCATATGTAGGGATGACTGAGTGGCATAATTTATTTCCTAGGTGGGATTAATTAAAATTTTTATTTATTTATTATATTGTTTGATTTTTCATTATTTATAGTTTAGTATTTTCCCAAGAACTTATTTTTATAAAATATTTTTATAAATATGGGGAGGGGGTGTATTTGAGTGGATTAATTGTTATGTTGACGGAGGATATATTTTATCAGTGAAAAAATTTCTTTTAAGGGATATCTAACGTTTTTACTATCATTACCATACGCATTCGTGTTGCATCAGTAATTATTTAATTCTGTTGGCTTTATCTAATAAGGTTTATGAATCTATTATAGGGTCTGTGTGAGACGAAGGGGGGTAGGTCTTAAGCATCTTTAATTCCTTTAATTGTGTGGGATTTGATAGTTATATTTCTAGGTGTTTAATAAGAGGGATTAATGTATTTATCATGTTAGAAATGTTTAAAGGAGATGGGGTATCTACTGATTAATGTTATATCAGTAGTGGATTGGGTTAGACCGTATGAGGATTGGTAGGGGTGATATAGTTGTGGTTGTAGTATGTGAAATATATCCATAGAGGGAGGGTTATGTAGTATATAAAAAATTAAATATACTTTTGGAAAGGTCTTTGGGAGGGTGACTATTTTATATGTTTTTAAATTTTAAGAATTTTATTTTATGGTATGGAGTTTATTGGTCTTAAAGAGGTGATTTGCGAGTTATGTATTATCATTTTCAGTCCATTGGGCTAGCAAAAATTATTTTTATAGAATACTCGCGTCGGCATAAGAAAAATAACTTTGTGAAAAATCAGAGTTACTGCCCTTGATTTACGACTTAATTACAAAAAAATATCAACATCGCTTTGATAAAATCGGTGGCAGTTTAGGGTAAAGGAATGGGTATTTCACTTCCCGTCTGAATGTTCTCAAATGACACTGACACAGGAGAAAAATACATACCACCGCCCCGATTCTGCCATCAATGCTACCGGCGTTGCCAGGGGCCATAAAAAACCCTAGTGTAACGTGTATGTTTAGTTTATAAAAATACCTTCTGTCTTCAAACCGGTAAGCTGTCTAATTCTGCCCTCGTGGGGAGGCAAATAAATAATTACAATGGTTCATTACATCTGGAAAGTCAAATGAACAAAACGAATTAATATTGCAACTCTGCTCTCGTGTAGAGGCCACATATTTGGTTCGGTTCAAATTCTGTAGAAGCACAATTTGTGTGTTACTTTCATTTGATTTTGCCGTTAAAAAAAGTTTTCTGAATAAAGAAAAGCAATATTTTTTGGAAAGATAATATGTAGTATTCCGTTGCGTATTTTTCAAGTTTTGGCTGGACATACGCACATCCATCCATGCATACATACACACGCATACACGGGCAACTGCCCTTTATATAATAGATCATGTTTACATTAACTACTAGCCCTATATATTACAGCTTTTTGGTATATTGCCTATTCATAAACTCGTTATGATGTTATATTTAGAAACTTGAGAGAGAGAGGGAGAGCGAGAGAGAGAGTAAGAGAGATAGAGTGAGTGAGAGAGAAAGAAAGAGAGAGAGAGGTGAAAAGGGGGAAGAGGCAACGAACATCCATTGGCCACGCCTACTGATCGAGCTTGATACGTTTTATAATATAAGTAAACTGTACATTTGATTACGCACCGCCTCACACGCACTCACACGCACTCACACACCTCACAGGCACACCCGCCATTTTGTTTTATAATCTAAAAATTTAATGCCTAATAATAGTTGATATTCCGGCGATTATCCCCCCCCCCCTCAAAAAAAAAATTGAAATTTGTCAACTTGTCTCTCTGTGGTGCTGTCTAGTGTGTTCACAGTCTGCACTCAAAGAGTATGAATTAAGAGTAGACCAGGGCTTGCCCGATTTAATTTTAACCAATTCTCATCATCTCGTGTTTACTGATGAGACTGCATTCGTAGCACACAGCTACTATGATACCAAATAAATGATAACCCGATTCCCGAACTCTTTAAATGCAATAAAACTTGTTTGTTTGTGAATCCCCGTAGTGGGAAGAGAGGATGAATCGTGTTTAAATAGAATGGCGTGATAATTGTATTATAAAAAGATAACCAGTTCAGAATGTAAAGGGCATGAGTTCGATCCCGGTAGCTGCTGTGGACTGACACATGTTTTATTAAACAATATCTAGTTGTCATGTGTATGTCGGCTGAGTGAGGAACGAAAGAAATAAGACGAAAGATAAGTTAACTGAGGATCGAAATGCGAAAACTTATATCGACGAATTCCTCTCTTTTTCTGTTATTTTCTGTTAGTTTGAAAAAGTTTAGATGAAATATTTGTTTAATGTACCAGAAAGACGATAACAATGATTCGTTATGAACTACACAAATAACCAACCAACATTGATGTCGATTGCTATCAAATTTGCGATTTATCGATTATTATTTTGGCGTAAAACATAGAATATTTCAGCTAAAAATTGCAATGATTTTCTAACCTATCCAATTCATTCAAAAACATTAGAGAAATGTTAATATTTCAGATAAGCATAGAAGAGTCCGATTAACTATGAAATTAAACACATCTAATCTGTTCTGATATATTTAATGCTCTTAATTTTATCAAGGACCTCAAGACTAGAGGGCTGATACAAGATCCTCCAGTCTTGTGTCCCCGGGATTCAGCCTATACTAGCGGATATGTAAATCTGTGGCTCGGAAAAAGGATCGGGCGTAAATGGAATGTTGTAGTAATTGTACTAGATGAAACGAGTTTCATGTAGATAACATGTAAAAAGGGGAAGTAACTCTTTGTATTTGTGATTTATCGTGCATCAAAAAGATTTGGAGTGTGGAGTTATGTCCCTTCTACATTTCAGAGAGAGATTATCTTGTATTAATACGCGTTACAGACCTCTCCCTAAGTAAGACGTTTGGACTAAGACGTAATTCTTCTCTTTAACTTATATTGGGGAATAAATGTTAATTGTTGATTTCTACAAGAGTTTTATTCAATTCTTTTTTATATTCGTCCTATATCTAAAGAAAATAACAGCGACTACGCATCAAATTGTATTATTTAAAAAAAAAAATAACGAGTTAGAAATGTAAATAGCATGAGTTCGAGACCGGTAGCTACTGTGGACTGATGCATATGTTAATAAGACAATATCTATCCATCATGTATACGTCGGCTGGGTAACGAC
The DNA here is from genome assembly GCA_963556195.1 of Sepiola atlantica. Lineage (NCBI taxonomy): Eukaryota > Metazoa > Mollusca > Cephalopoda > Sepiida > Sepiolidae > Sepiola > Sepiola atlantica. Next base: position 139,522,746 of record OY744519.1, read on the forward strand.
TAAAGATGAAAAAAAAAGATGAGTAAATTGATTGTCGAAAAGATGGCCGAACGTGAAAACTGCTATCGACAAATTCTCTCTCTTTCTCTCTCTTCCCTGTTATTTTAAAGACGGTTAGGAATTATACATTATGAAACAAAGAAGCATTTCACCGCAATACGTAGTAAATAAAAAGTAATTTAATTTATATTGGTCATTATCTTTTAGAATAGAAATGATACCACAATGCAATTCGGCACGTGTGCGCATGTTTATAAATTTACAACCGGAATTTTGTAGTCATTTTTACGAAAATTAGGAAATTTTACAAATGTCTTTGAATTTGTTTTATATAAATCCTTATGACTTGGGGGAGAGTGCACAATTGATAGTAGAAGAAATACCTCCTACTCTCTCGTTATATCAATATGAAGAGATGGAATTCCGAGTCGGATAAATTATTATTTTAAGAGATTAAATCAACGTACACATTTTCTTTTTTAAGAAACCAATATGTGCCATAACTGACTGGAAAAACAGATTTAAGTATATAACTTGTATCATAAAAAACTATTAAAGCCCCCCCCCCCAAAAAAAACGCCAATCGACTCACTTTACTTTATATATATATATGTATATAAATGATAAGAATATATTTCCTTGAACATTAATTTGTTTAAATTTTCATTTTCAATAATAAAATACATTGGGCGAAATTCTTTTCTAAAATGAAAGTAAAGTAGAAATATGATATATATAGCTTTTCATAAATTTGCATAAAATATATTTAAACTTTACTAAAAAAAGTAAAAGTGACAAAAAACGAAAACACCACGCAAAGAACATCATATAATTTATTTAAATCCTTATGATTTTTATGAAAGATTTAAAAAAATAAACAAATACGTTCTATCAACATAACGAAGGTTGTCGACTGGACATTTTTAATCGCTTCTAAACTTTTAATGGAAAATATGACGTAGCGTTTTTAGTGTTGAACATTCAACATAAATTCCCCATAAGTCTGACACTAAGTCTCGGAATCCCTCCTCCATTAATACGAATGATACTAATTTTCGATGATTTGAATATAAGAATTGAGTGAGAGAAAATTAAAAAGATTTTATTTTCCCTGAATTTAGAAAGTATCGATAGTAAATTTAAACAGGTTATACATCTAGTCACTAGATTATGGCGCGAAACATCATCTCTATAGAAAAAAAGCGTGAAATATTTTGTTTTAATAATACTAATGTAAACTCATTTGTTTGACAGACTTAGCTATTTAATTGGCCAAATGGCTTTTGGTGTATGGCTAGCACTAACAAGAAATAACGTGCTAGACAATCGTCAGATTTCTATACAAATGGTTGTATCTGACTCACCTAATAACCTTTTAGTTTTTTTTATTCCACAAGATCGATTAAATTCTCTGTCACGTGCAGGCGTAAAGAGGAGTTAGGGTTTATTTTTCTTGATGACTTTATTCCTTTCTCACTCTTCGTCGAAAAAAAAAGATGTCAAATAACAAGGTCTCGGCGAATTTTGGGTTTTATTATAGGAGCAAATTAAAATTATTAAAACAATAAAACATAAAATAAAAATAAAAATAATAATGTGAGACATTGATTTATAAAAATAATTTTTATTAATACAAAAATAATATATATCAATAATAATTAACAATTAATAAAAAAATATAATATTTTCGAACAATTTTATATAAACAATATATATAATTGAAGAATAATATGTGAAGCCTAAAACGCTTCAACTTTATTTTTGAAATGACAAACATATGTCATCGTTGTGTGTGCTTAAGTAAGCATATTTAAAATACTATTAACTATTTATGACTCACAAAATTAGGTCATGGGCGGGTGCGCGTACTGCGCATAATAGACAATATCTAGATAAATTCACATCTTATCTCACGATAATTAGTTGGATTACTCTAAAAGATTAATTAGTCCATCCACATTTCTACAACAACGCCTTCGAGATTTCAGTCAGTGTTTGTTGAATGGAGTTGAGTTGATTGAGTGAGGTGTGCAGCATTTGCATGACGAGCCATCGACGATAGAGAAATGGAAGGTTTTGCGGCACAACAAGTTGACTGTCCACATTCAGATTTGCCAACTGTGAATCGGAAAGCTGCAATAGAAACAAAAGAAAACACATGAGACTCTCAGTCAGTTTTAAAACGAATAGCAGGCGCCATTTTAACCAATAAACATGAAATGTTCGACCGAGGAAGATAAATATTTTGAAGCTTTAGTCGTTTGAAGCCACTATGGAAAATGGCTAAAATGCATTCCTTCAAAAAACTTCTGTTACATATTACAGTGAGTCGGTTGGTTTCTAAGTTTAATTCAGTGAACACTTGCCCGCTCGTTCCTCTCATGGCTTAGACATTAACAAAAGAAAAAAAAAGATCGCCGTTGCAAGACCTACGGATTTTTCTAGTGACAAAATGTCACGAAAAAATAAAATTAAAAAAATGTTGCTATTTCCTGATGAAGACTTTTTACGGTCGAAACAAAGATTGTTTTTTTTAAATTAAATTTTAATTCAAGGAATATGGTTAATTGGTGTTTAATTGATCCAATTTAATGCAAATCTGAAATAGTTGAATTTTTTTAATCGGAGGTTTATTACCTCTTAAGTCTCTTCAAAATACTTCAAAGAAATAGATAATTTGGGAATATTTATTAATTGAAGTCAACAACTTTCGTTAAAATTTCGCAAAGAAACAGAGGTATATGAATATTAATGAAGAGCTTCAAAGTCCGAGATTTTACTATATAAATATATTTTTTTCGAAATAGACGGACAAACAACAGAGACTGAAGAGAGTCCAGCATAGGTGGTCATCTATAGGTCCCCTTTGTTCGTATTTGAAACCGACGGTTACGATGTTGTCTTAATCTTCTGTAATTACACACACACACACACACACACACACACACACACACACACACACACACACACACACACACACACATACATACATGTACATATATATATACATAGCCGCACTGATGAGCTGTGAAACAGCGAAACAGTCTGTATGTGGATGAATATATAATGCTCCCCCCCCCGGGTAGAGCTTATGTTTGTAAGGGTATCGCCAACTGCCATTAGCGTAAAAAGGGCAATGCTCATTAGGTAAACACTAATTCGAGCTCAGGCAATTGTAATGTTTACATTGAGATACAACTTACATTCAGTCAGTGTCGCATGATGGCGTAGGGGTTAACATCGCCGACTGTCAGCTCGACGGTTGCGTTTCGATCTCGGCTTGAGGCACTAACTGGTCTTACCGCACTGATGAGCTGCGAATCAGCCTGTATGTGGATGACTATATATATATATATATATGTGTGTGTATTTCCGTGAATTATTTTCAGGTTATTATTCTTTTAATTCATATTTTGGTAGACCTATTTCATTCTTTAAATAGTCCAATTATATTTTTTGTGGTGTTTATTTTACTTCATGAGACGGTTCTTCTAACGAAAAGGAAGAAGAGCTCTTTATGTAACGTTAAAGTGAATAAATCCAAGGGCGATAACTAAGGTAATTCTGTAGGTAAGCATTTTATGAATCAGCGGACGGTTATTCCAACTAGTATGTAAGTAAAAAGAAAAAAATGCCTGAAATACACGTAATTTGAAGACAATAAATAAAGTCTATGAGATAATTGTTGAGACTCACCGGTAATTCGAGAATGACTTTCAAATTGTCCAGGTAATGATAGGCGGCGTTGAGATTGCAGTACAAAATGGCGAAATCGTTGTTAGGAAGAGTGGAACAGAATTTCGGCAAATGGCATTCGACTTTAATTTTCATTGCAGGCTCACAAACAATCTTATATTCCTCATCCAAATGTTGTTTTATTAAACCCACATATTCGTTCACTGTTCGACTCATGTTCGCTACAACCGCCTGGAATAGAAAATAACAAAGTTAATAAATATTTGATAATCTTAATTAATAGAAGATACATTCTTAAATATTTCAACTATCGTCTGATTTCTTTGAATAAAATTATGTTGATTTTAATTTAAAATTAACTTCTTTCAAAATTAACGAACAAATATTTTAAGAAAGGATTTTACTAATTTATCCTTTGTAATTACCGCGAATATTTATATAACTATTGCATATATATATAATGAAAACAAAACAATAAAATTACAAATAAATAAAACCAAAAGTAGTTTATTATAACCTATTGAAAATAGTTTTGCAAGTTAAGCACTCAAATAGCTGTTTTAGAGGCTTTAGTATGTACTATATATACAGTATTTCAAAATATTATGTTGTATTATTAATTTAAATAACAGTAACCAGTTTTATCGCACAGTAAGAGTGATAAATGAAAAAAAATCAAATGTATTCATTAAGATACACTAGAAAAACTTGAAGAAGGTAGGGCAGCTGATAGACAAGGTTCAGACGCTCCGAGCAAAACGATAAGTGTAAACCAGGATCAACCTCTTCACGTTTAACCAAAAATCATTTTTATATAAAACACTAAAAACATTAAGAGAAAATGTTTATTTACCTTGCCTGATTGAACATCTTGAAAATTCAATTTATTGTCGATGACAACTTTTGGTAGCGGTAAATCTGATCTGGCATTCAACATGGCCATAAAATGATTGCAGTCGGAGGTGAACCAGATTGGAACGCGTTTACACTACAAACAAAGCAAAAGGAAAATGTTTTTAAACAATTGTCGTCATTTGTGTTTCATAGAATGGCGGGAAAAGGTTTTGGGGTCAAGTCCATAAAATGAGTTCACATAAACAGATTAAATTTTATTAAGAGGTAAGAAAGGATATTTGTCCTTTGTTTAAGTCGATCTTGATGATTGGAAGATTAGTTCTTGTCGATGCCGTGTAACCGAAGATAATCAGTTTGAAAAAAGAAAACGATGAAAAACTATTGAGACAATAAAAGATTTGAGATGATAAAGTGATGCTAATCTGAACAGTTCTAAGCAGAAAATGCTTCATCTGATGAAGACGAGTGTAAGTAGCATTGGAAACCCTTAGATTGACTTTTCTTGGCTGAAATGTTTGCTTAAACAAAAATGGATGTTGTGACTTTGAAGGGGACCGAGGGGGGGGGGTGATTTCATGAAATACAACCAGGGGCTCGGAATTCCCAGTACAAAAGTGTTCGAATCACCCAAAAGACGTTTGCAACTGCTAATCTGAACCGGAAATGTTCCATCTGATGGAGACGAGGGTAAGAAGAATTGGAAACTCTTTGGAGTTGAAGATTAACTTGACTTTCTTGCATTGGATATTTCATACCTACGCGTGACAAACCAAAGACGTAAGCGTAAGAATTTTTGACAACTCTTTGGAGTTTACCATTAAATTGCTTTTCTTACATTGGCTTGAATTTCTGCTGAAACAAAGATGGAGGTTGTGACTTTTAAATGAAAGATTATTTAATGAGAGATAGTCACGCGGCTAAGAATTTCCAGAACATAAGTTTTCGAATCATCCGAAAGACGTTTGCTACTTAAAATGAAAATACTGATTTATATATGGCGTTAAACTATATTGAAATGAGTTTAAAATACAAGAAATATAAACGAATCCATTAAAATGTGTTTAATTATTGAAAACATAACATCGAAAAGTGCTAGAATATAATTTTCAAAATATCCAATTTTTTAACAGAACCGTTTGTATAATAGAAAACTAGTTACGGTAACTGTCAGACGACGGGTTCTTAATAATGATCGACACTTAGAACTTTTACTAAGTGCAAAAAAATCAACATCCTACCAAAACAAATACAATAAGGATAACTGTTTGAATAAAACAAATAATGTCAATTACAACAACGCTTCATCTTCAGAAAAAGTCAACATTTTTACAGTTCATACATTTTTTCTACGAAAAAGGGCGGGCTTTCTTAAGATGAGTCCATTCAATTTGCGCGTTTTACGATGAAAATGACATTTATAATTGAAGCGTGTCAGACCGACGGACATGACCTCTGACATCATGTACGCACCTAATATAAAAGAGCTCCGTTCAATATGCCGTTTCGCAATAAAAACTGAAGCCTGACAGATCAAAGAAATGCTAATTAAAATATGCCTGACAGACCTAGGGAAATGTTATTTCAAAATCAATCGTGAAAACCCGAATGGCGGGGCAACATCTGATAGAGTTGTTTGGGCACATTTAAAATAAGATGCGTCCATTCAATGTGCGCATTTAGCGATGAAAAATGATATTTATAATTGAAGCGTGACAGCCCGACTGACAGACAGAGACTCTTGATTCGTATAGAGATGCGTGGATGAATTTAAAATGATTTTCAGACTTAAGCGTGACAGACCAATGAAAATGAAATCTAACGCTTATGTGTGACAAATAAAATTCTTTTTGAAACATAAACGTGACAGACCAAAGAAAACGCTTTTTAAAACATATACGTGACAGACCAAACTTAAAAGAGTCAGACCTAGCGACATACAGATTTTCTCATAGTGATCCTTGGACGTTACTAAAACAGATACGTCCATTCAATCTACGCGTTTCGCGATGAAAATGCAACGTCAAATCAAAGCGTGACCAACTGACAGACAACGCTTCTCTCAGAGATGCGTGGACGTATCTCAAGTAATAATACATAATTAATAATAGTTTACCTAAATAAGTGTTAATTTATTATTAAGAAAATTTATGATTGAAGAAACCGTCATTTTATGTCCGCATGGGTAATCTAGATATATTTATAAAATATGATTGAAATTATCTGGTTTGCAGAAGATGAATTTAAATATTAAAAAACAAAACTAAATTTCTTCGGGTATGAAAATTTTGATATACTTACATAAGTGAGGAAACTGGTGTTTATTGCTCTCATCGTGTATGTTGTGATTTCCGTGGCTAAATCGATATCTCTTTTTAAATCTTTTCGGCTTGTTTCGTCGGGGGTCGATGTCGGTGCCCCTTTGATGAATGACACATACACAATCAATGTTAGGACGACGACAGAGAAAAAGGTGGGTTTACTTGTGATAAGATACACTGCAAGAAAGAAATTAAGGAGGTGTCGTTAATAAACCTTGAAGACAAACATTATAGAAACTACAACAACAACAACAGCAACAGCAACAGCAACAGCAACAGCAACAGCAACAGAAACAACAACAATAACAACAACAATAATAATAATAATAATAATAATAATAATAATAATTATTATTATTATTTTTATTGCTACTCAAATCTCAGAGAAATCAACGGTTGTTATAAGCGAGAAATCAATGGTGAACTGCTGTTGCGATAGCGCAAAGTGATTTGCAACTATCATCGTAAGAAACGAAAAGTACTAGAAATCTGCGGAGACTTGCTATCACTCAGACTCCAGGACATAGCACTTGTTATTGCCAGTGAGCAATCACTGATAATGACTTATAGGAAAACTATTAGGGTGTAAATAATAATAATAATAATAATAATAATAATAATAATAATAATAATAATAATAATAATAATAATAATAATAATCACAACATCAAAACCAATAATAAAAATAGCAAAATAGAAAATTGTCGACTCTTACTTATTAAACTGATGAAGATTTTCAGAGATGCTTCAGAGAGGCAGCAAATTGCTGGTTTATGTTAGATAAGCTTTTTGTGGAGACAAATATTTCGAATAGAAGAACTGGTCACTTTAACTGATGAGATGAAAATGATGTCGGTAAAATTTGTGTCCTTATATAAAGGATATATCTAAAAAAATCCATGTCTAAAATAAGATTGGAAAACTTAGGTATAACTTTTTTCTCGCTAAAATATGCCGTCTTTTCCGGTGGACACGAAAGTGAAACAAGATTTGTATTGAATCGTAACCCATATTTGATGTTTTCATTTAAAGAAACGCTGAGAAACATTGCTATTTTCGCTTGTACTTTCGGCTATTATTTAAAACAGAGAAAACCGCCCACAGATGTAGAGGCGAATTTTTATATAATTTCATATAATGAAGTCTGAGATTACAATCAGGCTGAGTTTCATTAAATTATTTTACAATCGAACATAAAATACCCGTAGATTAGTATATTATGAATCTTTGTAATTATTTTTTTTATTTTTGTCTATTCATTTTCGTTTCTTCTTTATCAAATCGGGTAAATATTGGACACTTTCGGAGAAATCAGAAATAATATAGAAAAAATTCAACTACTTATTGATAGGTCTATACTTAGTTTTGGTGTTAGGAGTCAATGGGCTATTTTTTCTTGCATTTACGGTAGAATACACACGCAAGCATACACATAAATAAATCGGAGGAGGAAAGAGCGTGAAAGAGAGAGAGAGAGAGAGAGAGAGAGAGAGAGAGAGAATAAGAGAGGTCAGATATAAAGCCGTCACTCACTTTATGTTTCAACCGAAATAAACATACAAATTAACATACGGTCGATACATACGTTTTCTCCATGATGCAAGAGAGATAAAACATACATTTACGCATATTCTTAAGACACAGATTAAAAATCACAATTACACACATACACGCACGCATGCACATTCGAACTCACAATAAAACGAACACATACACAATACAAAAATACTGAAAACACCCAAACATGCATTGTACCCGTATACGGACACACGCATTCACACTCCGAATTGCACTCAATGATATATACAGACACACACACATACAATACACATACAAAAATACAAATCAAGAGCACTAGCAATAATTCCCCCCCCCCCCAAAAAAAAAACTGGAAAAAAGACTGGGAGAAACAGGAAGCAAAGAGATCATTGAAACTATACAAGGACGGCAATGATGAAAACAGCTGCAATCTTAAGAAAAATCCTCGAATGCGGAAACCAACCCGCATAAACTACGAATGGTCACATGGAATTTACTACAGTAAGAAAACAAAACCACAGAAAGAACACATCACAAACAAAGGAACAGAAAATGCAAGAAACATCACTTTATAAGCCCCCCCCCCCTCCTCCGCCCAATAAATTACACCGGCCTCAACTGACATAAAAGTGAACCAATGAACAGAAGTAGCAAGAAACACCATCAGCTCCCCGCCCGCCACCCTCCAAAATGGTACCAGCCTAGGCTGACACCACACAAAATATTTGCATAGGGTCAAGGAAGATGAGAAGACCGAGGAGGAACAGCACAAACGAGACCTCCAATAGAAGTGCAGAGTGCTGGCAATACTGGAAATGTGGGGAGACTTGTTGTCACTCAGACTCCAGGAAATACCACCGGTTGTTGTCGGTGAGCAATCAGTGATGATGAATTTTGTGAGAACACCTACTGAGTACAAATAATAATAATAATAATAATAATAATAATAATAATAATAATAATAATAATAATAATAATAATAATAATAATAATAATAATAATAATAATAATAATAATAAAAAAAAAATAATAATAATACCTGGTCAATATTGCTAGTAAGATATTTGGATCATTCATAAGCTGGACACAAAAACAAGTCAGGCACCTGGACCGGGAAACTAACAAACTAATGACCATGTACAAGTCATTAAACCCGAATGGTGATAATGACCAACTCTACATAAAACGGGGAGAACAGGGAAGAGGACTGGTAGGTATAGAAGAATGTGTGGATGGCACAAGAAAAAACTAGAAAATACATAACACAAAACACAAAAAGGTTGATCATCGCCGCAAGAGGACGCGCAACAAAATGAACAATACACGGAGCAGCGAAATCTCAACAAAAAGGTGAGAAAAGAAGAATGGGAAGGGAAGCAGCTACATGAAAGAATTATAAGATGGACCAGAGACGAGACGCACGAAAATACCTGGACATGGCTAGGAAAAGGTCACTTAAACAGAGAAAACTCATAATGAGTAAATAATACTAAAAAGGATATAAAAATGTACAATTTAAAATATAAAGAAAGAAACTTGTCGACCACTTACTTCTCGCATAAAATATGGACGATTATCGTAAATTCGAATGAAGAGAATATATTTCAGCTGAAGAGGATTTTGGAGATGCTTGGTTTGTGTCAGTAAATGTAAAATAGAAGACTGCAAGTTTATGTGAGACAAGTGTTTCGAACAGAAGAACTTTTCACATTTAATGATGTTGGCGAAATATGGGTTCTTATATAGAAGATCTGTAAATTCCATGTCTAAAATAAGATTCGAAAGCTTGTAGATAATTATTTTCACTCTACAATACGCCGTCTTTTCCGATGGACACGAAAGTGAAAGGAGATTTGTATTGAAGCGCAATTCATATTTGATGTTTTCATTTTGGAAACATTAATCTTTTCACTTGTATTTTCGACTATCATTTAAAATAGAGAAACAAAAACATAGATTTCAGTTTCGTCTGTGGAGGCGTATCGCGAGATAATTTATATCACAAATTCTGATGGTGTGCGTCCATTATCGCTGCAAATTCGATAAGATTGTGACGACTGCGGTTACACAAATGCAGTCTGACTGTCTTTCATTAAATAAATTTGGAATCGAATATAACATACTCGTGAATATGTATATTTTGAATGGTATTTGTATTTTCTTTTATCTCTCGTATTTTTAATTATTTACATTTAAGTAGAAAAATATATAAAGAAACTTCCAAATCTTAACTTGTCAACATTTATCTAATAAATCATATAAGAATAAAGAAATATAAGTTTTTAAATTTAACATCGTAACGATTTTATGAATATTCAATAACACTAAAACCGTTAATAGATAGGGCTAGTAGTTAATGCACAACAGTATTCACTTATAAAAGTGAAAGTAGAATATTAAACAACGCATTTAGCCTGACGAGCGATTACCAATCAAACTAAGACCTTTAATATATAGGGGTAGTAATTAATGTAAACATCTAAATGAATAAATGCGAAAGTTTTTTGCATTCATCAGAACTATATTACCATCACAACTATATTACCATCACAACTATATTACCATCACAACTATATCACCTGTTTAGGTTACTGTTAATAATATTTTGAAATACTGTATATATAGTAGAGAATAAAGACCAAAACACGGCACTTTGTATGCATAATTTGCATAGGTATTTTTTAACCAATTCATAATAAATTAATGTTTGGTGCTATTAATTTGAAATTGTGTTGTCTCATAGTTCTTCTATATATGCAATATTTTTGTCGATATTAACGTCGATAATTAAAGTGATTTAATAAAACAGGATAAATAACTAAAATCATTTTTAGAATATTTGTTCATTCATTTTCAAGGGAGGTAATTTAAATGAAACTAACATCGCACTAGAAAGAAAGATAAAATGACGAGGCATAAGTAAAAAGAGTTCATAGAGAAAAGGCAGAGGGTGATTGCTTGTTTACTCCCCCATCTCCTCTCTCTCTTTCTCTCTCTCTCCCCCCTCTCTCTCTCTCTCTCTCACTCTCTCCAGTTAGCGTTGTCTCGGGTTTACAACAGACTTATGAAGGAAATGTATATGATTTAAAATTTTGGTTGCAAGTATTTGAAGAAGCGAAATTTGCGGAGCGATAGCGAGCTGCCAAACCAGCTGGTTTACAAATGAAAGGGGAAGTAAAATATTAATCACCACATTTTGCCTGATAAGGGCTTACGATCGAAACGCACAAAATATTGTGTAGCTTGCTTGCTAAAAGTACAGTTTCATACAATTACTCAGCTCTATTCATGCATTGAGCACTATTAAAGTACATACTGTATCAAATATACATGATCAAAAAATAACCCATCATAAAGTGACCCAACTAGGGTCGACATGCCATAAAACCATTTTCGGTGTAGACAGACATAATCACACGAATAGCCGTACGGTCGACAAATACGCCGTCTCCTTCATCTAAGAGAGATGAAACATTAATTTAGACACGTTCTTCTGATAGACTAAAAATTTGACATACACACATACAGACGTGCAGGCCCTATACGTAAGCCTAAAACACACACACGTGTATAAACAGGCAGACACACACACTCAAAATAAAATTCCACTACAGTGCATAAACACATAAAAACAACTGAAGCATGCACACATTCGAAAAATACACAACCATACATGCACAATACAAGCATACAAATATAATTAAAAAGCACTCAAGCTCACATACTTAAAAACGCATTGGAGTTTGTAGACAGCGGGTGATGGTATGGCATTTGGAAGAATGCCCCGTCCCCAGCAAATGAATGAAAAGAAAGAAAAAAAAGTGAAACATATACAATCAATACATTTACACCCAAAACCCACAAGAACACACACAAATAAACAACGTGCGTGCTAAGTATTTCCTAGATAGACCATTCCAGATAAGGAAGGCTCACACACACACAAGTGTATAAACAGACACATACACAAGTATATAAACAGCCACACACACACACAAACTTAAAATCAATCACATACATACATAATACCCGAGCATACATGCATAACAAACAACTCAAGGATGCACATACTTGAAAAACACATTGAATAACACACACACACACACACACGCGCGCAGTACATACATTCATACAAGTATAAAATATAATGAAAAAACACTAATGCTCACATACTCAAAAACGCATGATAAGATACATACACACATGTAGAATCAATGCATTCACACTCAAAACACACACGAGGACATACACAAATAAACACACACATTCACACAAACATTCAAAAACAAACTCAAAAACATATTTATAGACACATACTCAAAGGACACATACACATATACGTAACACTTGAACACACATGCATACGAACACATCCACACTAAAAAATACACTCCAACATATACCATCAAAAACACCCTTCAATACACACACACACACACACTGTAAAAAGTCCCAGTTTTTTTTATTCATATCCGGGTTTTCATATTTTTCACAATTTCTATTCATCAATAAAATAACCCCTTCTAATAAGCCTAACAATTAAAAAAAAATCTTTCAAAACACCGTTTTTTTATTTCATTCCTATTTTATTTAACGTTATGATGAACTTATTTTATAAAATATTTTTCATAATTTAATGATAAAAATAGAGAAATTTATGTTTCGCAAAAAACAAAACAACATAAAGAACAAAATTGACGTTAATAAAAAACTATCATCGGTTTTAAATGTTTGATTCAAGAGCAAAAATAATTTTTCGCACTTTATCTTCTATATAAGACTGTTTACTGTAAAACATTCTTTGAAACGCTTAAATTACAATTCATTTATCTTTTTTTTTCAATTAAATATTCGGTGTGTATACTTCTTCTTTTGTGATTATATATTTGTCTGTTTTTATTTTTTACCTTACTAATGTTGGATTTGAATTAAATGAACTTTGAAACGATCGTAAATGAACTTTGTATGGGCGTTTCCTTCTTGAACTTTGCCAATATTAGTTTGTTTTTGTGTGTGTTATAAAAGTAGACACGTTAACAGTTAGAACATTAAAAAAGTTTCAATAAGTGTTATATTTTTCACAGAATCTAAAGATCTCCGTGTAACGAAATTCATTTTTAAATAGAGTTTCTTCGTTTCATAAAACAAAAATAATGGAGTGAATGACAATGAAGAATGCATTAATACCACAAAAAGTTGCCGCCGGTATCTTTCCTTGAATTTTGGATTACTGTTTACTACCTAGATTGTTTTTTTGAACACTTTTTTAACCTGGATTTATTGTAAATGTTGAACATCAGAACAGTCCGTACCTTGTTGGGATATTTTAACATAACAATGTTTTTTGGGGCGATATATTTTATGTTTTGTATATTTTCAAAGCTGAATTTCTTTTTGACTCGCAGTAATGTCATTGCAGTAATGGTTCTCTGAGAGGAAGATTTTCTTTGAAAATCCATGGTTTAAGGACTGAATATTATTCATTGCCCTTGAACTTTGATATGCAATAAAGTCTGATTAATTTCTTATTTTATTTTGTCATTCAATCCATTATTATTAATGCTTTATCCAATATATTGAACTTTGTTTTTATCTTGATAGTTTTACTAGTTAAAAATATTATTTTGAAGTATCATCTTACTCCCTCTCTCTCTGTCTCTCTCTCTCACTCTCTCACTCTCTCTATCTATCTATCTATCTATCTATCTATCTATCTATCTATATATATATATATATATATATATATATATATATATATATATATATATATATATATATATATATATATATGAAAACTGTATGTTATATATTTCAGAATCGTACAGCGGTTTCATCCAGATGGCTTGACTTTTTACATTTAAAAAAGTCCAAACTCAATGGACTCGTCAGCGTATTGAATGAGGTCAAAGCACAATGAGAAATGGCGTTATATCGATAAAAAACGGTGCATTCTTGAAATGGTTTTTTTTGAAAAAATACATTGGTTGGGAATTAATGGAGTTTTATTTTATTTATTATTAATAGTTTTGTGTTTTAAGAACGTTTTTTTATTTCATTCTACTAAGTGTTTTATTCAATTATTAATTTGTAGTTTTGTAGTTTTATTTAAAGGGTGTGTTTGGAAATCGTTTATAGATCGTACGAGATTTACGATGTCTTGAAAAATGAAAAAACAAAGAGGGTGAATTTGTCGTTGAAAAGTTGTAATACTAAAGTCTCATTTTGAAGGGGTATCGGGTTTAATTTCATGTATCGGATTTATTATTTGTTTTATTTATAGTTTTGTGTTTTAAAGGTTTTATTTTGTTAGGGGTTTATTTACTCATTCATTTATGTTTAGTTTCGTATTTTAATGGTTGTCTCGAAAAAACGGAAACAAAGGGGGGATGGCGTGTGAATTTATCATTTAAAACGGTGCATTGTTGAGTGTCCCTTTTGAAGTAAGTACTGGGTCAGGATTACATATAATATATGGTTCAAAATCGTAATTAAGTTTTATTAAAATGAATTTAATTATGATGGGTGTTGTCTGTTTTACTGCTTCAAAAGTGTGTTTACATGTAGGGATGACTGAGTCGCATAATTTATTTTCTAGGCTCTGGGTGGGATTTATTAAATTTTTTATTTATTTATTATTTTTTGTTTTTTATTATTTATAGTTTAGTATTTTCACAAGAACTTACTTTTATAAAATATTTTTATAAATATGGGGGGTGTATTTGAGTGGATTAATTGTAATGTAATGGCTGGATGTTGACGGAGGATATATTTTATCAGTGAAAAAGTTTCTTCTAAGGGATATCTAACGTTTTTACTATCATTACCATACGCATTCGTGTTGCATCAGTAATTATTTAATTCTGTTGGCTTTATCTAATAATGTTTATGAATCTATTATAGGGTCTGTGTGAGACGAAGGGGGGTAGGTCTTAAGCATCTATAATTCCTTCAATTGTGTGGGATTTGATAGTTATATTTCTAGGTGTTTAATAAGAGGGATTAATGTATTTATCATGTTAGAAATGTTTAAAGGAGATGGGGTATCTACTGATTAATGTTATATCATTGGTGGATTGGGTTAGACCGTATGAGGATTGGTAGGGGTAATATAGTTATGGTTGTGGTATGTGAAATATATCCATAGAGGGAGGGTTATGTAGTATATAAAACATTAAATATACTTTTGGAAAGGTCTTTGGGAGGGTAGCTATTTTATATGTTTTTAAATTTTAAGAATTTTATTTTATGGTATGGAGTTTATTGGTCTTAAAGAGGTGATTTGCGAGTTATGTATTATAATTTTCAGTCCATTGGGCTAGCAAAAAATATTTTTATAGAATACTCGCGTCGGCATAAGAAAAATAACTTTGTGAAAAATCAGAGTTACTGCCCTTGATTTACGACTTGAAAATTACAAAAAAATATCAACATCGCTTTGATAAAATCGGTGGCAGTTTAGGGTAAAGGAATGGGTATTTCACTTCCCGTCTGAATGTTCTCAAATGACACTGACACAGGAGAAAATACATACCACCGCCCCGATTCTGCCATCAATGCTACCGGCGTTGCCGGGGGCCATAAAAAAACCCTAGTGTAACGTGTATGTTTAGTTTATAAAAATCACTTCTGTCTTCAAACCGGTAAGCTGTCTAATTCTGCTCTCGTGACGAGGCAAATAATTATTACAATGGTTTATTACATCTGGAAAGTCAAATGAACAAAACGAATTAATATTGCAACTCTGCTCTCGTGTAGAGGCCACATATTTGGTTCGGTTCAAATTCTGTAGAAGCACAATTTGTGTGTTACTTTCATTTGACTTTTCCGTTAAAAAGTTTTCTGAATAAAGAAAAGCAATATTTGTTGGAAAGATAATATGTAGTATTCCGTTGCGTATTTTTCCAGTTTTGGCTGGACATACGCACATCCATCCATGCATACATACACACGCATACACGGGCAACTGTCCTTTATATAATAGATAATGTTTACATTAACAACTAGCCCTATATATTACAGCTTTTTTGTATATTGCCTATTCATAAAATCGTTATGATGTTAAATTTAGAGAGAGAGGGAGAGCGAGAGAGAGAGAGTAAGAGAGATAGAGTGGGTGAGAGAGAAAGAAAGAGAGAGAGAGAGAGGTGAAAAGGGGGAAGAGGCAACGAACATCCATTGGCCACGCCTACTGATCGAGCTTGATACGTTTTATAATATAACAGTAAACTGTACATTTGATTACGCACCGCCTCACACGCACTCACACGCACTCACACACTTCACACGCACACCCGCCATTTTGTTTTATAATCTAAAAATTTAATGCCTAATAATAGTTGATATTCCGACGATTATTCCCCCCCCCCCCCCAAAAAAAAAAATTTTTTTTTTGAAATTTGTCAACTTGTCTCTCTGTGGTGCTGTCTAGTGTTTTCACAGTCTGCACTCAAAGAGTATGAATTCAGAGTAGACCAGGGCTTGCCCGATTAAATTTTAACCAATTCTAATCATCTCGTGTTTGCTGATGAGACTGCATTCGTAGCACACAGCTACTATGATACCAAATAAATGATAACCCGATTCCCGAACTCTTTAAATGCAATAAAACTTGTTTGTTTGTAAATCCCCGTAGTGGGAAGAGAGAATGAATCGTGTTCAAATAGAATGGCGTGATAATTGTATTATAAAAAGATAACCAGTTCAGAATGTAAAGGGCATGAGTTCGATCCCGGTAGCTGATGTGCACTGACACATGTTTTAATAAACAATATCTAGTTGTCATGTGTATGTCGGCTGAGTGAGGAACGAAAGAAATAAGACGAAAGATAAGTTAACTGAGGATCGAAATGCGAAAACCTATATCGACGAATTCCTCTCTTTTTCTGTTATTTTCTGTTAGTTAGAAAAAGTTTAGATGAAATATTTGTTTAATGTATCAGAAAGACGATAACAATGATTCGTTATGAACTACACAAATAACCAACCAACATTGATGTCGATTGCCATCAAATTTGAGGTTTATCGATTATTATTTTGGCGTAAAACATAGAATATTTCAGCTAAAAATTGAATGATTTTCTAACTCATCCAATTTATTCAAAAACAGTAGAGAAATGTTAATATTTCAGATAAGCATAGAAGAGTCCGATTAACTATGAAATTAAACACATCTAATCTGTTCTGATATATTTCATGCTCTTAATTTTATCAAGGACCTCAAGACTAGAGGGCTGATACAAGATCCTCCAGTCTTGTGTCCCCGGGATTCAGCCTATACTAGCGGATATGTAAATCTGTGGCTCGGAAAAAGGATCGGGCGTAAATGGAATGTTGTAGTAATTGTACTAGATGAAACGAGTTTCATGTAGATAACATGTAAAACGTTTGGACTAAGGCGTAATTCTTCTCCTTAACTTAGAGAATAAATGTTAATTGTTGATTTCTACAAGAGTTTTATTCAATTATTTTTTATATTCACCCTATATCTAAAAATTACCAGCGACTACGCATCAAATTGTATTATTTAAAAAAAAAAACTGACTGACAAAACAGATTTAAGTATATAACTTGTATTATAAAAAAAACTATTAAAGCCCCCCCCCCAAATAAAACGCCAATCGACTCACTTTACTTTATATATATATATATATATATATATATATATATATATATATATAAATGAGTACATTTGATTACGCACCGCCTCACACGCACTCACACGCACTCACACACCTCACAGGCACACCCGCCATTTTGTTTTATAATCTAAAAATTATCCTTGAACATGAATTTTTTTAAATTTTCATTTTAAATAAAAAAATACATTGAGCGAAATTCTTTTCCGAAATGAAAGTAAAATAGAAATATGAGATGTATAGATTTTCATAAATTTGCATAAAATATATTTAAACTTTACTAAAAATGTAAAAGTGACGAAAAAACGAAAACACCACGCAAAGAACATCATATAATTTATTTAAATCCTTATGATTTTTATGAAAGATTTTAAAAAATAAACAAATACGAAGGTTGTCGACTGGACATTTTTAATCGCTTCTAAACTTTTAATGGAAAATATGACGTAGCGTTTTTAGTGTTGAACATTCAACATAAATTCCCCATAAGTCTGACACTAAGTCTCGGAATCCCTCCTCCATTAATACGAATGATACTAATTTTCGATGATTTGAATATAAGAATTGAGTGAGAGAAAATTAAAAAGATTTTATTTTCCCTGAATTTAGAAAGTATCGATAGTAAATTTAAACAGGTTATACATCTAGTCACTAGATTATGGCGCGAAACATCATCTCTATAGAAAAAAGCGTGAAATATTTTGTTTTAATAATACTAATGTAAACTCATTTGTTTGACAGACTTAGCTATTTGATTGGCCAAATGGCTTTTGGTGTATGGCTAGCACTAACAAGAAATAACGTGCTAGACAATCGTCAGATTTCTATACAAATGGTTGTATCTGACTCACCTAATAACCTTTTAGTTTTTTTTATTCCAGCAAGATCGATTAAATTCTCTGTCACATGCAGGCGTAAAGAGGAGTTAGGGTTTATTTTTCTTAATGACTTTATTCCTTTCTCACTCTTCGTCGAAAAAAAAAGATGTCAAATAACAAGGTCTCGACGAATTTTGGGTTTTATTATTGAAGAAAATTACAATTATTAAAACAATAAAACATGAAATAAAAATGAAGATAAAAATAATAATGAGAGACAACGATTTATAAAAATAATTTTTATTAATACAAAAATAATATATATCAATAATAATTAACAATTAATAAAACTATAATATTTTTCGAACAATTTTATATAAACAATATATATAATTGAAGAATAATATGTGAAGCCTGAAACGCTTCAACTTTATTTTTGAAATGACAAACATATGTCATTGTTGTGTGTGCTTTAGTAAGCGTATTAAAATAATATTCAATATTCATGACTCACAAAAGTAGGTCATGGGCAAGTGCGCGTACTGCGCATAATAAACAATATTTAGATAAATTCACATCTTATCTCACGATAATTAGTTGGATTACTCTAAAAGATTAATTAGTCCATCCACATTTCTACAACAACGCCTTCGAGATTTCAGTCAGTGTTTGTTGAATGGAGTTGAGTTGATTGAGTGAGGTGTGCAGCATTTGCATGACGAGCCATCGGCGATAGAGAAATGGAAGGTTTTGCGGCACAACAAGTTGACTGTCCACATTCACATTTGCCAACTGTGAATCGGAAAGCTGCAATAGAAACAAAAAAAACGCATGAGACTTTTACTGAGTAACAAAACGAATATCAGACGCCATTTTAGCCAATTAACATGAAATGTTCGGCTGAGGAAGATAAATATTTTGAAGCTTTAGTCTTTTGAAGCGACGATAGAAAATGGCTAAAATGCATCCTTTCAAAACTTCTGTTACATATTACAGTGAGTCGGTTGGTTTCTAAGGTTAATTCATTGAACATTTGCCCGCTCGTTCCTCTCATAGCTCAGACATTAACAAAAGAAAAAAAAAATCGCCGTTTCAAGACCTACGGATTATTCTAGTAACAAAATGTTACGAAAAAAAAAATGTTATTATTTTCTGATAAGGACTTCTTACAGTCAAAAATAAGTGAATATTTAAAAAATATATATTAATGACTTATTAAAATTACCCAATGCTTCCAAGAGCAACAATTTCTAATTCATTACACGCGTGCCCGCGCGCTCTTCTCATGGCTAAGCCACTTTTAAAAAATAATCGCCATTGCAAGACATACGGATTTTTCTAGTGACAAAATGTCATGAAAAAAGAAAAGAAAAAAAATGTTACTATTTCCTGATGAAGACTTTTTACGGTCGAAACTAAGATTGTTTTTTTTAAATTAAATTTTAATTCAAGGAATATGGTGAATTGGTGTCTAATTACTATGGATCCAATTTAATGCAAATCTGAAATAGTTGAATTTTTTAATCGGAGGTTTATTACCTCTTAAGTCTCTTCTAAATACTTCAAAGAAATAGAAACTTTGGGAATATTTATTAATTGAGGTCAACACCTTTTGTTTAAATTTAGCAAAAGTACAGAGATATATAAATATTAATGAAGAGCTTCAAAGTCCGAGATTTTACTATATAAATATATTTTTTCGAAACAGACGGACAAACAACAGAGACTGAAGAGAGTCCAGCATAGGAGGTCATCTATAGGTCCCCTTTGTTCGTATTTGAAACCGACGGTTACGATGTTGTCTTAATCTTCTGTAATTACACATACACACATACATACATGTACATAGATATATATGTACATATATATATATATATATATATATATATATATATATATATATATATATATATATATATATATATATATATATGTGTGTGTGTGTGTGTGTGTGTGTATGTGTGTGTATGTGTGTGTTTCCGCGAATTATTTTCAGGTTATTATTCTTTTAATTCATTCTTTCGTAGACCTATTGCATTCTTTAAATAGTCCAATTATATTTTTTGTGGTGTTTATTTTACTTCATGGGACGGTTCTTCTAACGAAAAGGAAGAAGAGCTTTTTATTTAACGTTAAAGTGAATAAATCCAAGGGCGATAACTAAGGTAATTCTGTAGGTAAGCATTTTATGAATCTTTCATCGGACGGTTATTCCAACTAGTATTTAAGTAAAAAGAAGAAAATGACTGAAAAACATGTAATTTGTTGAGAATAAATAAAGACCATGAGATAATTGTTGAGACTCACAGGTAATTCGAGAATCACTTTCAAATTGTCCAGGTAATGATAGGCTGCGTTGAGATTGCAGTACAAGATGGCGAAATCGTTGCCAGGAAGAGTGGAACAGAATTTCGGAAAATGGCATTCGACTTTAATTTTCATTGCAGGCTCACAGACAATCTTATATTCCTCATCCAAATGTTGTTTCATTAAACCCAGATATTCGTTCACTGTTCGACTCATGTTCGCTACAACCGCCTGAAATAGAAAATAACAAAGTTAATAAATATTTGATAATCTTAATTAATAGAAGATACATTCTAAAATATTTCAACTATCGTCTGATTTCTTTGAATTAAATTACGTTGAGTTTTATTTTAAATTAACTTCTTTTAAAATGAACGAACAAATATTTTAAGAAAGGATTTTAATAATTTATTCTTTTGTAATTACCGCGAATATTTATATAACTATTGCATATATATAATGAAAATAAAACAATAACATTACACACAAATAAAACCAAAAGTAGTTTATTATAACCTATTGAAAATAGTTTTGCAAGTTAAGCATTCAAATAGCTGTTTTAGAAGCTTTTGTATGTACTATATATACAGTATTTCAAAATAGTATGCTGTATTATTAATTTAAATAACAGTAACCAGTTTTATCGCACAGTAAGAGTGATAAATGAAAAAAAAATCAAATGTATTCATTAAGATACACTAGAAAAACTTGAAGAAGGTAGGGCAGCTGATAGACAAGGTTCAGACGCTCCGAGCAAAACGATAAGTGTAAACCAGGATCAACCTCTTCACGCTTAACCAAAAATCATTTTTATATAAAATGGATGGAGACGATGGTAAGAAGAATTGGAAACTCTTTGGAGTTTAAGATTAACTTGACTTTCTTGCATTGGATATTTCATACCTACGCGTGACAAACCAAAATATTATGTTGTATTATTAATTTAAATAACAGTAACCAGTTTTATCGCACAGTAAGAGTGATAAATGAAAAAAAAATCAAATGTATTCATTAAGATACACTAGAAAAACTTGAAGAAGGAAGGGCAGCTGATAGACAAGGTTCAGACGCTCCGAGCAAAACGATAAGTGTAAACCAGGATCAACCTCTTCACGTTTAACCAAAAATCATTTTTTTATAAAACACTAAAAACATTAAGAGAAAATGTTTATTTACCTTGCCTGATTGAACATCTTGAAAATTCAATTTATTGTCGATGACAACTTTTGGTAGCGATAAATCTGATCTGGCATTCAACATGGCCATAAAATGATTGCAGTCGGAGGTGAACCAGATTGGAACGCGTTTACACTACAAACAAAACAAAAGGAAAATATTTTAAAACAATTGTCGTCATTTGTGTCTCACAGAATGGCGGGAAAAGGTTTTGGGGGTCAAGTCCATAAAATGAGTTCATATAAACAGATTAAATTTTATTAAGAGGTAAGAAAGGATATTTGTCCTTTGTTTAAGTCGATCTTGATGATTGGAAGATGAGTTCTTGTCGATGCCGTGTAACCGAAGATAATCAGTTTGAAAAAAGAAAACGATGAAAAACTATTGAGACAATAAAAGATTTGAGATGATAAAGTGATGGTAATCTGAACAGTTCTAAGCAGGAAATGCTTCATCTGATGAAGACGAGTGTAAGTAGCATTGGAAACCCTTAGATTGACTTTTCTTGGCTGAAATGTTTGCTTAAACAAAAATGGATGTTGTGACTTTGAAGAGGGGGGGGGATGATTTCACGAAATACAATCAAGGGCTCGGAATTCCCAGAACAAAAGTGTTCGAATCACCCAAAAGACGTTTGCAACTTCTAATTTAGATAGTGTTGCTAATCTGAACCGGAAATGTTCTATGTGATGGAGACGAGGGAAAGAAGAATTGGAAACTCTTTGGAGTTGAAGATATATTTGACTTTCTTACATTGGATATTTCATACCTAAATGTGACAAACCAAAGACGTAAGCCTAAGTATCTTTGACAACTCTTTGATATTTCGAACCTAAGCATGACAGACCATAGATGTAAGGGCAAGTATCTTTGACGACTCTTTGGAGTTTACCATTAGATTGCTTTTCTTACATTGGCTTGAATTTCTGCTGAAACAAAGATGGAGGTTGTGACTTTTAAATGAAAGATTATTTAATGAGAGATAGTCACGTGGCTAAGAATTTCAAGAACATAAGTTTTCGAATCATTCGAAAGACGTTTGCTACTTAAAATGAAAATACTAATTTATATATGGCGTTAAACTATATTGAAATGAGTTTAAAATACAAGAAATATAAACGAATCCATTAAAATGTGTTTAATTATTGAAAATATAACATCGAAAAGTGCTAGAATATAATTTTCAAAATATCCAATTTTTTCACAGACCCGTTTGTATAACAGAAGACTAGTTACGGTAACTGTCAGACGACGGGTTCTTAATAATGATCGACACTTGGAACTTTTACTAAGTGCAAAAAAAAAAATCCTACCAAAACAATTACAATAAGGATAACTGTTTGAATAAAACAAATATTGTCAATTACAACAACGCTTCATCTTCAGAAAAAGTCAAAATTTTTACAGTTCATGCATTTTATCTACGAAAAAGGGCGGGCTTTCTTAAGATGAGTCCATTCAATTTGCGCGTTTTACGATGAAAATGATATTCATACTGAAGCGTGTCAGACCGATGGACATGACCTCTGACATCTTGTACGCACCTATAAGAGATCTCCGTTCAATACGCCCGTTTCGCGATTAAAACTGAAGCCTGACAGACCAAAGAAAATATGCCTGACAGACCAAAGAAAATGCTAATTAAAATATGTGTGACAGACCTAGGGAAATGTTATTTCAAAATCAATTGTGAAAACCAG